>JAQMCX010000053.1:4923963-4954304 GCA_029814765.1 Acanthurus leucopareius | reverse complement strand
TTTTTTTTTTTTTTTTACAAAAAAAACCCCACCCACCCCCCCCCCCCCCCCCCCCCCTTATGCAATTACCCCCCCCCCCCCCCCCCCCCCCCCCCCCCCCCCCCCCCCCATCCTGTACTTTTATCTTCAGTACAGCTTGTTCTTTGTATGAAGAAAGAAAATCTGCATCACCCCGAGCAGAGTTTCGGAGAATTGGTTAACACTAATTGATATTCTATAAACTTGCCTTTCCAACCCCGAGGCAACCCCGTCTCCATTAAACGATACAGGATAACCAACAAAACTTCTCTTCTTGTCGATCTAAGCGAAAACTTTGAGCACTCCGGCGTGAAGATGGAGGAGTTCCTGGAGGACGAAGATTTAGGTTTTCTTGCTCCTCTTTTATTCTGAGTTCTGTCAGAGTAAGATATCAGGGGATAATATTCAACACCGCTGCTGGCTCACATGCTCAACATTGTTGGATGATGTCTCCCTGCTGCTGGAATATTGTACCTGTATAACACTTCAGTCCATATTAGATAATATATTCATTATATATGTATAAAAAAAGGCTGTTTCTGTTGAGTAGGAGTGACTTAACTCTCTCATTATGCTCAACATCATTTATTATTTACTAATATAAATTATTTCCTAGGTGTATACATGCATGTATGTATATTAATAACCATATTGCTCATTTTTTCATCTTATTATGCGAATATGTTCAATGTGTTTAGCATCAAGGAAACAACTTTCTCTTCATTGTGTAGCTCTGAGTCGAATAAAGGCAAATTAATGGTTATTGTACCTTGATACTGTGATTATTTCCCACAATCCTTGTTATCTGGAAAACATTTGGCACGAAATTATAACTGCCAACACATTTGTGCGACAACAGAGTGTCATATTTGTCACATCTGTATCCATCAGACTGAACCCGAGCCAGTTCTCTTTGCTGGACACTTGCATTAATTAATGACTATATGTGCGTCTGCTCAGCCTGCTGATTACTGAAGTGATTAACCAGCTTTGTAGAAACACGCTGTGAGTGGGACTAAAATGACTTCATCTCTCAAAGTGCCTCCACCTCCTCCTCCACCTCCTCCACCTCCCTTCATCTCCTCTGCTGAGCCCAAAGCTTACACCGTCTTTCTAGGACTATCCCCAAGACAAGATGTGGGTATGAGTTTCAACCAAGGTCACCCATTCATTTTCCAGCCTGTGACAGTTCTGTGGTACGGATATGGGTCAAAGCTCTCAGAGTGTAGCCGTACTCACCCCCCTCCCCACCTTATTTTCTCCCTGACCCCTCCGCTAAAGGCCCTCAGGAAAGGAAAGGTGGGCAAAGTTATTGTACATATATAGTCACCGTTTCTTCGGAAGCGTCTCTGAGGAATTTCAGCATAAATTTAGACTCTCCCGCTCCCCACCAGCATTAAGCGCCGAGAGGAATCTGCAATGATCTTTCATTGATTCTGCAGGGCCATATGGAGGCCCATTAAATTGATCGCGGTGGCAGCGGCGGGAGCAACAGCACGCTCCACGCTAGTAGATTTCCTCTGTGTCACTGTCACCTCTCACATGTCTGTATTTTACAAGCGAAGGACGCCACGCGGCACCCAGTCTGATTGGTTTTCTCATTATTTGCTCGTCTTTCGGCAGGCGTCTAAGTAATCATTACTTCATTAAGCGTGGTCTCAACATGGGACCAGTGTTAATAGAAATGAGGGAACAGTGAGTCAGAGATGCACTTTGGTACCATTTCGAGCACGGGAAAACTGTACGTACTTACGCCGGATTTATATCGTACTATAGGGTCGCATTGGACGAACTCGTGCAGGGTTGAGCACCTCAGCCAAGATTCCCTTTATTCTTCCTCTGTGAATGGTGATATTGTTGGCCCTCAACACACAAACTGTCCTGGCTTTACTCCCATTGTCTTTTTCATAATGAATACACAGTGCAATAGCCAGCAGGGACTGTGCTTTTGCCAGCTTGTGACTCCCCCCCCCCTCAACAATGAATCTAATTCTTCATCTCATAACAGTATTTTATCACTACTATTGTAACTCACACAGCAGCTCCCCCCCACTACTGTAATTTTTCCTCAGTCTCTAATAATCCAAAGTGATAATATCCAGATGAGTATATGCAAATCTTTCCATCAAGAGCCTCATGTGACATTTTCCCTCATAGTATTCATTCTAAGGTTGGCTATCAAATTAGCTTATATGGCTGCCAATGCCCTGTGCAATATGTGTCAGGGAGGGGAAAAAAAGGGGGGGGTTTGAATTAAACATATATTAAAATATGGATGTGACAAGATAGACATACATTGCTCTCTCTCTCTCCTCATAAGGGAGTGTGTGTGTGTGTGTGGGGTGTGTGTGTGTGTGTGTGAAGTGATCCATTTGAGAAATCTAAAGTTTTTCAAATATCGTTAAAGATGAACGCATGAATCATTCATAACGTGAGCCTCTCTGAGCGTGATGGGTGCCTCATCTCTCTCTCTCTCTCTCTCTCTTTGACTAATTCACTCCTTTTTGCCTCCACGTTCACTTCATCTCCATCTCGTCTGCACACACACCAACAGAAGGTTGGCTAATTTTCTTCCTATTTTTGTGCGTTGCTATTTTTAAATATGTTCTTTGTAAGGAAATTGTCTACTAAATAAATGAATAATTTTAGCAGCCGGGGAAAAAAAGAGAACCACTGTTTAATATCAAGACTGTGACCCAGACTTTTTTTTTTTTTTTTTTTTTTACCCTGCTGGGGCTTTTTTTAGCTCAGTGTTTAACCCACGTTGTCCTTTTTCCTGGAGTTTGTCCTGTTGTCTGATTACAGAGTCTATCAGTTTTAAGACGAGACCTCGTGGGACATTCCTGTGTGTGTGTGTGTGTGTGAGCCTCCTGCACATGATGAATTGTGCTTTCCACAATATTTACAGGTTACTCACATTTTCCTGCTCATGGGAACTGAAATAAACTGAACACAAAAGAAATATTATTTCATACATAGAAATGTTAGAGCTCTTATCTGACATGTTTATGACTCTTATTGGAGACTTAGAAGGCAATGATTTTAAATTTGACCTTAGATTGTGTGTGGTAGACAAAATATCAAAGTAAAGAGTTGACCTTAATGCACAAAATTATTATTTTAATGAAACATTATGCAAAGCGAACACATTTTCTCACTTTTACATTATTTCAAGTGTGCTGTTGTATTGGAAAGGCTTCTAGTCAAAGAATCAAATCACACAAAATTCATTAAAAGCAAAAAATTATGATTATTATCACTTGATTCACATAATAAAAAAGAAAAAAGAAAATATTGAGATGGATTTGTAAAGAAAAAGAGATACCTTAGCCCGAGAGGCAGACGGTAAGGGACAAATACGGGAAAACCCGATGACATCTCTCACTGAAATAGAATCTTTAATAGTAATGTTGGGAAATCCTCTGGAGGTTTTTTGGCGTGAAAGCGCAGAAAGCTCCAAGATTGCTATGTTCTAGTTTCATGAGCAGCACTGACTGAGAAGAAATATTGCCTGCAAATGCACGCGAGTGTTTGACAACGTCTGCCAAAGTCACTCTTATTTCCCCTTTGAGAAGAACTAATGGTGACCCGGGTATTTATTTTTTATTCTCTGCAAGAAGCCATGATATGGAAAAAAATCCCCTCGGGATTGTCTGTATAGAGTGCAATGAGACAGTAGGGACAAAAAAGATATATATATTCCTGGGATTTGTCCCCTGCTCTGTGTTTCCAGAGACCATGTGCACTGCACCACATCGCTGTAGCATAATTCAATATATATGGATAAACTTGATCCCTCATATCCATATGTTGCAAGGCTGCAGCGTGAAACTATATTCTGCCCTCGCAATCTGTTTAACCTGTATCTTCTGGGTAAATGCAGAGCACAGTGCGAAATAACACTGATTTACACTGATATAAATGAGATTACACATGAAATATTTACTGTAACTCTCAGAGCTTATCCTGGCGTGACAGTGTACCGTACCACTGTTCATTTTCTACGAAAAGGTTCGTATGGATGCAGCGCTTGTGTTAACCCTCAGTAACGTGTGTGTTAGTGGAGTGGATTTATGACCACTCGTACCCACAACTCTGATATGCAGATAATAATGTCTTCTGTTTAGCTCAGCTGTACAAAAACAGGAACTTAAACATCACAAGTCACACTTCTGCAGCACATAAGCACAACTCTGAGGCCTGCAGGCTCCTGAGACACGAATAACAGGGTCACTCTTATCATGAACTACATCAATACATGCACGAATACAACTATCAGTGTAAAGAGGCATCTCGGCAAAGGTGCTTCAGCCTCAAACCACTGAAATGTCACCAGTTCTTCTCCCAAAACTCTGCAAATTCATATTCGTGTGTTACAAACTTTTTCAGAAACTCACAACAACATGAACTCGACTCTCAAAGTGCTTCAAGATGCAGCTAAGTCCGTTTTCTATACATGTGGACACAAGACAGTTGAAATAGTCGATACGTCCAGATATCTAAAACTCACTTGGATAGATTATTAATTTAGCTTCAACCATCACAGAAAAGTTATTTTGAAGAGGAGCCATCAGCCGTCCCAACACTTACAGGATGCTAAAGTTGCGTTAGCTTCGAGATTCCTACGTAAACTTGTGATCTGTTGTGTGTTTCCAGAGCAGATGACTTGCTGTTAACCTTTCCCTCCGCTCTGCTTGCATTCCTCACTTTTCTGCTGCACTCCCTCACTCCCTCTTCTAAGCTAAACACTCCCTTCGTGCATACGTTTCATGTTCTTTCTTGACTGCTGAAAAAAAAGGACAGGAGAGTTCGGGGAATCCTTCATCAGAGCACAGAAAAAGACGACTCCGGTTGCTCGGACTCTCTGCAACCAACCAAACAAACGGACTGCTGCTTTTTAAAATGGAGGGGAGTGACTATAGTCCAAAAAAAAAAAAAAACACCCCTCCACAGCATAACAATTTATGTCTCATCAATAAATAAACACGAAAACATTAACAAGCTCCCTTATGCGCAAGTACGTTTAGGCTTCGTCTTGTATTTCGCTTCAACTTTAAATATATTAAAGTAAATAATGTAAAAGGTCAGAAACAGTTCAGCGTTCATCAGAATCAACAGCATCCAAAAACACGTTCCTCTTTATAAAAAGATAAAGTCTCCCACATCTGCGTACTTTAAAAACAACAAAGTCAGCACACACACACACACACACACACACACACACACACCCACACATACGGAGTAACGTTCGGAGTAGAAACTTTTGTTTGTTTATGGTGTTTGTTGTGTTTATTTATGTGTGTGTGTGTGTGTGCTTCCTCCATCACCAGAAGGCAGGAGGTTTACTGGAGCAGCTGGAGTCTGAACGCCCTCTGATGTGGCACTAAACTTCAAATTACACACTGTGTTTGTGTGTGTGTGCGCAAGTGTGTGTGTGTGTGTGTGTGTGTGGGAATCTACATGTTACGTATGTGGATAAAGCACATATGAACACAATCCTTCAAATGTGTGCCATTACAGTTTAATCTGTATCTTAATATGTTAAACTTTGCTTGATGCATTTGTATGTGTGTGTGTGTGTGTGTGTGTGTGTGTAAGAGTGTGTTTGCTCAGGTGGCACAAGGAGGCATCCCTTCCGGCTTCCACGTCAAACACACACACACACTCACACACACACACAAGCTTGCTCCGGTGGATGACTGCACGTTTCTACGGATGATTAGATTACGTAAGAAAACACTGCAGAGCCCTAATAGTTGGTAAACCCAGATTACGCAGGATTATCATCCCTTTTGCTCCGCCTCTGTTCTCCCTCTGTGTGTGTGTGTGGGTGCACAGGGAGAGTGGATGACGAAGGGATGAAACAGGAGGAGGAGGGAAAGGGGCGATGGGTGGGTGGGTGGGTGGGGGGTGCGGAGGAGGGGGGGATGATGCCGCAAACACCCGAGCCAGATGGGACAGAACCCCTAAGCAGCTTAGAGTCGCAGTAATCACGCAGGCTAAGTTGCCATCAATGGTGTATGTGCATGTTTGTGTTTGTGTGTGTGTGTGTGTGTGTATGTGTGTGTTGCATGCATGTGGATGTGTGTCTGTGCATGTGTCTCGTACATTTAAACTCGGGCGGCGCGGATGCATACTTGTGCACAAACGCTGACGTGAGAGGCCATGAGAAAGAGAGGGAGACTGAATAAGAGATGGAGCGAAACCTTCTCATGCAATCAAGATATTAGAGGAGACAGGGTGGGAGTGGGGGAGCTGCGGGTGGAGGGGTGTGTGTGTGTGTGTGTGTGTGTGTGTGTGTGTGTGTGTGTGTGTGTGTGTGTGTGTGTGTGTGTGTGTGTGTGTGAGTGGTGCGGGATGAGATAATGGAGGCGAAGCGGGTCAAAGAAGGTGTTATTATTTCGTCCTCGTGCCAATGAGACATCGCAGAAACAATGGAGTGGGAAATGACACTGTGTATGTCACGCCACACGGATATTGGCCTCAAGGGATCAGGGATCAATAACCTCGTGTCAATAGCAATCTGTTTTAAATTTCTATATAAAATTGATCTCCGTGGGTCAACAAAGCCGAGTTATGCCCACTGGTTTCCATGCATTTGGAGGAAGTCTGAAAACAAACATGTTAACATGCTAAAAAATCCTTCAAAATATGCATATGCATGATGCATAAACACATAAAGAGCGCTCGTGTATTTTCAAAGCATCTCTGCAGCGTTCCCCCCCTCACAGTGAGAAAAGAGACAGCTGTAAAACTAAAAAAAAAAAGCTAACTATAAAACCCAGGAGAGAAGCTTGCATGAATGTATTTATCTACATGAATATTCAATAACGGGCGATGCAGCACTTCACAAAGAGAAGTAATCACTGATTTATTTATTTGTGTTTTTGACATGCTACGCAATTATGCCTCTGCAGGCAGGCTGCTGCCCTGCCCTGAAGCTCTGTGTGTGTGTGTGTGTAAGTGTGTGTTGCAGTGGTTGAGTTTAAAGCTCTGATATTGATTTAAATAGATCAATAGTGATGATTATACTGATGCAGGCATGATACTAGTGATCAACGCAGGAAGGATGCTAAAGATCTGCTGCTTTCAGACTGTGTGCAGGTTTCTCACCTTGTTTTTAAGTGTTTTTGAAGGACACGTCGTCGATTTGTGAGCTTTTTGTTCCAATTATTTCATTCAAATGTCTATAAAAATCTGATGCTTCACTTGCTTTCGAATGTTCAAATCACCTCACACGTCTCTCTCTCTCACTGTATCCTCCCTCTTCCTCACCCCTCTTCCTCCCTCGCTGCCTCCCCCCTCTCCAGAGAAGAGGGAGATGACAGCTAGCCCCCACTCTCCGCTCATTGAACATTCAGCTTTTGCTTTTGATGGAATTAATTTGAATGTAAATGATGCTGTGATGGAAAAGCTTTCATTGGCCCCGGCGCAAAATTTCACACGGCGATACCACCCGCCGCCTGGCCCCCCCCCCACCCCCCCACCCCTGATGTCTGAGCTGGTCCACAGAGAAGAGTGAGGGGGGGTGGTGGGGGTAAACAACAAAGAGCTACAACAATATGGAGCTCCTACTTTTTTCCTCTGCAGCCATTTACAACTGCGGAGACATAATGAAGTTACAGTGTCGCTCGGTGGATTTAGTCAATGATTTGATCAATAAATGTCTCATTTCTTAATTTGTAACTTTAGATTTACGTCAGTGGGGTCGTTTGTGTCATGAGTCATGACTCTTAAAGAGGGGGGGCAGGAGCTTAATCTGGTAATAGAGACAGTTGAGATGTTGCTCGAAATTAAGTTTAGAAATGAGCACAAACAGGACGACAAATTAGATTGAAAAAGGACGAGAATGAAAGCAGGCGAAATGAAAATGAAAAACCATGTAGTTCCTGTTAAATTTTGCATCTCTCATGAAGGAATCCCTCTAAAAAGTGGGAGGTTCACTTCTTTCTTTATGCAATAAAACAAGATACATATGTGGTCAGATTGGATGCAAATTCGTGCTCAGTGCAGGACAGTTTGAATGATGTAACAGGTGGGGAAACTCAGGATGCAGAAGTGCGTCCTCTGCACATCTTCTGCACTCATGTTTGCCTATAAAAGTTATTAAAAAATGTGCTTTTTATTTGTTTGCATTATTTTTTATGACAGAGATGTCATGTTGAACTGTCTCTGGATGAGTGTGAGTGCAGTTTAAAGCTTGTATCATAATGAACGGCCTCTATTTTAGTTTTAATTTTGATTTCTTGCATCATGAAATTCCTCTGCTTTTATTAATGTGCTGTAAGTGGGGGAATCATGTCGGACTCATTTCTAGAAAGATGAAAAAATAAGCACAGATCACCTCCTCTGTCACACCTGGAGATGTTCTCCTCTCCTCTCTCAGGTTTCTGTCCTCCTTCACTCATCTTCATATCATGTCATTGTGCCATCTTGATCCTCTTCCTGCCTAATTAGCCCTTTTCTGTGCTTGTGCTTCACTTCCCACCCATTCACATGTCATCTGTCTCCCTTTCAGCTCTTTCTTTCTTTTCCTGTCTTTGTCAAGAGAACGTCTTGTTTTTTTAAAAAACTTGTTTTTTATTCTTTCAAGTCTTTAACGTCGCCTACAAATACTAATGGAACAAGTAAGAACATGGCATCATATTTATCTTAAACTTTGGTAAATCTTAATTAGTTTTTTAGAAAAACTGAAGGATAAACTGTTATAATAAAACAAAATAAAAAAACCCACACATAATCATATAATAACCTTAAAAAAATTGCAAAAATACACAAGAAACTTTGTTTGATGAAACAAAAAAACCCTCAAATTCAGTGTAAAAACCAGAAGCATGTTTATCAGAAATAAAAACAAAAGAAAAAGAAAGAAAAAGACAAAGACCGTTAGCAGGAATGAACAAATCCGTGCATCAGTCCACTTTGCACTCAATGTTAAACCCATTTAAGATCCAATAGATCCACAATTTATGTTTGCCTACATTTGCACTTGACCCTTCTCCCACTAATCACTCTGTTTTACGAGGTTTTCTCCAGATTTCCTCGTGTTCGGAGGTCCAACATGGCGTTTGCCATTCTGCGTCTTTCTGCACCGCCATTGATTTTCCAGTATCCCCTCAGTGTGAGCCTTTGGCCTGTTCACCTCCAGCGTCATACATCACCCGACATTAAGGCTTCACCTTTAATATCTCTGCCTTTAAATCATCACATCCCTCACAGACACCTTTGCCTTTACGGCTCTCTCAAACCTGATGCCTCTCTGAATTGCCACTTATCTTCCCTTGTGTGAAAGACAGTGATATTTTTGAAGATATTTCTTAGCATGGGAGAGGTTTTTTTTTTAAAGATTTATCACTCTTTTTTTTTTCGATCATAGGAGCATCCGACTTCCCTTGAATCCTCCCCCTTTCAACTCGGAGGCCTGGGCGTTGACGTGCGAATCAGTCAAGATGTCGCTTTGATGCTTTGTAAATCCCGCTCCTCTCTTTTGACTCTCCCTTACACGGGAGGTATAAGAATCTCATTATATCTTTTTGGAAATGGTGTGCGTTCACTGTTCTCTCTGGGGCTCTTTGAGACAGGAATAGACTGATGAAGTGTGTGACTGCCTCCACAGTAATTATGTGATGAATGCGTTCATTCTGTGTGGAGCCCCGAGCACTGAATAGCTCAACTGATTATTGAGGGGTATGTGTGTGAGTATGTGTTTTTTTTTTTGTTTTGTGTGTGTGTGTGTGTACTTGTGTGCACTCTTACCAAGACATGAGAATAGATGGACTGAAACAAAGCGTCTCTTAGAAAGAAGACAGGGGTGTGTGCTGTTAAGTCTTTGTATTTCGGCTGAACTCTTGGCGGGTTCGCTCGCACATGAGCTTGTAAATGAACTGGTTTCACCTTGTGAGCGTCCTGTCTGGATGCATTCAGACACAATTCTGCTTTGTGACGATCACCACAAGTTCATGCAAAGTTGTGGGAATGTTGCTAATGCAGGTTAAGTTTTTGTTTTCCATGCAGGATGTTCAGATCTACTCGCTCTGATCGTCCAGTCAGCTGACCGCATGATGTCCAGTTACAGCTTAACTTCAACTTTTCCTGCCTTTTTTTTTTCTTTTCAAATTTCCCTGCTGGACTTCTCACATTAAATCAAATAGGACTACCTGTGCTTTGTGCGCGGAGTTAGATTTGTTCTGAACGGGCCCTTTTCTTTTCCACTGGGTGGGCCGATTCAGCGCCACGCCCCACCCACTGTGTCATTCTCAACCACACATTCAGAAATATCGAGCCGGCCGCCAGTTTTGCCATTTCTATGACAGGACCATTTCTCCGTGCTTTGAGTGAAACAGCGAGGCGAACAAATCAAGCCCTCGACGTTTTAAACCCCCTCAGATGGATGTTAAGCTCCATTAATAATACCATGCTCTTGCTGTCCAGCTCATATGGATTTTTTCTTGAGCAGACGGGATATAGAACGAGAGGCAGAGCGAGACGCGGCTGCAGAGAGTGCGACATGGATCATATAAGGATAATGTACAATAGCTGCCTGACTATACGTACATTACTGTAAGCCTTTGAGGGCTGGACTTAAGCAAACAGGTAGAAAGCACAATGAATGTTTGGTAAGAGCGTTTTAGGTTCAGATTCAGCTATCAGAGCCGAAGATCTTAATGCCTCTTTACTTTTTAGTCGTGAAAAACACTGGGAGAATGTAACTGTGTAAATTTACTCAGGCATATATTAAAATAATATTCTTTAACTCAAGTATTCTTTATTTTAATTCATTAAACAGTCAGAAGTGCAAAGTCTCTCTGAAAGACAACCAATCACTTTCAGGTGATAATATACAGGAACCACGACAATATGATTTATTTCGGTTTAGATTGTGTTTGTGTAAATATTACCAAGCAATTCATGTAACTCAAATGAGAAAGTAATTATCACACAGTTAATCCGGGGCCCTTTGGGGTCACTGAGGGCAAGAAGTTGCCTGATTTTCTCAGGTGGGAATCCACGTACACTGTATATAAAGATAAAGATCCAGTGTGTTGGATTTTTGCAGGATTTCAAGGTAATAAAAACACTTGTGATATTTTTTTGGACTTTTTATGCTTTTATCGATAAAACAGCTGGAGATGTGACAAGAAATGGGGAGGGGGGGGTGACTTGCAGCAAAGGGCTGAGAACACGTAGCCTCTGTGCATGGGATGCTCGCTAATAAATATATTTTTCAGGTGATTATATTAAAAAAAGAAACATATGAATGTAACATTTGATTTCTCCCAGATCTCTAAATCTAAGACAAAAAGCCTTGAGCAAGCCACATAGTTGTAATGCTGCTTACTTGTTGATATATCAGCGAAGATAATCACAAAATTTAAGATATGAAACTTTGACACACACACAGGAGCTTTTCTGTTAGAAAATAAATACTTGCTGAAGGTGCTGAAGGCAGGAAGTTAATCCCATGGGTTATATTGCTGCTTTTTTATCACACTGTTGCTTAAGTAATGGATCTAAATACTTCTCTCATCATTAGTAGAGTAACGAGGCACTTATATAGTTTGTATACAAGACTCACACAGCCACAGTTATACCCAGTATGGACACACACACACACACACACACACACACACACACACACACGCACACACACAGAACCAGCTCAGTTCCTGTCAGTCAGGCCCTGAGGAGTCTCAGCGGACTCCTGCACACACAATACGTGCAGAAAAAGATCAATGCACTCGCGTTTATTGAGCAACATATCCACCCTCCCTCCCACACACACACACACACACACACAAGCACACGGCTTCACCGTCAACACCCCCCCCACTCACACACATACAATCCCCACGACCAAGTCTCTGACCTGCCCCTCGACAGCCGACGTAGTGAAGGTATTGATTTCCTCATATTAACGCAGCCTTCATGAAAAGCCCCGGGCAGCAGAGGAGGAGAGAGAAGAGGAGGGAATGATGAGCAGAAGGATGGAAAGTGAAGGAGGGAGCTGGAGGAGATAAGAGGAGATTTGGGGGGAGGAGGAGGAGGGCAGGAGCAAGGAGTGCAAAGCGGCGCCTGGTGCGTCTGATACCGAACGTCAGGCTCGCAATGATTCACATGTCAGATACAAGCGAGGCCTTAACTTCAGAACAAACCGCGGCCTTTGAAATGTCGAAGGTTTTCACTTGAACTCTACTTGTTGAAGCTGTGTGTGATATGAAGGGATATGCATGACTCACTTACTCCTCTGATAAGATGGGGGGATGGTGGTTTCCAGCCGTGGTGAAGCTTCCAGTATGGACACTACCTTCAAAACAGTATCAGTGGGAGTTAAACAGATATGGATGTTTTTTAAATCATTTTAAACACCCAGTTTTCCTCCCTTTCTCCACATACTGCTTGGCGTAGAGAAGGTGGAGATGTAAAACAAATATTTTATTGTGAAAGTCATAAGAGGGAACAGTTTGGGTGGAGGGTTGTGAAAGAAAAGGAAATAAATGTTTTTAGATTTTTATAATCTTTACAGTCCACAGTGTTTGTTCTTCAGCTTTATTAGAAGTAAATAAGTTTGTATAACTTTTTCCATCAGTCTGCAGGTTTTTTAAAAAGGCCTCACAAAGTGTTGAATCAGGTTAAAAGGTAAAACTCACCACTCTTATCATCCCAAAAAAATGCTACAGCACCTTTTCATATGTCTTCTCCTTTTACTCCAATCAGGTGAAGCCTTGTCTTAGATGCAGGCAGTTATGTAACGGGTGTTTTATTCTGGTGTGGACAGAAGAATGCAGTCGTGTCGGGGTGTTTAAAACATTAGCATGTTTTAAGGTGGAGTGGGTCTCTAATGGGCAGCACGTGCGGCTCCTCACTCATCAGCTGTTACTCTCTTCTGCCTTCCTTCCCTCGTGCCGTCTCTCACACGCCTTTTTTTTCCCCCCACATTTTTTTTTTCATGCACGCACGCTCATTTTCACTCATTTTCACTCATTTTCTCTTTTCATCGCAAACTCCCTCTTTGTGGAGGAGGAGGAGGAGTAGGAGGCGTATTTGCCAGCCATATGGCAGTGCCAGGGGCGTCCGGAGCAGATGTGCTCAGCATTGGGGCTCTGCTCCATCAAGCACATACATACACACACATACACACACATGCACACACGCACACAGGCTTACGTAGGGCCTGTTACCAAGGAAGAGGTCACTGACTGACAACAGCATTATCTAACTCCCAAAGTGCAGCCACGCTGGCTGCAGGAGCAACAACAGTGAAGCTGCTCTGAGTTTTCAACGGGCCTTTGGATAGAAGTCAATGAGTGCATCCCTCAAAGTGTTACTCAGCATCTTATAGCCCATATGTGCCGTGTTTGTGCCTTAAAGCAACGATTTCTGCAGTTATGCACACATTCGCTTATTTGAATATTCATAGAAACACATTGCATCGCTAGAACGTTACCAACCCTTGCATAATTTGGCGCAACAGATTGAAGTATTACTTTTGTGATGCTTGTAGGTCAACAGGTTATCAGGGATTGTCAGAAAAGTTAAGCATCCTGAATGCTAAATGTCAGATAAGCCATTTTTTACTCAGGTTTTTAATGCATGAGTGTATTAAAAGCTGGTCAGCAACTCTAAAAGTTGCTTTTGACTGATCACAGTGTGAGAAAACTTCACTCTGGTGCTGTTTTTGACTTCCTGGTTCCTCTGCTGTCTGGGAAAGAGCCCTCGTTGCCTTCAGAGCGCCAACTCAGCGTGTTTGTGTTTTTTAGAGCTGTTTTTTTGCTGAATAGTAGAAGAACGAAAGAGGAGGTGTGAGCATCTCGATGTATGTATGTGTGTGTGTGTGTGTGTGTGCGTGCGTGTGTGTGTGTAGCAGTACAGTAAAAGTTTCCTCTGAATGAAATGGGATGTAAATTTGACCAGTGTGCAGAATGTGAATGTCGGCTGGTTCCCAGTGTTTGCTGAGGCAGCAGCTGACCTACATCAAACATCAAAAAGCAGAATAAGTTAGGAGGCATCACCATGCTGGTCAACACCTTGGCACAAGCACACATCAAAGGAATCAGGCGAAATAACTCCCACAGCAGACACACTTATTTTTTTTTTTTGAGTTTATACCTAAATTACTATTTCAGATGTACCTCAGTTTATTATTTACATCTGATTAGTCAGAGGAGATGAGAGCTGGTGGAGAAAGAAATCAAAGAGAAACGGGGAAGCAGTGGTTGTGTCAGCAGTCATATCACACTAATGATTGATAGATATTTGATGTTCATGGATGAGCTTTTCCCAAACAGCTCCGACGTCTCAGAGGATGATCCTTTTTTTTCCCCCTCCTGTAGCATAATGTGCTTCTCGTACGATTTTCCTTATCTGCCTCTACAAAATGTCATCTAGGAATCAGTTGACTATTAATCATGAGTGCTTGTTTACACAAAACTGGAGATGGGAAAAGTCTGTTTTTGACTGAATCTGTGTCGGCCCGTCCTCCTCCTCCGTTTCTGGATCAACTGAGATATTTAATCAAAAGATAACTGCTCTGATCGGTAAATGGCGTCGCTAAATGAGGCAGCAGAGAAAACAAAAACATTTTGAAATGAGATTAAAATGGCTTTTTGGAGGAAATCAATAGTTGTTGTTATTTCTCCTCCAGAAAAAAAAAAACATCAGCATGCATCACTTGGCTGATCGTGTGTCATGGCAGAGTCGGCCGAGAGCAGCTGTCCGCGGAGGGCTCGCAAACCTTTTTGACACTGGGGCAAAACAGTTCAGGGAGAGTGTGTGTGTGTTTGTGTGTATGTGTGTGTGTGTGTGTGTGTGTCTGTGAGAAAAGACAGCTGGTGAAGTGCAGTTTAAGGGTTCTTGGTGCTTTAAAATAGCACAAGTTTGACAAGACTAATGTTACAAATGTGTATGAAAATATGCTTCATGTCTTGGTTTGTTGGTTTTACTAATCATGACAAATGGAGGAAGATCAGATAACATAAAAGAAAAAAAGTAAACTCACAAAGACGCCATGTTGACTTCACAAAAAAAAAAAAAAAAGATGTTGGCGCAGAAAGTAGCAGCAGGCTCCCGTTGGGGAAATGGCTTTGGCCTGGTCCTTCTGTTAGCTGCAGCCCTCTGACTGACTCCATCCTTCTGACTGACATCCTGCTGTCCTCAGAAAAATTAACTCTAATTCAAGACGGGTCAGACATCCTCTCGTCTCTGCTGCCTCTGTGACTGCAGAGATGCATTCATACCTGGTTTCTGGCATCCTAACAAGCAAAAATACAACATCAGTGCAAGAGATTTAATCAATTTTACTAATCTAAAAATCCTAGAATAAAAAATAAATTCAAATAAAAGCATGAAAAATTCAAATATAGCTGCACAGTTCAAAGCAGACAAATGTAAAGGTCAGTTTTTGGTGCATTACTTTCTTTTGCCAACCTTCATTTTATGTTTATATCGTCTGTCCACTCCCCTGGTCTTGAGTCAGACATACTTCTGTCACAGCACCAATATATTTACCTGAATTATATGATATGATCAGCAGCAGACTCACCCTTCACATCTATAATCTAACATTCAAGTATTGTGAACTCAGGTCAACAATCCCAGGATGCATTTAGTAGATTCACCAGATAAAGACTGACAACATGGCCTAAACAAAAACAAATGAAGAGAGCAGACTTTATAGTTTGCTTATTAAAAAAGTAAAGATTAAGCAGTGAAATAAATCACTTTTGAAGTGAAACTGTTCACATATTTGGAATCAGACGAGACTTTGCCCCACCACAGATTCAGCTTCAGCTTCAGCTGCATGGTCTAGCCTCTCTGCTCTCCTCTGATAATACAAGCCGGGCACTGAGTTGAGCGAAGGGGGGGGGGGTTTATCTTGAAGGTGAGCCACACAGGGACTCAAACAGATGATAAATCGTCGAGGGCCCTTCATGCCGGAGGACCAGACCGACCAAATCAGCTGCAGGAGGGCTGCTGCTGCTCCCAGGTGGCCCAGCCAACGTTTTCTGGGCTTAACATCACTGCCTTCATTTGGAGCATTAACTGGAAGAAAAGCAAGAGACACAAAGAGGAGAGGATCAAACTAGGCAGAAGAAGTGGGAAAAAAAGCAAATAAAAAAAAAAAAAGAACAAAGAATAAGAAAATTCAGAGAGAGCGAGAGAGCGAATCTCTGCCTGCTGGCAATTACTAACCAAGGGGCACCAGACGAGGTTACCTTAGGCTAAATGCTGGTTCCAGGAATAGTCCTCTAGTATTATCTGCTGGCTGGTGCTGTGAGGCTCTGGCTGGCAGAATTAGAAGCTTAGACTGTATTTGCGTTAACCTGCGCTGTGCAGACAGTGGAAGGAGTGCCAGAAGTCTGGCCTTACCTGCAGACATGTAGTACAGAGAGAGAGAGAACCAGTGCCGCCTGTCTCACAACACACCAGCTTCAGGACCCAGTGGTTTCAGGGAGGATATTTCTAATGGAAAACCTTAATGTAATACTTAAGTAAAGGTTTTTATGGTAAATGCACCTTTTCTAAACTGGTTTGCATAAGGGTGAAATATTTGTTGCAACTTATGTCTCAGTTCAAAACAAAAAAAAGTCAACTACATGTCTTGAATGTTCAGTTTTTTACACTCTTTATCCTGATGTCACCTCTTTATCATCCATACCTACAAACCAGACACTGAGACTCGCTTCAGTCAGGCATCTCTGGCAGAACCAGGCCGTTGTCACTCACTTAAAAGGGACTTGAGGACGGCAACTGCCAAATAGCAAAACACAGCCCTTTGCCAATCATGTCATCTTACTGGCAGATCAGCGTGCATGCCAGGATGTTAGATTTACATGCAGACACTGAGGCAGGTTTGCCAAACACGCAAGTCCACGCACCCAAGCCTGAGCATGGAGCTACTACACATGGAGATGATGTAAAGGCTGCAAGGTTAGTGGTGGCTCACAGGAACAGAGTCTGTTTCTTGAGGGGGGAACCCAGGTCTGGTTCTTCAGCTGTCATTCGAAACAACTGAACCGAGAAACATGTGCTGGCAATTTGCACAACAGCATGTTTTGTTGCGCTTTGAGCAGGCATGGGAGTGATGTTTTTGATTAGAGCTGTATATTTGTGATTAGTGTACTTCACTGAAGTTGGTACTTCATGTGTTTTGGACATTGTGTGTGTGTGTGTGTGTGTGTGTGTGTGTGTGTGTGTGTGTATAGCTGTGTCCAGGGCTGCATGTGCAGAGCCATCTGTTTGCTGCTTTAGCAGTAGTCTTCCAGTGCCCGGGCTTATCTGTGCACGAGGGCAGTGGCCTACTTTAACCTTCTGCTCGCTCTGCGCACACAGCCGAGCACACTAGTTTGGCTGATCACCCGTCGGTTTGTTTGTAATAACTTTCATTTCATTAGCAGAAAGAGAAAAATTAAGATGGCTGAGCTCAGAAACTTGTCATTTTATGAGTTTTTTCATTTGCAGTAAACAAAATGTTTTGGGTAATTAGTCAGTATAAATGCAATCTCTGCTTACAGGTAAATTAAAAGGCAAATTAAATCTGAAATCAGTTATCTTCTTAAATATCCATTAGAAATTGGTTCTTAGCTTGCAATATAAAAAGTAATTTCTTTTTGAAAAAGAATATTTTCTACTCTATGGAGGAGTAAATTTGTGAAGAAGTTAGAATATTAAGTCAGGAAACAATATTTAAACCTCATTATTGCCAAATTACTTCCTCTTATTTTTGTTTGCATTTTCTCTGTATTAAAAGTTTATGTTTTCATTATTTTTTATTGATATCATATTTTCTTTATTATTTTAACATAGGGCAGATTGATCATGTCTGTTTATTTCACTAAGATAAATCTGCAGTAGTCAGTTACAAAGTCTCATGAAGAGCAATGAGGAATCGTGTTTTCTTTGTTAGCTAAAACAACAAAACTGAAGTCGGCTCAAACACACATGCAACAGAATCGGCATGCATGACTGTGAGCCTGTGAAAGCGATGCTGCACCTTGTATGTAGACCATGAGGCCTCATGTTTGTAGTAGTAGTGTATTAGGAGCACCGTAAGCCGGGCTAGTCAGACTCAGTACAGTTTAAAGGAGAGTATTAAGCTATGTAGGCTAGTCAGTGGGCCCTGTTAGGGAGTTGGCTGCGGTGGCTAATAGGTCAACCAGGAGGGGTGGGGCAGGGGATGAGAGGGAGGATGAGCAAGAGATTTTTAAGGCTCTATCATTGGGTGAGGGTTTGCCGGACGGACTAAGGAGGGAAAAATGGAGGAGAGAGGAGGGATTAAACGGGCAGAGTCATGTGAGCAAAACCTCTGGCAGACGTTAAGCTGACATCATCATTCGAGTTGCCTTTGACCCACGAAAATCTCTCATCAAATGAGTGTGAAGTTTTAGAAATAAGAGTGAACAATAGATTTTTTTTTTATCCAAATCAGAGAGTTTTAAAATGAGGAAACATCCAGTAGTTTATATATATTGATCCATGTGGCTGCAATTTGCTTTATGCACACTGGAGCATTGCATTTATTGCGTTCAGTGGTTCTGATCTTGCAATTATAATAACAATAGAAACAATCTTTCAACCCTGATCACACATGCAGGCAGAAGCTGATGAGATTTTTTGCAGCTTGCAGCTTTTATGCAGCTCTTTTGGAAGCAAAGTTTGTGTGTTGTGTGCAGAAATGACAGGACTAAGATTTGCCTCTTTGTTTCTAAAATATGAATGAGGACCTTTTCTCTTGAGGTCCTTATGGAGTGCTGTTCTAAACAGACCTCTTCAAAAGGTTCAGTGTGTTTACTCTGATGCGAAACATCCTCTTACAGGCTTATTTAGAGGAAATGAGTTATGTTTATTAAAAACAGTTGTAGCTTGAGTGGTTCTTCAAAAGATTATATGTTTGAGCAGGTAGAAAGATAGCGAAGCTCACATCAGAGACATAAAGAAGTAGACTGACATCCTAGGAAATAAAAGTGGAGAAAAACACACACTCCTTTTTTTGCTGAGAGTTAATAGATACCACCTTAATGTCTGTATGTTAATTAGAAAGCTACAGCCGTCCACAAGTTAGCTTAGCTCAGCATAAATAATGAAAACAGGGGGGGAGCAGCTTTTCCAAAGCCAGCAAAGGTCACCAACCCGCTGCTTCTGAAACTTACTAATTAACGCAGATTATCTCGGCAGTTTATTTCAGCAAAAAACTGAAGTGTAAAATTAACCGTTTGTGGTCTTGGCAAGGCGCAGTGACTCCCTGTGGAGACACGAGGAAGTCAAGAAATGGAGTTCAAGTCCCACCTCCTCAGCTGAAACCAAGGGGATTGATTTTGGAAAAAGTATGTAGAGTTAATGGAGAGAGACAAACAATGTTCGATCCCACTGGATTGGAGCCATTAATTAAATAGTCTTGCATATCAATGCGGTTGCTAAACTATTCAGAAAGTAAAGAAACGTTGAAAAAGAGTCGTGGATTTTCTTAATCAAGCACCATCAATGCAAACAAAATGCCATAAAGCACCACACAGTGATGAAATACCCTTTCAGGATGAAAACTTAGCAGGTTTGTGACTTTGTTTTTAGCTCGGCGGCGCTTTGAGCATGGTGCTTCATGATTTGCCATAGAGCAGCTGGGTTCATGGTCATGCCACCTGAGTTTCACACGAATGTCTTTGCCCGCTTGTTGGTCCGCCCTGATGCCTCGCGGGCAGCGGCAGCATCACAGGGTCAGCAAACAAGGCTCATCATGAAACCCCTGGGTCCACTGCAAGAGAATGGGACGCAGAGCTCCATTTGTGTGTGGACACAGGTGTTGGTGGACCTGAATGCATGTGTTGATGTGTTCATGCCCCGGTTTTATTTCATGCTTTTGCTATTTCGTTTTTCGTCCTTGCAGTAGATTGACTTCTTGTGTAGAGGTCAGAGCATTAAAGCTAAGTGTTCAGGGCCAAACAAAATTATAAAAAGATGAAAATTAAACATTCAGAGCTGCCAACTGTCATGCCTGAAGCAGAAGATCCATGATGTTATGCTCGATCTCTCTCAGCTCACGTAAAAGATCTCATGCTTGGAGAGAATCCAGCTGACGAAAGGTGGTTATCATGCATGAAACGTACCAACCTTATTGTTTTTAATTATGATGTCTTGGTTATAAATTGAGAATATTAGTAGTTGAGTATGTCACACAAAATGAGGTTTAACCCCGAAACACTGAGATGTGGTTAATAGGTGTAAAAACAGGGTTAAAGTTAAAGAATTCAGCCATTCACTGTTAAATGCAAAAAAAGAAGAAATACAATCAGAAAAAGAAGATACAAACGTATCTGATGATGTGTGTTCTGTTAGCTTTCTTTAGTCAGGCTTTTAGCACCATCATCTATCATCTCACTTAAACAGGTGTATGTATGTGTAGGTGTGTGTCTCTTTCTGTGTGTGTGTCTGTGTGTGTGTCCCAGCCCACCCAGTGAAGCTGTGCCAGAGGCTCATCACAGCGCAACATCAGGGGCATCTGTTTAAAACTGAAATGAAAGTAAATCCCATGAATAAAAGAGACACATGAATAAAAACACAGGATGCAAATGACTTGCCAAGCCTGGATTGTCTATGTGTGTGCGTGTGTGTGCATACATGGTGTGTGTGTGTATGTGTGTGTTAGAGAGAGAGTGGGTGTTTGAGTGAGTGAGAGTGGAAGTGTTGTGTTCGCCCTGCATTTGTTCTCCATCCCTTCATAGCTTCACCTTAGCTTGACTGAGTGAGTGAGCGCTCACACTCACACACACACACACACACACACACACACACACACACACACACACGCACCCTCCACCTCTCGGAGGTGTATGGTTTTCTCATGCATTAATCAACAGCAGTTTTGACACTTGCTTCCCGAATGAGGAGATGAGGAGCTGTTTTAACAGAGACACACTGTTGGTTGTCTCCTTCACCCCACAAGCGAAGCTGCTGTTGCCTGGGGTGACTTTATGAATTAGGATAGAAACAGCAGCAGCAGCAGCCTCCCTCCTTCCTTCCATCTTCTGCTCCACTCCACCTCCTTTCTCTTTTACACCTCTGTTCTCTCTGTCTGTGCCTCCATATCTGACTTCTGTCCCTCCCTCCTCACTGTATTATTTCCACTTCCTGCTAAAACATTTGCCATCCTGTCAAATCGCTTTGTTCCCCTCTCTTCTTCCTCCCTTCCACTTTGTTACTTGCTCCCCTGTTTTCTTTCAGTCCTTCCTCCATTTTACTCCATAGAAATCATCAAGGCTATAAATCCTGGGTAGCACAACTCTTGTCTAAAGTCAAGGACTTTTCTTTTGACAAAGGTCTTTTTAATGTTATTATAACTAAGCTAAATAATATTGAATCCCTCCTTTGCACACAATTTCATTTTATTTTTTGCTGTTTTATTTTTTATCAGAATCATTAAAAATTGAAAAGTGCAACAGGAGATGATCAGTTACTGTTCATAAGAGGAAAATACTAGCAAAAAGATTTACATTTACCTTTGCAAATGATCAGATGCTATTCTCTTTTAGTTTCTTTGTTAGTTATTATCCAATAGCAGGGGGTTAATCTCACTTCTACATCACCCCTGAGCTCCTGTTTGTGAATGTTTGCAGCTAACAGATAAACTGAAGCCTTATTAAATGTCAGAGCTTCACAAACGGAGTCAACCACTGTATTTGGCATATTTTTAATATCAAATATATTACTCTAGTCAGTGGGTAGTTGACATGATTGAAACAAAATCATTTGAGCAAATGATCCTGAAGTTTTTTTTGTCAAAATCAGTACATGACTAATATGAAAGTAACAACCAACAAGTTGCCCAATAAAGGCAACGAACACAGCACTCATCTTTTGCAGGTATGCATGTCTGTTGGCAGTGTGTGGTTAGATAAGGGAGCACTGAGATGGTTATCAGGGCCGAAGAACAGAGCTGGAGGAGATAAGATGTTTGTTTGAGAAGCCTGGATGGTAAACCCAAAAGAGATGGACGGTTTATTGATGTTACACCTCTGCACATCAGCCAAGAAACATAAAGAAGAGTGAACAACTGTGTGATGAGCCCTGAGTAAGAAAAGCAAGGACACATGCTGGAAAAGAACCAAACAGGAAAAAAAACTAGAAAAAATGAATAGAAATACTGTCAAAACCTGCCCTATCTTTAAGAGCTTTTAATAAAATCAACACATTTTTTTGTATTTTGTGGTATCACAACTGCACAATGCAAATCCCATACCACAGTAAACTACATAAGTGCATTTTCTTTAATCTGAGTGGCCATATTTGAGCCGCTCACCCTTTACTGCACTCATTCTGGGAACGTCGTACTCTACCGGACATGCAAGAGCAGAGCTGAAGAGCCGACATGGAGCTTTGTTGGAAACGTGTGCAATGATGAGGCAATGCCGAGCAATGTGGCAGTCTAGTCAGTGAACTGTCGAGCCGCGTGTCCCCATCGGGCCACCGTACATGTCACCGACGACATACAGCCATAAGTTTCAGTATGTGTGTGTGGCAGTGAGTGGTCCCTGTCATGTGTGTCTGTGCTGGTGGGCATGTGAATGCATATGTGCACATATGCATGTATGTTTTCTACGCTTGCTTTAGATTTTGAGTGTGTGTGTAAGTGTGTGTGCTTCCTCGTGAGTCGTGGGAGCTTACAGGCTCTGTGTGCAGAGGTTCCCTAATCCAGTGTTTTGAAATGAGCCCTCCAGCTGTTGTGAGCTTGAGAGACTGCTGCCTTGGAGGAGGCTTATGGACGATAAGATACTCCTTCTATCTTCATTCCTCTAGGACTTCTGCTTTCTTTCTTCCTTTCTTTCTTCTTGCTTTTTCACTCCCTTACTTTTCTTCAATCCTCCTGTCTTTCTTCCTCCTTTAATCTAAAAAAAAACCCTCTATTTATGTGGCAATGAGGATAAACACTTCTCCTCCTGATACAATCGCACATTCTGTTTAGGTCACAACCTTTTGTTTGAGCTTCCTCCTCCTCGCTGTTAATCATCCAATAATATGACGGATTGATTCTGTGCATGAAGTGAACATTGTGTAGACAAAGAATAGAGAAGATCAGATTAGATCAGTGACCTAAGAGTTTGTTATTTATTAAATTTGTAATGATGGCCTGAGATTGTAGATGTCATAAGCTGTAATGGAAGTTAATTAACTGCATTGTGACGTACAAGCAGGGCAGCTCACAGTCTTATTCGAGCAATTGAGTTACAGTGAAAGATCATGCGACTGTAAGCGATCCACGTTGACATTCCATAGGAATATAATGCCTTTAAGTGGAATTACTTGCATGATTTATGGGGAGTCTTTTCATGAATATATATATCTTATAAACCATAACTGAGCGGAGCAGTTCGAGTCTTGCCTATCTCCCCTGTGCCAGCAGTGAGCCTGCAGGGCATGTAGCGTCTGCCAGCAGAAGGAAAGCGTAGGAAGTGAGCTTGTTTCGGACAGACAGAGAGGGAGCAACAGGCAGTCTGTCAGCTAGAATATGATGGTAATATTCAAAACCTAAATTCGGCAGGAATGACACTGAGTCTGCAGCCTCAGCAAACGGAAAACACCTTCTATTTTGCTACCTGGAAATCAACAAAAAACTTGAAATGTGATTGGACGTATGATTCATGTTTCGCTGTCGGACGCAGTCGTTGCTTTGCACCTGACTCCTGACTTCACTCCTACGTTCTGCACAAACGACATGCTGGTTGTTTCTACCGTTGGCTTATCACAGGATCATTATCTTAGATTATCACTAACAGGGACGATTCACAGGACATGATCAATTATCCGTAATCATATCAGTGCCATCATCCTCCTCACCATGTTCGGAAAAAGATTACTTCCCATTGGGGTTTTTGGACATGGATACATGCTTGCGGGGGAGACCTAACTTAATTTAGGCTGTAATGTCTTTAGCGGGTCTAGAAATAGGATGCAGCATGTACATATTTGTCTCTGTGGGTCTGTTATGGCTGACAGCTGAGCCCAGATGAGGAGAATGGCTCCTCAGGTTCTTAGTTTAAGAGGATAGACCTTTGTTGCACAAGACAACAAGCTATTATTATTGTTGTTTAGTATGCTACATGTGCACAGGAAGCAGCGAGAAGTCTCTAAAATAACCATAACTATCCCCCCTGTCATGTTCATTTAGTATGTATTGATACAGGCCACCTTCCCATGAGAGCAGCAAGGAACAAGTTGTTTTAGGAAATGAATAACTCAAGAGACAGCCTATCGTGTTTCCCCATTTAACTCGTACATATTTCATGTGATCCTTCACTGTGTGGTCTAGATGTTTGTTTAGCTGCTGAGAGCATCGCAAAACAGGAGCTTGATTGGGAAATCATGTTTGTTTTGCTGTGAGGATGAAAAGGAAGCGGAGAAAAGATGCACTGAGAGATTAAACCCAACTTTGTGCTTTTTTAAAATGCTTTCATGTGTACATGACAGAGGTTTTGCTGATTATTACTCGTATTTACAGACAATTTATGCGTCCGTCGCTCTGTCTCTGTCTGTGACCCAAAGGGACGATTTTCACATCACTTATAAATGTGATATTTAAGTCAAACGGCATGCAGAAAGGTGTTAAACTCAAAGATATAGCTTCTCTTACAAAGATTAACCCGTTGGGATGTAATGTTTTAATGTCCTCTCTGCTCTCTCTGCAGTTTTACTTGTTATCACCTTGTATGTGCTTATCTATTAATGGTATCAAGATGCTAATCACTGCCCCCTCTTCCCCTTTCTTTTCTGCACAGTGTGTGTGCGAGCATTGGATGTGACGGTGTCCCAGAGCAGTATCCAGGTGGCCCGTGGCCAAGCTGCCGTTCTGCCCTGCTCCTTCACCACCAGCGCTGCCCTCAACAACCTCAACATCATCTGGATGGTGATTCCACTGTCCAACGCCAACCAGCCTGAACAGGTAAAGTGTGCATCACTTTTACACTCATTCAATCACAATGACGGAGATTTCCTTTAGTGCTGAGTTAAAGGAGCGTGGAAAAAACATATTCTTGATATTTGAACCCAGCAGAGATTTCTGCAACCCAATTAGGTTGTTTTTAACTGTAATGAGTGTATTGACTGAGTATTGAGAGACAGTAAGTAGCCAGAGATGCAGCACACTGTTTAAGTCCTCTCTGAGATGTTAACTGTACTCCTGAAATGCATCTAACGTATGTTTCAATGCAACACCACTGAATATGCACCATGTGGATGTCCGTGCTGCTTCCCAACACCAACTTTAAAGTCAAAGCAGGTACACAGGACTTGATCCGTACGAAGGTGTGCTCAGATACAGCGCAAAGAGAATCAATCCAGAACACTGCAAACAGAGACAGAGAACCGAGACATTCACACAATGCACAGAGAGAAAGAGTGATCTTTGGAGCTTAAAGGGACATTCAGAGCAGCTTCATGACAGCACTGACTCCCACTCATGGTGATGGCCATTACAGAAAACCCATGCCAGCATTCTGTATGTATTTGCACATGCATGCCAAGTGCAAAGTGGCTGTGCAAGTGTGCAAAAAATACAGACTGCCAGAGTGCACAAAGACATTTCTCTTTCCGGTGCATCTGAACGCACCTTTAGGATTTTAGTTATGTTCTGAAACATTAGATCACTAGATTAGAGTAGCATTGATGTAGCTGTAAGCTTAATTGTGTCTGTAGTCTAGATGAAACGTTCCTTTTTGGAGTTGTGCTGCAGCCTGCAGGGCAGCAATGTCATGGGGCACTTTTCTTTAAAACAATGTACCAACTGTACAACAAAGAGCATCCTGAAGCTCATTTCACTGTTGAGAGTTTGTTTGGGAACATTGGCAGGAGTCTAATTTGCACTCAAAAACACTAGTTATGTCTTTTTTGGCGTTCATTTTGTCTCGCTGGCTCCTCACCATCATCCCTTCCTGGCTCGCTCCTCTCATTTTTCTTTCTGTTGTTTTTTCTCACCTTCCCTTCCTCCTCCTCCTCCTCCTCCCCCCTTGCGGGACTTCTGTGATTCCATTCGAGTTGTTTAACATGCAGCTGCAGGCCGTACAAGCTCACCTGCCTCCCTTCACTTTGAACCCCGGCGCTGGTCGGCCGTCCAAATAATACAATCATCTTCTGCACTAATTACCTCACGCCCACGACAGGCGCTATGCCGCAGCTGTTCTCACCACACACACACACACAAACACAAGCGGGCACACACACAAACTGGCAATAGACAGTCTGCTGGTTCAAATGCAGTGCAGATCCACATGCATACATGCAGAGCTTATGTATATATTTACTGGCTTCACACATTCATGCGTGATGATAGATGTGTAAAAAACCGACATGCAAATTTCTGTACATCCGCAAATGCACATATATCCATGTGCACACCTGTGGCTAAGGGCTTTAAATGTTGTCTTCACACACAAAGGACAGCAGAGATGCAGGAAACAACAGTGAACACAAACACGTAGAGGTACTTAGTGGCGGATGAATGCTTGAGACTTTTTCTTTTGTAGGTAAGTGATGATGGGAGCTGATACATGAAGATTATTATATAATATTCATAGTCTTCTCATGCCATGCTGTCACATTTTTTTGTATTACATATGCTGTATACATAGTCCAGATCTGCATAGACATGTATCTCTGTACACTGGATG
Organism: Acanthurus leucopareius; assembly: GCA_029814765.1. Classification (NCBI taxonomy): domain Eukaryota; kingdom Metazoa; phylum Chordata; class Actinopteri; order Acanthuriformes; family Acanthuridae; genus Acanthurus; species Acanthurus leucopareius. The sequence continues at coordinate 4,927,641 of JAQMCX010000053.1, read as the reverse complement.
CAAGAGCAGTAATGCATCTACAACTTTTTATATTTGCATTGATCCAAAAAGTGCACGAAACTTAGATACACATAATCTTCGCAGCCACTCACTGAAAGAAAGGAACAAGGATGTGTGAAGTGCAGCGCTGCAGTTCGGTCGTGTGCATGAATTTGGTGAGCTGTGTGAAAAGTGAGTGATTGAATAAGGTTCTGCGTGTGGCGACGGCGCAAGTACAAGGTCATTTTAGAGGAAGCGAATGTCATAAATGATTACAGCTGATGCTAAAAGCCATTAAGAATTACTGAACAGAGCTCAACACACTTGCACACGCTCACAACCTGTGTTAGCACTTTAGCAAGTGCACTCAGAACACTCAGATCTCTCACTCTGCTCAAAACCGAACACCATGTTTGGATAACAAGAGACAATGCAACTTATTTCTCACTGTCAGAGGGCAAGAGGCAGGATGCAATGACTTCTTTGATGCTGCAAATTTAGTTGCTAGCTGATGCTCAGATTAATCCTGCAGGAGGTTTGCTTGATGCTTGCCATGTACAGCTCTAAGTTCACGTGGTTGACTCCAAGTTATTGGCTGTAAATCCTAATGAGACAAGTATGAGAGATCACATGCCAGTCTGGTGCTTTTAGAGTCTGTTAGGTGCTGAATCTCTGAAGTAATTGCAAAGGACAGATGACTGAAGAAAGAAGAAACTGAATCATTCTGTCTCTTCTTTGTTCAAACTGGTTCCCAGTTTTAAGGCATCTTTAAACTGCTGTTTTTTTGGTTTATCAGCCAGTAACTTCACTGTTTTGGTTCATTTGCACCACACTCGTATTTTTTGACGGCAGCAGTCGGCTGTTTTTCAGGAAAAGCTTCCAAAAGCTTCCAAACAGCAGACAAACACAGTGAGGACTGAACAGTGGACAGTTTGGAGCTTTTAGCCGCTAAAAAGGTGCTTATGTCTCTCAAAGGTCAGTAGAGACAAAACCAGAGTGATCATGACTTGCAAGTCAACGCTAGTCTGAAACTTTTGGAAGAAGGAGCAGAGGAGCAATAAATGCACAAACTTATGAATTCCACTTTTTTTAAGACAAAATTGATCTTATATCAACTCCAACATGTTTTAATTTGTTATAAAATGTATATTTGGGGACTTTTTAATGCTCAAAGACAAAGTAGTTACACTCTGTGTGTGAACTTCAGCCTCGCTGTGGTCAAAGCCTTGTTTGTTTACTCCGATCACCTGACCGAGTTGATCTCCAGATTACAACGTGTAGCCATGTAGCTCAGCTGAGTGTGTGTGTGTGTTTGTTTGTTTGTTTGTGTGTGTGTGTGAGCATGTTTCCTGCATCGTGTATATAATCTGTCCATCATTCTGTTGTTGTGATCAAACGTCCCGGCCTTTTTTCCTCTGGGGGCCGTTAGGTGTGAGATAATCCCGATAAACACACAAACACACACACAAAAACACAAACACACACACCTAGACAACGGTTTCATGTTTTTACGAGCTGATGTTTATCCTCTATAAATTGTTTCCTGGATATCTGTTTCTATGCTCTAGTAAAAGCTCCGGTTCATTCTCCTCTTACATAACTTGTGAAACTGATTCCTGGAACTGCTTTTTTTTGGTTGCAGTTGTAAAAATAGTTAAAATATCAAACATTAATGTACAACAAAATGCAACCATTCCTTTAATATGGTGAGCCTGGTAGTTTGATATCTTCAGAGTCGCCAGAAATCCTTAAATAAAATGAAATTTTGATGTATTTTGTCTCCTTTCTTGTTCTTGTTGAAAGGAGAAGTTTTATCAGTCAGATGACTGTTGAAAACTTTTTTCTCCGTCATTGTATAAACTCAAAATTATCTTCTGCCTGAAAAATGAATTCAATAAATTTCTGGAAAGGGAGCCGTGTTGATTTTTTTTTGTAGCTTTAGAGAGTAAAAAAAAAAAAAAAAAGTGCGGTTTTTCAGTGAAATGAGACTCTGTTGAAATTGAGGTCATAGAGAATCTGTGGTGCAGAAAAGAAGTTAATCTGTAATTGAGAACATCTGTGATGGTATTTTAAATGATCAGATTCTGATCCTTATCTGAACCTAACAATCTGCCAGAGGATAGATCGAACACAAGCTGCATCCACACACCCTCAAATGTGGGTTTTTTCTCTCCTCGCCGCCTCCTTTTAACTCCACCTGAGCAATTTTTTTGTCGGACACATCAAAGAAAATGAGTAAAAAACCCATTTCAAATTAAAATAAGAAGATGTTTGTATGAAGCTGTAACTCTGAAGGGAAGTTACACTACATTTCACACACACACACATACCTCTTTAACACACTCTCTCACATACAATCATGTGATACCTTTATTGATCAGCAGGAGGACATTCTTTCTATATTTGCTTGCCTCCCTCCAGAGACTTCAGCCTGCAGAGTCAGCCTCAGTGCAGTCTCTCTCTCTCTCTCTCACCACCACTCAGTGTCTCTCAGGACGTTTCAGCATGTGACTCGCTGGTGTCACGAGGATCCAGTCCAGATCCAGAATCACTCGCACCCTCAGTTAAATTACACAACTTCAACTCCTCTCTCTCTCTCTAACTCTCTCTCTAAACTCCTTTTAAACTTTTCTCCCACAGACTATTACGACTACATTTATATTCACATTTGTCAAACACCAAAAAGATTCTGTAAGCACACAGGACACGAAGTCTGCTGAAGGAAGTCAGGCATTAAAAATAACTGACAGGGACTTGAAATCTGCTCAGAAAAGTTTAAAAAATGAGCCAATTTATCACCTTTGTTTTTATTTTTTTAAACCTGCAGCATCACTGCATGATACCTGTGTAACAATACACTGTTTGTAAGGATGTATATGATCCTTTGCATGTGTGTGTATTGCTCTTTAGGATGTGATCTTTTAACAACATCACAAAAACTGAGTTTAAGTTATCAAAAGTTACATGAAGCCTTTAACTACTGCACATCCCACCGTTACAAACTGAGCTAAATCAAGAGCTGCTAGCCTGTTCATGGACATACTTTATTGGTAGCTTAAAGTTATTTAGACATGGCTGCTAATGCAGACTTTAAAATCTCAATGAGACTCGATGCTGGACTGCATGAATAAAACTTGACCTGAACTGAACTAAAACACAACTTTAACAACAAAATAAAACCATTACTGGCTGATTATTCTAAGCTCTTACTGTACGCTTCGGAAAATAACTGGCAATCATGTAAAGTGTGCAGATATTATGGGCTAAACCAGCAGTTTGAAGAGAAACACTAGTGAAACGCATTTGGACCCATATTGTTCAGAACGTGTCTCAGAGGATAGAAAGAGATAACAGCAGCAGCTTACAGTCAGTAAATTGAGGGGAGGTTGTGGGGGTTTAGAGGTTTATTCAGGCTTTATTGATGCGATGGCCGTATCTCCGGTGTCTGGGCCAACGGGGTCCTTGGGGTCAGTCGGAAGTAGGCTAATGTCATGAGACTGGTGCAGACGTCATCTGTAGGTTCACTCGATGCGTCCTGTTGAGGCTTACACTCACAGGATGGTTTGTAATGCAGAAGAATGGGACATAGTGAGAGTGTGAGCGAGTGCTTGTACTGTATATGTGTGTGTGTGTGTGTGTGTGTGTGTGTGTGTAGGGTTTTAAGAGTGTAAGGATGCAGCAGAGGTTTACCGCTGTGCC
>JAQMCX010000053.1:4871114-4923863 GCA_029814765.1 Acanthurus leucopareius | reverse complement strand
GGAGGGTAAAGATGCAGCAGAGGTTTACCGCTGTGCCAGCAGTGGGACGTCCAGCTCGTCCAGCTCGAGTTCTTAGGGCCCTCCGCCATCTGAGCGCCAGCCATGACCTCTTTTCTTCCCTTACACGGCTACAAAGCCAACCAGGTCACGCGAGAGTGTGAGGTGATTCACACACACACACGCATAGTTATGGATGGATCAAACAAAAACAGAGGCACAAAGTCACAAAAAAGGATGGAACGAGACATTTGTAAAGCTGGAAAATATGTACAGATGGGATGCACATTTTTGCGTTTTTACATATTATACAGTGTTTTGTAACTTGTTTCTTCTTTGAAAAGTATTTATATATGTATTGTTTAGCTCGTTCTTTACTGAAGATCAATATTACTTATTAAAAATGAAGGCAAAGGAGTATTCACACTGATTTGTTCCTTTTCGTTGCTTTCTTTAAATAGTCAAAAAAAATGTCATGAAACTTTATTAAAATGCTAAAAAGAAAAAAGGTGACAGGTGGAAGAAGCAGCAGAGTTTAGGGATTTAATCCTCAGCTCACTAATGCACTTAAACACACATGCACACACACACACACACAAACAGGGCAGGCACAGTGTTACGGGGCGAGGCCAATTGATTGGATCACTTTCACCGTGCATGCAGATTATATTGTTAGGTCATCAGGAGTGTAGAGTCAGGTCATACCGGTGCAGTGTGTTAGACAGAGAGGGAGACACACACACACACACACACACACACAGACAAAATGTGGGAAAGAAAAAGATTTGCAGGGAATCAGCAGACAGACAAAATGTAAGTGAGACCGCACAGTTACCAGAGTGAGAAACAGTCTGTGGCAGAACAATCGCACACACTTTCACACACAACTGATACACTCCCCATGAGTAAATGAATACACACAGAGATACTGAACCACACACACACACACACAGGCGCACACACACAGAAGATGCAGTTGCAGGCTCTCATCACAGCTGAGGAGCTGCCTATTCATCTGCACATAAGAGGACAAAGCGAGCGTACTGCACTCAGGAAATTGCAGCAGTGCAATTTACAACCGTTAAGCAGAGACCACAGTCACATATCACATACACACTCCTGCACTTTCATCAGAACTATCACTCTCTCACACACACGCACACATACGCACACACTCACACACTCACACACACACACACACTGGTGCTGGTTGTTTCTCTGCCTGGGTCTTTGAACAGTTCAATGAGGACTCTTTTCACTAAAGTGAATAGCCCCTCTGATTCCCCTCTGTGCTTTGTGTGTCAGTGTGTGTGTGTGTGTGTGCGTCAGTGTGTGTGAGTGAGTGCCAGTCTTGTGTGCACACTGCCATGTGTTTGCGTGTGTCCTCTTCATCTTTTGTGTGGGCCCAGCTGAGGGGTGAGAGCTGTTTTGCATGTGGCTCGGCCTCACAAACGAGCTGTTCAGCCCGAGTTCGAGGCCTGACAAGAAGCTTTTGAACAAACTGAGCCGTCATTGCTCTTTAATTTGGACCCGAGACGAGCCGACCTCAGCACGAAGGTGTGAATTTTATCCTCACAAGTGTGTTCTCGCCGTGACTATCCTCAAAGGTCACTGATGTAATGATAAAGGGGGTGGGTTTTGGTTTAATTTCTCTCTGGATTTTATTTTCTTGTGCAGGAGATCTTCTGCATTTCTGCTTTTGAATTCGTCTGATTGCGGTTTATATGTTACCAAGATAAAACGTTTTCAATTATGTATATGCTTTTATCTGTAGAGGCTAATAGTACCATGAAAGCATACTTTTAGTGTGTACTCACTGTCCTGGAATCTCTCCACTGAGCTAGAAAGAACCACTTACAAATAAAAAGTTTTTTTTGTCCGTCTGTCTGTTTGTTTGTTTGTTTCTTAGGATGTAAAAAAGTCACTCTTTTACTTCTCGAGACACAGTAGGGCAGTAGAGCCATTATTCAGCCTCTTGGTGGAACTAGGGCTCCCTCTAGTGGGGGTAATTTGTAATGGGCCGTTCATAAAGCTTATAGACCCTAAAAATGATAAAAGACACTGAGTTTTAATGACTGTAAAAACTTATGGCACCATCTTCTACGAGTCCCTTGACATCAGGAGCAGATTTTAGTTTATTTTTCACTTTATCTGACCTTTGATCTTTTATATTTCTCCATTTTACTCATTAATTTTATTTAACTCTGTTTTCTTTTCTACACCCTCCATCTTCTGACTCCACCCTGATCCAGGTGATAATTTACCAGGGCGGTCAGGTGTTCAGCCTCGCCAACCACCTCAATGGTCGTGTGGGCTTCGTGGCCACCATGCCAAGCACAAGTGCCTCCATCTTTATCAACAACACCCAGCTGTCCGACACTGGGACTTACCAGTGCCTGGTCAACAACCTCCCAGACAGAGGGGGGCGCAACATCGGCGTCATTGGGCTCACCGTGTTGGGTAACTAGCAAAATATTTATATACTTTTTAATATTTTAACCATTAAGAGAAGAAAAGCTACTTGTTTTAGTAGAGAGCAGAGTTAAAGTGAAATCTTTTGCAACAAAATTGGCAAAATGACCTTGTTTGTCCAGGATTTATCTCAAGTGTTAGATATGTTATGAGTGTAAAAACGGGTAAAATATAACATTTTAAACACAGATATGATTACAGCAGCATTTAGGAGGTTAAAACTGCTTCTTTAAGTCTGAAAATATCCTGCTCTTTGAGGGCTTGTTTGGATTTTTTTCGAAGCGAGGCTATAAGGTACTCGGATAAAGTCAGTGTTTTACACACAGTGGATTGCAGTTAGCATGCCCTTAGTTAAGAGGTTAGTCCTAGCGTAGGAAGCAGCGGCAGAACACATTGTAATCACCTCACAAAGGCCAAGCTAAAAGAAAAAATCTGCATCACTTTAAGTCTGTGCTATAATTAGAACAACTTTACAGCTTTGCCTTGCTGCCAAACAGCCACTTCTCTCCTCACAGCCGCTGGACTCAAAGCAGTAATTTCAGCTCCAAGTCCAACGTGAGTCCCTCGTCCACAGCCGCCTCACACCACCCCACTTCAAATGAGCCGAACTTTCCCTTTAAGGCAGAAATGTGTGCAGAAATTTTAAAACAGTTTCCAGTAAAGCAGCATGTAAGCGCTGCTGCTTTCAAGAGATTTTTCAGCTTTTATGAAAATCAAAAATTCCCTCTACAATTAGAGCTACATTAGACATGCTTTTGTAAAGTGGTTAACATGGCGCCGCCCACTCTCTCCTATCTGCCAGTGCCCCCCTCGGTGCCAGCATGTCGAATCCAGGGCACGCTGGATGTCGGCAGTGACATCATGCTGTTCTGCAGCTCAGAGGAAGGTATTCCCACGCCGTCCTACTCCTGGGAGAAGCTGGACGCGCTGCCCCGGCTGCCGCACAACGCCATGCAAGGTATTACAAACAAGCTGGCCGTCGGAGTTCCCTTTTGCCCCACCTTCGCTGGTAAATCTCACTCGCATGGCGCAGCTCAGACTCCGCCACAAAAAACCCTCCTGCCATCTCAGCCACCCGTCATGTGAAAGGCCCGAACTACTGCCCCCGAAGGCCCCCCCCCCAACCCCCACTGATCCTGCAGAGGGGTGGCGATGAATGGATGACAGTGATTTGAACCCTGTGGATTTGTGAATGAGTGTGTTTGTGTGTGAGGAGTGTGTTTGTGTAGTTTAACCCAGATAACTTTGTGTTTGTGTGTGTGTGTTTGTGTGTGTTTGTGTGTTTATGTGTGTGTGTGTGTTTGTATGTGTGTGTGTGTGTGTGTGTGTGCTGTTTCTACATTCTTCCTCATTCTCTCTTGCTGAATACAAACTGTGACACTTTACCCCACTTATCCTGAACACTTGCTGTTTTGTTGCACTGGACTCGTACTATCAGTTCAGCTTTAGCAAAGCCGAGGCCTCAAACGCACCCGGCTCACCTCGGGATAACGGGGGTATCGGCCGCGTTTGGTTTTCAGCATTAGAGAACACTGGACTCTCCTTTTCTTCTCCAGCTGTGCTCACTGCACAGTCAAATAAATCTCATCACCAGTGACTCTCTTTGTCTGCACACTACTGATCTATTAAAGGCCGATATGCAAAAAATGACATCAACAGCAGATGGCGGATTGTTACAAAGCTGGAGTTAATATTTTATCTAATACAGCTTCACAGACAAATGATGCAGACACCGGAGAAGGACTGTGAACTTCAAGAAACTGAATCATAATTGCAAATTAAGCTACAGAGGTGGTTGAAAGAAGACACGTCAGTTATCAGCATTTGTGAGATGCTAATTGGAGTTTCTGGCCGTTGGTCCTTTGATATGTTAACATCCAACAGCTTCAAAGAGGCCAAAGTGTATCTCACTAAAATCACAATCGCACAAAATTGAACCGACTGAAGTTTCTTATTTTATTTGATTTATTTAATTGCATTTCATTCATTGCATGTGGTAAAAAAAAACTCTCTAAGACCTGAGTTCTGTGCATTAAATATATAAAAATGAAAGCCTTTTGAGAGATTTTTTAGTGAGATATTGACTCAAACTGAAACGAGATCATGGATTTGTCAGCGTAACAGAGGGATGTGACATCTGTCTCATCATTATGATGAGAACTTGTGAAAATGAAGCTCATTTTCATTCCAGTGGATCAGTCGTGTGCAGCTTTTTGATTATGAACTCAATCCCACTCATCATTTGTGAAAAAAAGGAATCTGAAGCTTTATTTTCATTACTGTGCTCTGTACTCCACTTTCACATCTTATATCAAAGTTATATAGCACCCTCTATTGGTAGATAGTGGAAGTTATTAAGTTGAATGTGATGTCCTACCAAACACACCACTGCTATGAGATTATGAAGCAAATTTCATGTTTTAATCAAACTGTCAGTGACTTATTCAGTTTAATTTATCATTTTTGGCTCTGATGTTAATCTGTGCACTCTTTATCTAAATGTTTTTGAAATGCATTGGTCCATATGTTTGTGTGCATCCCTGTTTATGTGTTTTAGTCCCTTTAATTGCGATGTGTGTGCTCTTCAGACCAGATGCAGGGCACGGTAACACTGAGAAACATCAGCACCAGCACCTCAGGACTCTACCAGTGTACCTCCAGCAATGCAATTGGCAAGAGCACCTGTCTGCTCAACCTGCAGGTTGTGGCGCGTAAGTGCAATCAAACATGCTGCTCCTTTACTGTTCGATCCATGTGACGGCATTTATCGACAAGCTGACATACGACAGCGTTTGTTTGAGGTTGTACATTTATAGATGGAAAAGCCGCCTCGACAGCGACAGATGGGGATGAAGTTAGAAGTCTTCTGCTTGATTGATGCTTGTCACAGACGCAGATAAGCAGAAAACCGAGTAAACAGACAACACAACCAAACAAAGAGCGAAACGAGAACATTCTGATGATGGCAGCACTGCCCACGCAGTCGCAGCCAGAGTTTGTTCGGGTCACACAGGATCCGACGGTTTGACAGGAGGGTCTGTGACATAACTTTCAGTCCTTTTGTTCATGTGACAGAGCGGCAGGCTGATGCTTGGTGTCAGAGATACATGCAGACTGACAGCAGAGTGCTGAGTCTGTCTCTCAGAGGCGACAGCAGCCTTCAGTCGTTACAAAGCAGGCGATGCTGACAAGATGCAGATGTTGATGCTCGTAGCAAAGAAGAGATATTCAAAACTACTCTGTCACATTCTTGCTTCTATTGTGCTCCAGAGGTTTTGGAAAATCTCATAAACTATTATAGAAATGTGTTTCATTTGTTGATAATATGCATACAGGTAATATGGAAAACAGCAACAGAAAACATAGCAGCAAAGTATTCAAAAGCCGTATGTGTTTCTTTAAAAATGTCGTCTGACACATTAGAAACCAGTTTAGTGCATCAGTTCATTCTTTAAGGCAAGTTGAATCCCTCACATATTCAAATCTGTGCTGGATTTGTCTGAGTTTATTTTCTATCCTTATTATACACCGTTTTATTGAAAGATGTGATTAATTATTTCCCAAATGAAACTTTAAGCATCTAAATGTAGCATTTACATTCCACCTCATAAAGTTTATAATGGACACTGCAGCAACTTACAAAAAAAGCCAGGCAATGCTTAAAGTCAGGCTCTAGAAATGTGATTTGCCTAAATGGGTTTTAATTTCTCCTGTTATTATCAGCGTACTTTATTACTATTTTCTGTTACTCAGTTTTCTGCAACCAACCAAGCCCTCGTCAAGCTGGGGAGGCTTTTTCTGGATCATGCTGTCAGTTATTTGTCAAAAAACTCTGGTGAAACGTTCTCCTCCTGTGTGTCCGTCCTGCAGCTCAGCCGCAGAGTGTTGGTCTGATCGCAGGGACCATCGCCACGGGAGTCCTCGCCGTGGTCATCTGCTCCCTGCTGGTGGTGGTCACACTCTTCTACTGGAGGAACAAAAACAAATACGACGAGGAGGAGATTCCCAATGAGATCAGGTCTGGATTCGCTTTTATTTGCAGGGATTGTTGCACATAGATAGTTTGGACCGTGAAAAGAGTGAAGACTATATTGTGGCCTGTCTTCTGTATTTTAAAAGGTGCAAAGATGCAGCTGCTGCTGTTTATTTTTATTGTATAGTGAGAAGTGTGTCAGAGCTGAAAACACACGGACTCAGCTCATAAAAACAACCCAGCTAACTGGATTTAAAGTTTTGGAGGATTCAGCTTAATTTGATCACCTGGCGTTGGATTCTTTCATCATCAAAGTCTAATTTGTCTTTTTAAAACAGGCAGTGAAACTCTGTCAGTCGTTCAAATGGGCTTCAAATTCCCCCCTAAATCACTCCCATGAATCATTTGGAAGCTGAATCATTGTTCAGATATTTGAGGCTTTTTGGCTGATTGGGATAACATCTGCCTCATTTTGGGCTCAACTACAATACCTAAATCATTTTCCATCCCTCCAGCTCTGCCTCCTCCTCCCCCCCTCTAACAGCAAATCACAATGAACATATTTTATCTCAGCCAAAGGTATCAGGAGCCAAACTCCCCCATCCAAAATTACACTGAGTGAAAAACACTGTTTACCAACGGATGAATGAAATTAACTAGAAAGCAAAATTCATCACACGTTTACAGAAATCTAACACTGACACTTTTGCTCAAAAAATTGAATGTATGCTGCTTTAAATGTACACGACAAAATTCAACTAATAACTGTTTTTCTAATGAGAAAAAATAGTCATTATTCTTTTTTTTGACATGTATTGTACTTTTTTGCACTTTTGCTGCTGTTGCATTATTCGCACTTTATTTTATAGTTATTGTGACCAGTCACTGTAAATTTAAAATGGTCCAGAAAGATCAAAGAGCAAAAATCATTTAAATACCGTAATTTCTGGACTATAAGCCACTACTTTTTTCCGACGCTTTGAACCCTGCGACTTAAACTATGATGTGGCTAACTTATGGACGAATATAAACGAGAAAGTGTGTGACGAAGTATTTCTGAGGCTGTTAAATTCAGACACTGAAGAAGACAGCTGTAGTGGTTTTAGTTGTTAAATTTAGTGGGTGCGGCTTATATACAGGTGCGGTTTATAGTCCGAAAAGTAATGTAATTATAAAAGCACTTCAAATATTTAATACATTCTTGTGAATTTGGGCTAAAAATGTCTGATGGTGAACAATGTGGAACTGTTATCATTTATATAACTGCTGACTTCTTAACAACATCAACTCATATCTTCTGAACAGAGAGGATGACCTTCCTCCCAAGAGGTCATCATCAGTGAAGGCCTTCCACGCGGACGCCTCATCCTCGGAAAACGACACGCTGACGTCCACAAACACCTACAACAGCCGCTACTGGCACAACCCCAAACCCAACTACGACACCAACTCCTACACGCGCTACAACGGAGACGCTCGGCAGACCTTCTCCTCCTCCGCTGCCGCTCACGGCGCCCACGGACACGGACAGGCCCAGAGCGCGGGACACGGCCACAGCGCGGCGGTGACGGCACCAGGCTCCGCCCCGCTGTCGCGCCACACGCAGCCCACGACTGCAACGACTACGTCATTTGCAAACGGCAGCCACACGCTCCCACCGCCCAAGACTCTGGTGGTCACCACGAACTCCGCCCCCTCCCCTCCCACCATGGTGCGCAGCAACGGCTCCGTGAGCCTCAAGCCGGTGGTGACATCCACGCACGGGCAGCACACGCACTCGTACGCGGTGAGCCAGGCCACGCTGGAGCGGATGGGGGCGGTGCCTGTCATGGTGCCCGCCCAGAGCAGAGCGGGATCGCTGGTCTGAAACCGGATTTGGTGAACTTTTACTTTTTTGGCTTTGAAAAGAGACAAAACGAGGGTTTGGATGTTTGAAGTTGACAGATGAAAACAGACCGAATATGGGCTGAAACAGCCCGCTGCCCTTTACGACTGTGTCTTTCTGTGTGTCTCGACCTTTTTTTTGTCTCGAAACAAACTGGGATTTTACATTGCAGAGTTCATTTAATGCCAATTCCTTGATGGATGAAGCCGCCCCCCCCGATATTTGTATACCAGCACTCAATTAAATCTGATCATCTCTTCATTGGATGGATCGTCTGGTTGTGGATGATTTCACAAAGCTGGACTGAAATTTCCTGCAGAACCTGGATTCCCAGATCTTTTTTTTTAGGGCTGGATAATTGTGATGATTGTGTTTTATTTTGTTTTTTTGTTTTTTTTGGACTCAAAGCAACACAAGTCATTTTCATCTCAGTGTGTCCATGCTGCATGGTCAGACAGACAGAAGCAAGCTCGGTCCCCCACGGAAATGCATGTGTCCCTTGATTTAGGATAACAAATTAAGTCCATTTTATTTCTAATAAGTTCAGTTTTATTGACAGTAATGATAGTGATGATGAGTATTATGCACTGAAAAAAGTGAATGTTTAGACGCCTGTTGGGAGTAAGCTAAAGAATGAAAGAGTGAAGATGAGATGTTGTTGGGTGAAATGGCCTTAGAAGCTCAGAGAGAGTGAGGGGTTTTAATGGGTGCAATACGTCACATTATATACTTAACTTCATTGAATGCAAACAGTTTAATTACATTTTTGCACTTTTCAGAACAATTTTATATCAGATCTGCTGTTTTATGAATAATTACCTTTACTACAGATATGCTTTACCACATCAATTAAAACTTTTCCTGCACATATAAACAACCGGTGATATTTAAAGGAAGCACAAGTGCTTAAGTTTCAGAGAAATAGCTGCACGACAGAAAGCCGCCGTCCAACTGAGTCAAACTTGAACCTGCAGATGGATTTTTGTCGTAGTTTTCGTTGTGTTCATCTTCGCTGTTTCCCCCGATCCGGTTCATGTCACATCAGTGCTGCTTTGAGAAGATGCGAATAAGAGGATGTCTTATTTCATAAAATGCTTTATAAAGAGATGAATATATATTTAAAGGTGATTTTTTTCTTCCCTTGACAAAGACTAACACCTACTGTTTTCTACTGTACATATTGTAACTACAACAGTAGGCTAGATTGTGAATCAAAGAAAAAAAAGCGTTACATGTCTGACTGAAACATATTTTACAACTCATGTGTCTTAATTTGAAAGCGGTTCTTTTATTTTTTACGTTAGACAACAAGTTTGGTTTGACAACAACGCAGGGACGAGTTATTTCAGTTTTAGATTTTTTTTTTGAGTGTCGCCGTTTCATCAGAAGGTCTGATTTAAATACAATATGGTTTAACATTACTAAAGCTAGAAAAGACCAGTGTTTTATACGGTAGAAAGTATCACTCTGGCTTATTACCTCCGACGTTAATTTTTCGTTTTAATCAAATCTCAAAGGTGGATAAACAGTCTAAAAGACCTGTTACAGTGTTTCAAAATTTAATAATTTTCATTTCTTGTTGTGCATCACCTGCAAAGATCCAGTGTGTAGGATTTAGTGACATCTAGCAGTGAAGTTGTTAATTGCAACCCTCCAAACTTGCATGAAAAGCTGCAAAACTCACTAAAAATACACAAAGGTGTTTGGTTTGTTCATTCTGGGCTACTGTAGAAACATGGAGGTGCAACATGGCAACTCCATGGAAGGGAATTTTAAGGTAATTAAGACACATCAGTTTATATTTTCAGGTTTAACATGCACTTAAGTAATCATATTTATGAATACTTTAATCCATTTCTTAGAACTTCTGTATAGTGATCCCCTAAATTCTACACACTGGACCTTTGATGCACAATACTAATAATTTTTTGTTGCTAAAATGCAATATCTGATACAAAAAAATATTTACATGTTAAATGCAGTGTTCGAAAATGTGTTTTATTCTTTAAAGCATTTTTTTTCCTTTCTGGTTAATGAGTTTTAATTAAATGTGCTGTTTTGGCATCCGAAGTCTTACGTAGACGAAAGTGTGTGCTGATGTTACAGAAAGTGCTTCAACTTTTAACAAAAATGATCTCGTGACTTCTGTTGGATTTTGTCCAGATGACTTCACTGACTTTAGAAACATGTATTTTTTAATGAGGAAACTGTTAAATTTATGTCTTCATGCGTTTTCCAAGTAGGTGTTAGAAGCGCTCGGATGCAGTTAATTGAATTAAACGAATCAAACAGGGGGGAGCTGGCAGCGAGTCCACGGTGGTATTAACTTATTATTTTTGACTGGAGACATAAATTAACAGAATGCTTTTTAATCCCAGCAAATATTCGGATAATATAAGCAGTAAAAAGGAGCCAAGGTGTCACCGCTTATTTCAAACATTCATTGAGTCCAACTAATTCCTGCAAAGACCTGCTCAGCACCAGTAAACACAGGGTTTCCACCTCAGTCTGTCGTCATTGATGTGGGCCTGCTGTTCACACAGATCAGACAGTAATCCTGACTTTCTCCTGTTTGCTGCCTGGAAGTCGTATTGTAATGGCTTGTGGTTCTTTAAACCTGCATTCATAGTTCTGTCAGTCACACATCTGTTTGTATATCATCGTATATTTGACCCTCTTGCAGACACATTTATCCAAAATGTTGTTTTCTTTCTTTTTTTTTTGTCTTAAGTCAGTCCACCATGCGACAGAACTGCAGTTCTTCGGCACAAACAGTTGCACGCACATTGATTTTTTTATAACATAAGGCTGAAAAAGGTCAGATGATCAAAGATCCGTTATCACCTTCCATCCTTTTTTTGTCCGACTGTGTTTTCAGAATAAAGTCGTCCGTCTGTCTTTAGAGTTCACTGACGATCTCCGCCAGTGTCTCTGCTCTTTTCTTTAACAGCATCAAAAGAAGAGCTTTTCTTCTCCTAAGACCTCTGGCTTTATTCTCCCAGAGAGAAGTTCAGGCTGCAGAAGCTAAACTGAGATTATTTTTAGTCTAACTCTGCCCTCTGTTTGCAGGAACAACAGAGGGAAGAGAGCACAATCAGCACACTGAGGTTTTTCCACCCAGATTTAAATAAACATCTCATCCTCCTCCCCGTCCGTCCGTCCGTCCGTCCGTCCGTCCGTCGCTCGGCGTGTGGTACACGAGGTGGCATACGGGTTTGTGTATACACGTTGATAATAATGACATGTGATATATTGCCAATAGTAAAAACCAATCTGTAAATATGTACAAAAATACATCTTGTTCTTACTGTTGGGTTGAAGATTTAAATAGAAAAATAACACTGAAACTTGTAGTGAATAAATATTGTTAATACCTTCTAGTTGGAATCTTGTTCTTTTTGTGTGTGTGTGTGTGTGTTTTGCCTGTTTCGTGTTTTAATTTAACTAATGGATTCAGATTTAAGAGCAGGATGAAGTCTTAATAACACCTCTAATCACATCTCCAGCCCACACATCAAGCAGTTCTCTCCTTATTTGTCTGTTTTCTCTCAATCCATCCTCCCTTTTCCCCCCTCACACCTCCTTCCCTCCCCATCTCTGCCGGTCCTTATTCGCATCCATCAACCCTCCATTCCCTCTTTTCACCCTCTCTTTATTTCGTTCCTGTGTATACCTCTCCATCTTCCCTCCTCTCCAGGCATTGTCTGGGCTCTGTAATTGGCTCAGGTGACTTTACTCCAGAGACGGATCCTCCTCCACTTCCAACAGATCCATCCAGACCTGAACAACTTCCTCCACCACATTTACCCCCCCTCCTCTCACACATCTATTCATCCACCCTCAGCATCCCTTTTCTTTCTCACTTCATTAAATCTGTAAAGTCACACCGTTGTTTTTTGGTCCTTGCTGCAATTAAAGTTAATAAGAAGAGAAAATAAAATTGAAATATAACAACATTATAGGTAAGCGAAGCGTCGCACTGCTGCATTTAAGTGTGAGAGCAGCTTTTGCATTAATGTTCAGTGGGTGTGACTTCAGCAGGAACAGCTCTTGTAATATGAGAAAACACATTTCAGGCTTTTCTCAGCAAGCTTTCTAAGAAACTCATTCATGGAGCCTTTTGGTGCTGCTGCAGGCTGTTAAGACAACCACAAAGAAAGGAGCCGAACAGAAAAAAACACACCGAGAAAATATGCAAGTGTGCTAGTTTCCTCCTGCGCTTGTGGTTTCTATTCCCGAGACAAACGTTGTAATGCTGCAAAAATTGAAATGTCTTCCAAGTAAAGATACAGATTGAGACCAGAAACAGGAGGAGATGCTCGCTGATGCATTATCTCTTGCACTGAGTTAAAGCAACTAATTATTTGTGATGCGTTAACTCATGCATGTGTGTGTGTTTGTGTGTGTGTGAGCATGGCATTGCCCACTTGTTATCTGGCTGATGTATGAATAGTCATGATCATATTAACAGGTTCAGCAACCCATGTCCATGTAATGTAGTAATCTGCAATACCTGGATCTGAATCCTGCAGCAATTAAAAGAACCACCAGGTGGCAGTGTTTATACATTCATTGTAGACAGGACTAACAGAATTTGTTCTTCAATTCAGTCTTAAATCCAATCAAAAGAATCCAAGACGGTCAAATCGGGTCCATTCATTAAAAAAGGGCAAATGTTTCCACAGTAATGGATTGAGTGTTAATAGACTCATTTAAATTCATTTGAGTAACACTTGTCTTAATTCAATCTTAATGGTTGTAGTTTCTTCTCGCTGAGAATTCTTCATCTGTATTCCTTTAGTCTTCGTCCAACCCGTTTAGGTTTTAGAATCAACAGCAGCGACCTTTGGAGGGGCAGGAGCGAAAAGGGCAGTGGACCAAAGCTCCTGAGGACCATGCTGAGTATTTGCACAGTGAATGTACACAGAAACGCTCTGTGTGTGTATGTGTGTGTGCGCATGTGTGTGTGCGTGTGAGTGTGTGAGTTGTTGAAGCAGGAATATGTGTGATGTTTGCATGAGAAAAATTACGTTTTTTATCTTCTGAGATCTGAATTATGATAAACTGAAGAAAATCTGTCTCCCAGTGTCACTGCTCTTCACATGTTTGTGTTTTATTCATCATTTTTATTTAATGCAGATACAAAGTTACATAACCGTCATGTCAGTGGTTTCTTTCTGTCTGACAGCTTTGTTTTGGATGCAAGAAACAACATCAGTCCAGTGTTTTTTGGACTTAAAAAAAAAGTCATTGTGATGTTCCCCCATTGTCTTCTCCTTGTCTGGAGATATTGCCCTCGCAAGTGCTTCTGTTTTGAAAAATGCAACCAAAAAACAGTAATTTTCATTATAATTATTATTGTTGTTTGATCCTCTGCAGCTCTAAAAGGTGTCTTTACAGAAAGGCAAGCCGACCCTGACAATGTATGTTTACCTCCTGCCAAGGCCGAACGCAGCAGAAAGCTTTTAACTTTATTGAACTGTCAAAACGCTACCATGTGCTTAATGGCGGCCCCCAAAACTTCTGAGACCGAGAGACCGAAAATCTTTAACATTTAAGAAAACTTCAGACAGTTTGAGACGTCTCTTTCTCTTTTTCTCCGTCTCTTGCTCTTAAATTCTAAGATTTTTAATTTGTAAAATGCATCTTTCTCAAAATTAATCATGAAAAATCTTCATCTTTTTTTACAACCGAGACTGTTTGATAAAGATTCTGCTTCACAGAACAATTTACAATTAAAGGTTGCGAGGACATAAACTAAATAAAGTGGCATTTATATTTTTACAGATCCATGTTTATGGTCTCAGTGCTGCTGGCATTAAAACACCGTCCGTAAACAATGCATGTGATGGTGTTGCAATGCATCATCATTAGTCATAAACAAACTAAAACTGCATCACTGGACAAATCCATCAACCACCAAGCTTTCATCCTAATTAAAACAAAACAGAAACATTTTACATGCTTTAAAATGATAACTTGTTTTCTATATAATAAATGTTTCTGGTTAAAAAAAAATGGTGCAGTTTAGGAAATAATTTAACTTATTAAATGTCTCGCAATCATTCAAAGGCGGTCTTAAAAGCAGCAGTGGCCTGGTGACGGCTGAGCGTTGTGCATGAGAAGCAGGAGCAGGAAATAAAAGCAGCGTGTGACTGCTTATTAATCTTTGTGATAGTCCTCTCATTCTCTACTCTACAAATAAATAACTGAGGCTAAAGTGAACACACTGACGAATGAGATGAGGAGCAAATGAAAGAGAAAGAGAAAGAGAAAGAGAGTGGGAGAGAGGGAGTGAAAGAAAAAAGGCAGAAACCCATTTCCCGGCAGGGCGGACAGGTAGCCAACTATGGAGCTGAATACAACCAATCAAGCCTCTCTGGTTTTCAGGCTGAATGCACAATGCTGCTTCTGAGAAATCACTTTGGACATCCATTACAGGGCCCTATCCAAAATGTTCTCTCTCCCCACTAGTGTTGTCTATAGAGCAGCCATCCCATAATAGCCCTGAGCTGTGAAACTGGCTCGCTGCCTCGGTCTCTTTGTCTCCGTCTCTGTCAGACCTGGGCGCCTCTGTGAAAAACGGCAAAAAAATGAGCCCTTGTGTGACGGTCCGGTGGGTTTCCACTTTAATTTGTTATGCTTATGCCAATCATACTCCCAATAAATGTGTTGACTGTTTCCTTTCACCGGTGCATGTAGCCAATTTTTTTTTAGAAAATGCATTTTTAACAAGTAATATCCAACATACTGGTACGGGTAACCACAATCAAACAAAAGAGGGTAGTTAAAGAATCATATTTTACCCCAGTTAATACATTTGCAAAGTTATATGAAGCAAGAGCCCAAAACACACTCCGACAGACCTGCAGTGTGTTCGAGTGCGTCATGTTTCCTGGTTTATTTCGGTAGATTCTCTCTGCATCTGTTGTTCCTTTCTGTTTCTAAGCCCCACCCCCAAATTATCCTTGCCACTTGTTGCACATTAGTTTATTTGTTCCTGTGTATTTAGTTCAGCCTGTTTAAGCCCTCTGAAAGGGGACAAAAGAGCATAAAGAGCAGAACAAACGGACTGAAAAACAGTTTCTTTTTATGGACCATCAGGATGCTCGACACCCACATGAGACATTATGCTGTGATCTGTTGAGCCTCCTTCCTTTCTCTTATGTGCAATACCCAGATTCAATCATATATGCACATTTATCTTCATATATATTTTCTCTATCACTGCCTTATTGCGCTTCAGCCACCATTTTTATTCATGACGTCATCTTTTTGTCTTATGTTTTTCTCTTTATTGCTTCGTTTTTAATCTTTTTTAAATGCATATTTTTAATTGTTTTTACCATTTTAAACATGTACATCCTTGTTTTTACTCCCAATGCACCCTCAGTTGTGGCAATGCTCATTTTATTGTGAAGTCTATCTATCTATCTATCTATCTATCTATCTATCTATCTATCTATCTATCTATCTATCTATCTATCTATCTATCTATCAGGTGTCTTCCTTCTCTCTGTTTGCTTTGTGGTTGTTTTTTTTTCGTAAACCACACCTGTGTTTGCTTTTTTAATTTTTTTAAATTCTCGCTTGCTTCCATGTGGATTTTGTTTGCCTGGATCCGGCTGATTGGACCTGATTTTGACCGTTGTTTACCTCTCTACTCATTACCTTTTGTCATTGAAATGGAAGCGCACATGCTCTGCATCGCATGTCTGCATCTGGGTCCGATTCATTGTGTTTCCTGTTTCTCTGGTGACACAATTTGTGACTAAGTATGGACCAGCGCTCTCCATGCTGCTGGCAGTTGCTATGGAGCCATTTTAGGTGCTGCCTCTTGTCCATAGTTAGTTACCCCATGATTTTTAAATATTTTTAATGCACTCTATGCTTTCCAAATTATGGAAAATACTATATTTCATCACTGTGAACACACTCAGTGAAGCATGTGTATGTTTTTATACATTCCAACATACAGATTCCCATTGCTTTTTAATCAGTTAAATCAAATTTGAAGGTAAAAAGGATGTACTTTTTTACCTTCTTCAATTAGTCACATTAAACAGTTGAAGGATTTTGTTTTGTTCAATAATGAATACATTTGTATGCACATAATATACACAGACAAAAAGAAGGACTCAAGGGAACAAGAGAGAGGAGAAAAGAAGCAGCAGTTCGTTTGATGGCAATGTTGTTTTCCGGTCTGATAGAGTTGCAGAAGTTCTATAGATGTTGTTAACCCCTCGAGGCAAAGGTCAAAGCAGTCCATCTGGGAGAGAATCAATGGAGAATGGGAAAGAGAAAGAAGAGGGGGAAAAAAAGTGATGAAAACAGATTCAGCACAGAGATGGAAAGGTTCAGAGTTTTTGGGAGAGAAGAGTGGCTCAGAAAAAAACAATTTAAACTTTGATCAAGAGTAAGATGAAGTTAGTAAACCCAGTTTAGTGGGAATGGATAAAAAGTAAACCCCGAACTTTGTTCTCTTTTCAGGAGAGGAATACAGTACAACATCCAGCCGAATGTCACTGTTAAAGAAAAACAGGAGCGAGAGAGGAAATTGGCTTTTTTTCTCAAGACATGTACAAAATGAAACACACTAAGATCCTTTTATATTTACAGAAATATATTCAAATGTTCTGTGTAAACACTTAATGTACCGCGAAGCTACACAGTAACTGCAGATGACTTTAAGAGGAACTAAGTCATGAATGCTGATTTCAGTTCAGTAACTTCAGGTTAGCCGACTTCATCTGAGCCATGTGATGTGCAGGATGAGGACGAAGCTAAAAGATGATGGGTTTGCTTTAAATGTAGTAAAACACTGAAACAACATGGTTGTGGTAAAATATGTACAAAACATCGCTGTGAAAACAACAAAAAACGAAATAAATGGTCTTAAGTAGCGAAATATTTCCTGTAATACTATTTTTTTGCCTCAAATTGTATTTCAGTAAAAGCAAAAAACACAGAGATTTCCATGTTTTAATCTCTTAATGGCTAATTTTTCCAATTTATGATACTGAAATAATTTAAAGACATGCTGGACTCAAACAAACGCAGTGTGGCAACAAACCAAAGTGTTACGGCTTCATCACTTTCACACGTCCACATCTTTCAGAGGCAATGCTGCACAGGTAAAGGAAGTGTGCGCTGGACTTCTGATGCATATAGTCAAATAATTCTGCAGCAGTCAGACGAATATTAACTTAATAACGGTTTCTACTGACCCACCAATTTTTACCCCATTACAGCTGAAGTGACCACATATTCTTCTTTGCCTCTTGTTCTTCCATTCTTTAATATATAATCTCCTTTTTATGTGAATGTCAAACATGTTATTGCACCCTGGTTTTGAGTGAAATTATTGCCATAAGAAATATTTACTTGCCCTGCTTTGGCAGTAGAGGAGAAAAGATGAGGACACACACAGAAAGTCTCATGAAAGTCGTCTACAGTTGATGTTCACCGAGAGAGCAACGGTGAGAAACAGCCCGAAGCATCAGCTCACCCTGCCTTCCCTCTGAGAACAGCTGAGTGTACTGTAAATGGAAGAATCATATCAATTTATGCATATTGTGAGACGGATGTGACAAAAAACACACACACACACACAAATTCAAGCACTTATTCCCAGGATGTGCTGAAAGCTGCTTCTATCTCATTTAGTTTGAGTAATCAAAGCAAAATTCAAGGAACTAAGGAAAAAATTGTGTGTGTGTGTGTGTGTGTAAGTGAAAACTGAGGTCTCATTCAAAACAAAAACTCGGCTCCTCTCTGGCGTTTAAAGAAGCGTTTTTTTTTTAAAGTTTTCCATCCATACAGTTTCATTAACATGGAGATGGAAAAATGGATAAAACTTTCCAGTTTTCGAGGACGAACTCTTCATGAACTCATGGAAATGAAAATATATGCAAGAGAGGAGGGGAAAAAAAACGGATTGGAGCACCCTGATTCATTTGCAGTGTCTGCCTCGAGTCTTTGTTCCTTCTGACTCTGGTGAATTCACAGCAGTGTTGAAACCTTCGCGGGGTTTGTTTGCACAACTAAAGGCCACTGATCAGTCGGCATCCTCCGGTCCATTTTTTCCCCTCGGAGGTTGTTGTTTGTTCGTCCTCAAACTGTGAAGCACCTGATTCAGCCGCACACTGCTGTAAATTACACCCAAAAAAAACCCTGTTTCATATGCATGTAGCTGTTCGACTGATCATCAAACAGCGAAGAGAAGAGGGACCGGATGAAACAAGAGAAACATGAAATGGCACAAGAATAATAAAAAATGTTCTGTCGTAGGAGCAGAAATATGGGACCAGATCTCACAGGAAGAACTTGAGATGCAGGTTGGCTTGTGGGACTGAAGGAAAGAGCAGAGCTGACGGAATAATCCGGATATTTGACACGAAAGCGATGAAATCAGGTACATGAGCATTTTTCACCCCCAAATTTTGCACCATGTGACCTTTTCTTAAAGCTTAGATGTGACTTTGCTGTTTTATAGCCTATAAAAGAAAGCCAAGAAGATAAGATACGGTGCCCGTTAATGTGATGGCCACAGATTACATTTTCCTGCCACAGATTACATTTTCTTGCTGTGCTTCTTTGAGTTTCAGCTTTGACCTGCATGCAATGTTACAGTGCATTGATTTTAAATTAAATTCCAAGTGTGATCGGTTCCACCGGTTTCCAAATATATGATTTACCTTATTGGATTAAACTTGCTAATGGGATGTATATAATGTACGAAGATCTATCAGACCGAATCTACAGCTCACCTCAGCTTTACGGAGCTTTATGGTGAGTTTCAGCTCCTTGTTTAACATTTGGCCACATTTACTACATTTAATTCACTCTCACTGCTCTTAAAGCATCATGTTCAGATGAAGCAGCAGCTGTTTTCAACAAAAAGAACCTTTAAAAAGACAAAAAAACACCATGTGGAGGAGCAGTTAGCAGCTCAAGAGCCAGATAATTCCCTCAGGAGTTGTTAGAGACGAAAAACAGCTAAAAGAGCTAAAAGAGAGTGAAGTGTGAATCAACATTTACCAGGTGCCCTTAAAACACAACTTCAGGTTAATTTTATGATGCTCTTTAACTGAATGTTTAAACTAAATTAGCTTGAAAGTGGTGATACATAATTTTTGTTAACAATGAACTGCTTCTGAGTGACTAAAGAAATCGTTAAAAGCAGGTTTAAACAGTCCGTCTCTCTCAGTTTGGCTTCATTTATTGCCATTGTCTCTTTCAGCCTGAACCAAAGTCTGTAAAAATACACCTTTAGGGAGAGACAGTTTATTCCTTAAGCTTGTGATCAGCTTTTTGTTTTTCCAGATCATCACTTCACTCGTCTTGTCTAAACCTTTCTCACTTTCATTCAGCTCTGCAGCCGTTCTCTCCTCTCTAAAGCTCCATCAGCTGCTTCGGCGTGCCTTGATTTCTCTCCAGGTGTTCTCCTCCTGCAGGAAAGCAGCTCTGATTTCTTTTCATTCACCTCCTTCCAGACGACTTCAATCTCCTTTTGGCACTTCTGGAAAAAGCTCAAATCTTTGCTCTTTTATCCCAAATGAATTGTCAACCTGTTGTTGTTTGAATTGAGCGTTTAGTTCTCCTTAAATCTCCAAGGACATTAGATGACCTGAAGCTGCAATAAATAAGACTAATGCCAGAATTTTAAACTCACGTCGTGTGATGTGGAGGCTGCAGCTTCATCATTGTTATCTGTTTAGTGTTTTAAAGTCAGTGGTATCAGGAATCTGAAGCACAAGCGCTGTTTTAAATGGATCTCTGCCCAAAGAAAAACACAAAACACAACTGAAACAATGTCATGAGCATGCCAAGCCAACAGGCAGCCAGAATAACTCCAACACACAAAAGCCATTTTGGCCAACAGGAAGCATTAAAAAAAAAAAAAAAAAAGCTTTTAGATTTGTCTGGTTTTCATTCAAATTGGCAACGCTGGTTGTGGGCACTGAATTGTGGGAGTGTTGGATTGTGTTGTGACCTTAGTGTTATATTCTGGCACCTCTGTTCCTCAGTATCACCTCAGGAGAAGAATAACTGAGTGTTTAAGCACGTTGTCTTGTTAGCAAGGTTAGCACCAACAGGAAACTCAGTTTACTCCGTCCACATGTCAACGCTGCAAACAGAGTTTCTGAATATCTTAAACTTGGCTGAAGTTTTCCCAAAAGATCAATTTTTAGTGATTTGAAACTGTGTTTGTGGACAAGAGGCCAAATGCAGAGACACAGCCAACTTTTGAATAATACTGTTGTTAAGTTGATTGGCTAACTTGAGTTTTGTTTGACTAGCAAGTTTGTAACCTTGTGCCAAACCTGATCCGTGTTGCATGATATGAAAGTGTGTCCTAACCTTTTTTTGTATGTATGCATGTGTATTCTTCGTTATCTAGAGGAGTGTGTGGATGTGAATCAGTCACTTGTGTAGCCACCTTTCCTTAAAGCTAACTTTCTCTGCAGACAAGCTCGTATAGCCTCCCTCAAGAGCTGTGGTCGTCTGTTTTTATTCAGTTTTAAAAGTTTTATGCAGTTTTTTATTCAGTTTTAAAAGAGTGAACATCTATAATTTGTGCTGGCCAGTGAAACAAATCCCCAGAGATCCTTCTTTCTTCCCTCAGGAGAAGCTGGCATCTTGAACAAGTTGGCTACCGTACAGCTATGCCCCGTGGTTTTTTTGTCATTTGGACCCTTCATCTCTTGACAGTCATTTTTATTGCTCTGCACATACGGGCACGGCATCAGACAATCAAAGTGTCACAAAAAAAAAACCTCACCACGGCCTCAGAGCATTAATAAACAAATGCAGAACAGCTGTGCTGGCAGGTGGCAGGTGACACAGTCAATCACATAATTAGGAGAGGCGAGGGGGGGCTCTCTGGAACCGGCAAAGCCTGTTGAATAAACACCGAACATGCAGAGACAAGGAATACAGAGAGCCAGATGCAAAAAAGTAAAGCAAGAGAGAGAGAAGGCAGATGGCGAAGGCATCTCAATGTGATTCCACATCCCACGGGGAGGCTTTGGTTGCCTCAGTGAGCAGGGTCGGTAGCAGCTACTTCCTGTTTTTTTTTTTTTTTAAAAAAAGCAGCTGACAGCCGATCACCTGCTCAGCAGACTGGACAATAAGTTGGCTGCTGTCCTCTGAAAAAGACACAGTGATAGAAAGCCAGACCACGATAAATACTGTATGCAGAGAAGGAAGGGTTTCGGTTGGATTTTGGCTGGAATTTGATGCGATGCAGGTCATTGGCTCCACCTGTGTGAGGATGGACTTCACCCAGAAGAAAACTGTCGTCTCATTAGGGGAAAGTTGGAGAAACCAACTTTCTACTTTAATCTGGTCCTCTGGGGTTTCCAGAACTTCAGAATTAGTTATTCACTTGGATTCATTTTCATAAATTTGTTAACAATTTCTTCTTGTATCACTTTGCAGAACTTAAGAGAACATGAGGTGATTTTAATACATATCTATCCTCTACACCTCTACAACTTATAGAGCAAAATTAAATTAAATTCCTTTAGGATTTTTTGCATATTATTCTTTACGTTTACAGCCAAATATGTTTTGTATTCATTACATTTATTAGCCTTTGACTGAACCTGCAATAACTGTTTATTTCAGCCTTTTGGCAACAACATGAACAACACTGACACTTTTTAAGTAAATTTAAAAGGCGAATTCATCAGAAAATATGTGCTTATTTAAACATCAGGCAGTTTTGGGGAACATTGTCATGAATCTTCTGTGTTTTTAGCTCTGTTTCTGGTCTCTACTTGCTATGATAAAAGGAAAAAATCAGGCTTTTAAGATGCTAAATGCTCCGCTGTGTTCAGCAGCCAGTCGCCGACAGACTGTCTGTCTGCTGTTCGGTGCCCAGCAGGTTCTGTTAGACAGAACTTTCAAAACTTTCTGTTTTTTTTTTTTACTGAAAATAGCTGTCTGTTGCGATGCCAGGAGACAACGCAGCATGAGTGAGGTGGGACTGAAACATAAAAGCAACATTTGTTCCTCTGCCTCTTTAACTCAAGTCAGCTTGTCAGATGGAGGCTTGTTGTTGCACTTTGAAGACTCAAAAACAATAACTTTCAACACTAATTACAGCTCATTTTGACCATAAACATGAACTTTATATACTTTGGTACCTTTCCACCAACCTAATTTATGATTTATTTCCTTGCCAAATAAGATAGGAAAGTATTTCCACAGGGTAATTACACATATTTGATAAACTTTTTAGAAATTGCTTTTTAGATTATGGATCTTCGAAGTGACTCAGAGAATCTGATTGTTTCAGTTGAAGGTCAAAGTGTTTTAAAGAGGTTATTTTGTATATATAAAATGATATATTTGTTTTAATATTTATGCAAATAGTAACATCACATTAAAAAACACACTTTTGTTGGATTATCAAGAATTCAGCAACAGAAGTATTTTATTATATGCATTTTAAGGATTAAAAAAGAGTCTATGTAGCACGGAGAATAAATTAAATGGCAAACAGAAGCAGCGTGATGTCCTTCATTCATTTGTAGACTACCATTTTAAAACCTTGAGTTTGGCATTTTGGTTATTATCTTTTTTTTTCATTTGAACCTGGAAGTTCAAGGGAAAGGATGGAAATAAAAAAAGGCTAAACAAATAAAAAACTAACAACAAAACAAACAAAGAGAAAATAATTAAATCAAACAGAAATAAAACATTCACAAGTGCCATTAAAACTCAACAAGTTGGCCCTCAAGAGCCATCAAAACACACACAAAGCATGCTTGTAATGTTTGTGAGTGTGTGTGTGTGAGTGTGTTTGTGAGTGTGTTTGTGAGTGTTTGTGAGTGTGTTTGTGTTTGTGTGTGTATGTGTGTGTATGTGTGTGTGTGTGTTTGTGAGTGTGTTTGCGTGTGTGTGAGTGTGTTTGTGTATGTGTGTGAGTGTGTGTGTGTGTGTTCCCCTCAGGTTCTTCTCATGCAGGGATCTGAACTCTGAGCTCGGCCACTCTGCTGCCTCTGTCCGTGGTGCTGAACCAGAGGCCACAGAGAGCAGCAGACACGTTACAGTACAGCGTTCGTACACACACCAGCAAACAGTTACTGTTTTCTGTTCACTTTCCAAGGACTCTGGTTCTGAATTAGCAGCAATGTTAATCCATTATTACAGTTCAGCTCAGTTCAGTGCTCCAGTATTTAATGCTCTCCCTGCCAACTCTTTAACCTCTTCATCATCTTGAATAAACAGCATCTCAGCAGAGTTCACTTCAGCAGAAAATACCAAAAAATTATGATCTCCTTTATTTTGGCTGGCACAAAATTCCAATGCAAACCCTTTTAACCCTTTTAACCCTTTTAACACAGTCGACAGAGAGAAATTAGGTAATTTAATCTGCAAAAAATTAAATATCTCAAAATGCTTTGATTTGGAAACAAGTGCAAATTGAACAGACTTGAAAATTAACTTCATTAAAATGATGATAGCCACTTTTCTAATGAATGTGTTCATAAAACATAAATACAAAAAAAACCAACCAATCATACAAACAAACAAACAAATAAACAAACCATTTCCTGCCAAGAACTGAAATCTATTTGGCAGCTTCTTGAGGTGACTGTGCAGCTACAATAAATTCATGATAAGAGCAAACAGGCTTTAAAGGAGGTGTGTGAGTTAAAGTGAGAGTTGGGATCCAGTGTCAATAAAGCATCGTAGTTCGTTTCTGATACATGACGGATGCTTCGCCTTAATGGCTTTGCTTTAAGAACACTGCATTTTTACAGATAATGTGGACATGTGACCAAATACAGACCCACACAGAAAGAGAGAAAAGATATAGTGTCATGAATAATATATGAAAATATGCAATTTATATGCTGAAGAAGCTCTTTAGGTAACACATCCATGTGATCTGTGGTTGTTGCAGTTTTGTTTCAGTATCAAACAAGACTCAACCCATCTTTGGAAATTATCAATCTCACTTTCATTCCTTTAATGACTTCCAGACATTGCTTCATTTTTCTTTTTTTAACCTTATCTTTCTCTATCTTTACTTTTTTTAACCTATTTGTCATGCTCTCCCCCTCCTCCCCCTTTTGGACTTCCCTCTACAGAGTGAATATGTATTTTAATAGACTGTCTTTGTCATAAATAATGCCCCCTTCAGCTGACTTTACCTCACTGAAGCTGCACACAGAGACATTACATTAAATCAGTCTTAATGCAATTGCTGCAAAAATATCATTTAATGCAGAACTTTAACATGCATTAACATTCACAAATTCATCTGCACGGCAGAATAATTGTTTGGCATCTCCCGACACCTGCACGGTCATTAAAGCTGGTTATATGTACTTTCTCTCAGCAGAGTGACACAGCCCTTATCTGCTCTGAATAATTCATGACTCGCCCTACTGTTCCCAGACATTTTCAAACAGATTGATTGTAAATGTTCGCTGCTACTGTACACAGTGTTCTTGGAGGAGCGATGTAACATTCTCTTGTGCTATCTGAATTATTAAGTGTCGGAGAATGCATCGCTGTGTTCTGCCAACTCTAAAGCACAATGCATTCCCCTTAAGGGTCTAACCAAGCCTTAAGAAATAGAGATACCCCCACGCAAATAATTCCAGTGCTGTATGTACACGTTTTGCATGCGAGATAAGGAGAAAGTTGGATTTTTTTATACATGCAAATGTCTGTTATGCTTCTCCAAGTGTGGTTTTTTGTGGTGACCCAAGTTCGCCTTTAAATGCAAAGCTAATGCAGCAAAATACCGATGCACCATCCAGCCAGCAGATTTGTGAGGCTTCCAATCCTTCCATCCATCCATCCGTCCGTCCTCATGCCTTCACCCTGTCACTGAAAGTGAGGACAGTTAACCTGCAGGGAAATCTTGCATCACATCCAAACAGAGTGAAAAAAACAGCCTGAGTGGGTCCATGATGCCTGAACTGTCTCTCAGCTGAGACTGAAAGTTTTATTAGGGATTCAGTTAGAAATTATGCTTGTTTTTCTCCTTACTGAACCTGAAAAATCTGCTTTTGTTTCATGTTTCTGGTTGACAGGCTCATTGATAATCAGCATCTTTGGCAGGTGTCCCTGGACTCCACAGAGACGTGGATCCCCCTGCACAGTCTATGATCCATTCTGTCTGCGGTTTAAGTGTCCAACACTGTGTCGACGAGGATGACTCTGATCCAGATGCCTGTAAGAAAAATTTCAGATCAAAGTCCCCCGCTGGATCACTGAACAGCTCAGAAGGATAGTGGGAGCTCAAATGTCAGAGCTCATAATTACACAAAGCTCCCTTGTAGCTGTTGAGTGCCAGTGTTTTGCTTGAGGGGCCCCTCAGCAGCATGAATTATCACTTGGACACTCAAAACTCACAGAAAATGACTTGTGGTTGAAGCAAAAGACTTGCAGACATTCTGAAGACTTTTTTTTGTGGAGTAAGTGTGTTAGCTTTTCTCAAAGCCTAAATATGAATTTGCATGAGGAAAGCATGCCTTATGGTTAATGCTCAGGATTGTACCTTTTGATGAAGTCTTCTTTTTTTCTGTTAATTTTATTGGCTGCTGCCTTTCAGATGTTAATAAGTGTCTGTGCCTCATGGTGGGTTGATTGTGCAAGCCGAGACTGGAAAGACGAGCCCGAGGGCAGCGTGTCCTCATGAGAAAGAGGACAAAGTTTAAATACAAAGTGTGTCAACAATGTGAAAAATGCGTCCATCTTTAATTCTGTAATTACTTTTCAACATTTTTTTACTTGGTTAAAGCAAGAGGAGGGGGGGCAATTCCATCTGGCGGACTAGCTAGCAGCAAAAATTTAATTGGAAATTTTTCATTAGCATTTTGGGAGCGTACACGCACTGTGGCAGACTTGTGCATTTATCAGTCTGCACTGACTTACATCATTAAAAAAACCTGACTTACACTCACTAACCATCATCACGGCTGCTATACGCTCCAGACTGATTGTTCCAACCTCAACGTTTTCAGCCAAACACTTGGCTACATAACAATGAGCTGCCAAAGCTTCGGGTCAGTGACCTCAGTCGTACGGGACAGGAAGTCCTCTGATCCTGGATGGAGGGCATCAAATGAGGCAAGCAACGCCTGGTGGTGATGAAGTATTTCCTGCATGGATGCTCAGATGATGGCAGAGGTGCTGCCTACTTTTTCCAGGTTGCTGCTGCCTGTAACCATGATGCCATCTGTAACGCAGCAGAGCCTCTGATCATTAACAAGGAGCAGAGAGAAAAAAGCTCATTTTGCGCCTGACAAACACCCAAAGTCTCTCACAACTCTAAACACTGTTTAAAGATGAATTATTTATGGGTTACAAATTATTTTGGTGGTAATTAATAAATATTTGATGATGTTGAATAGCTGAGTTAAACATTTTAAAAAAGCTTTTTACCAAGATATTCAGAATAAACTGAGAGAAACGCTTTGATTTCCGAATGGTTTTATAACAAGTATAAATAAAAAATGACATTTTAAATGATTAATGACATGAATTATGTTATCCATTTTATCCATTTTTCACATTATGTCATGGTCATACTAACAGAATCAGGGACCTAATTCTTTACAAATTAACTAATTCTTTGGAAAGTCTCATTGTCCCTTATCAAATTTAATGAGACAAGAAACATTCTCTGTTTTCTGTGACTGATGGCGATTTATTAGATGTGCAGGGAGACTGTTGCTATCAAATTTTAAAAAACTTCACAGATTAGCAACATCAGTCAGCAGAAGCTCCTTGAAAGATATCTCTAGGCAACCTCAATTAACCTTGATTTATTCAAGACGCGCTCTTCAAAACCTATACTGAGACACCAGGCTGCTATAATGTGTTTAGTGGCTCATTGAGCTCGGCTAATAAGGAGAGGCAGCTTTGAGTTTCGCCTCTCTGCAAAAAAACCTCCTTACGCCTGTCACCGCTAGATGGCAGCGCAGGCCAACATAAAGGCCGCACTAACCAGCAGCTCGATTAAGTGATTGAATGTGCACTTGTGTGTGGCTCGGATCGGCTGCTGCTGCTGCTGGGCTCCTTCAGTTTGAGGTTATTATTTGCCGAGGATAACTCTGTACCTTCGAGGTGAAGATATTACCTGTGGACGCGGAGACTTCGTCCGGAGACCAAGTTTAAGTTGAGCTGTTGGAGCAGATTACAGGACGCCATGCATTACTTCTGGATATACAGCGTTTGGATCCCCGGCGTTGCTTTCCTCTTCGGATTTCAAGGTAAGAGAATCTGCAGTTTTTAAATCATGTCACTGTTAAACACAAGGACGCTTTATAATGAACATCACATTTGATGTTCGCTGATGTTACACGGAGCTGGTTTGGGGTCTGAGGTTTGTTTTTTGGGGGGCAGTGTTACGCATTTCGAATATTGTATCTGCGTTTCATGCGTGATTAAAATGCCAAAATGTTGTTGCGTGAAAGCAAACAGCCACCGCTGAGCGAAGTGGGAATAACTCTCATCTGCAAAGTTAATATATGCGAACTGGAGGAGTTGCACATTTGCATAGAAACTAATGGTGAATCTGCATTTTTTCTCTCTCTCTCTCTCTTCTCTGGAGAGACTCCGAGTAATTATGAGTAAATTAAAACACTTTCCCAATGTTAAAGCAATGCAATGATGAGCACGTAACTGTGACAGACAGATAATAATCTTTTGCATTTTGCCTGAATGCCTCATACAGGCTGCAGCAGTGAGACTGTCTGTCTGTCTGTCTGTCTGTCTGCTCAGAGGAGAGATGTGGAGGCGAATGGCTCATCTGGCAACTGGCTGCTTTTTCTCATTTAATGCTACAGGCTATAAATCTAGTTGGTCTACCAATAAAAAGTCTCCAGATCACCAAATGTAGTCGAGTGCCAATCAGCAGCAGGTCGTGCCATCTGCAGCAGCTAAAACTGCCGCTGATGTTTTATGCTGGTGTCCAACAGTAGTCAGTTATTCGACCTCTATCAAGTGTTCAGTCAGCCAAAAGACCACCAGAGCTCATCTTAAAACAGTCAGAGTGACTCTGCAGTGATGATGAAGGGCCGGTATTTAAAACAGAAGACACCATCTCCTTTTGGAAATACTAGGAAATCAAGTTATTGCAAAATATCCCTTAAATCTACAAGTTTTGTTTAGTGTGGACTGGATTTCGCTTCTCATTTCTGCGGACATGCTCCGGCCTCACGTATCTCTTCTCGCTCCAACCTTGACTGTACTAATAGGGCTGATTTGGCTCATCTCAGGAAGCCCAGAGTTGAATCAATTAGCTTCTTTTGTCTCCCATAGGAACAGGCTATACCAAGAAGAGCGCACACCCTGACCAAGCATATTGGATTCACTTTAACACAGCTCAGATTCTGGCAGGCGGCGTGGACGGCAGGGCCAGAGAGGGAAGGAGGGGGGAGAGAGAGAGGGAGGAGGAGGAGGAGTATGTAGAGGGAGGAGGGAAAGATGGAAAGAAAGAGACTGAGAGACAATTGATTGAATATTAATCTTGTCACCATTTTGGCTTCCTGGTATTAAAAAACCATGATCTTCTGGGATATTGGCTTTGAAAAATGGATGCTCTGCTCACCTTGTTAAACCACATACCACTGAATGCGACCACTTCCTGTTCCTGTCCTGTCAAATTACATTCACACACGTTCAGCCATGCCATTTTTCAATAATGATTCTTATGGTCGACCAACCTCAAATTGACTATTAGGGGAGGGGGCAACCTCACAACAGAGCAAACAAACAACATGAAAACTGAGCTTCTGGAGCAGAAGTTGAAGATCTAGTCTCTTGAAATGGATCGACATCAGTTGTCTGGAAGCATTTTGGATTGATGGCAGATGATGCTAAGCAAAACAAAGCCTATGCAAAAAGTGCATTAGCCTTGTGTTTGCATTCCTAATGTCCTAATGTAAGACAAGAGCATAGATGCTTTTCCCTTCTCTGTGCGCTCAGGAGTTTGCTAGATAGCCGCCCTATGCTAGCTGTTTTGCACAGTGAATGAAAGTAATGGAGAAACACCTTTACTGTCATCAATAGCTCTCTAAAACACATCCAGAAATATCGTGGAAAAACGAG
Organism: Acanthurus leucopareius; assembly: GCA_029814765.1. NCBI lineage: Eukaryota > Metazoa > Chordata > Actinopteri > Acanthuriformes > Acanthuridae > Acanthurus > Acanthurus leucopareius. The sequence continues at coordinate 4,894,452 of JAQMCX010000053.1, read as the reverse complement.
GATCCAGAGCCTTCTGTAGTTTCCTCTGCTAACCGAGGTGCTGTTACCCACACAGGTCACAACGTGTTGATGGATAAAAGGAATAATTCAGATAAATATTGTGATCTTATTGCAGTCATTGCAGCCAGACAGAGCAGAGCGGAGTAAGTAAGAAGAGAAAGAAGGAGTGAAATGAATAGTTTGTGTGAAGTGAAGTTTCCCAGCAGCCTCCTGCTCCTCTTTATGCTTAAAGTTGCTCTGTGTTTCAGCATCTTGTGCCAAACTTGCACTGTTTCACTCCTGTGTCCTGAATATGAAGACGGGGCTGAAGACAACGATTGAATGTCTGATTGAGGGATTAATTTTTTAAAACTACTATTGTCTCTTTCCTCTCCGTTACACAGTGTTCCTCTTTATTCCATTCTCTCTCTTTCTCTCTCTTACTTGTTTTCTTTTTTATCCAACTCGTGTAGAGTTCATGTAATGTCCTGGATTTTAAGGTACATCTGCAACATTTCTTCTCAGAGCAGAGATTTAGAAGAAGTTGCCTTTTTTAACCCAGTAACACTGTGGATTCTTTTACATTGTGGAAACGGCTGCCCGGTGATTTCAAAGGAACACAGATTTCTCTCTCTGACATCCTGATCCAGGTAACTTCAAAAGCTTCAAACCTCCAGACTTTTTTTTTTTTATAAAACGCACACACTGTGAACTTGCTCTGGTAAACAACAGGTGACTGCAGTCACATAATGAACTCAGTCAGTGAACTGTGTTTTCTTACGATGTGTCTCATTACTGCGAGATCCATCCGAGATGATGAGAGGGATCATCGCTGTGGATTCTGTCTGTCACTCAGAGCTTCATCACGTCACGGATTAATCAGATCAACCTTCCACAGCTCGGCGGCTCATCAACACACACACACACAAAAACACACATGCACACTGTGTGACTGTGCATCATCGCAGCCACTCTGAGCTTTGCAGGAAAGACGATCTCCACCAGTTTTCTAGGAATAACCCGAGTCAGATTTAGACCTTTTACTCTCTTATTTTTCTAGTTGTTGCATTTTTTATAAGCTAGACCTTGGCAGTATGTCTATTATAGACACACACACACACACACAAACCAACCAACCACACTAAGTGAAAGTAAAGCAGCATCAGTGTGTGTCAAAGTCGAGACCGGACATGTATTTTAACCACTTAGGTCCTCTGAGGTGAGGGGCTGTGTGATATTTAATGACAGGTTTTGGTTTTTTTTACACGCCTCGCCCTCCTTCCTGCAGCTGCAGCTTTAAATAAGTGAAGTGCTGTATAGGTTGTGCTTCAGTGAGCCTGACATCTTTTAGCTGTCAGGGATTCAACCTCAACCTCTGAGAGCCTCAGACGGGATAAAGATGTCAGTGAGGGTGCTTATTTTCATCTCTTACACTCAGAAGTTGTATCTTTTAAAGTGGTGTTTTATTAAATAACACCGCCCGTCATTTTCTCACACCATGGAAACAAATTGAGGCTGATTTATAACGTCCTCATAGGATTTGCACTTTTTTAATACCAGGGCCTTTTTTTTTTCATGAGTTAGTATCCATCTGTTCCTCAGAATTGGGTTCTTGTTTTCCTCCTCCGTCAGTAGATTGACAGTTTTAGCTTCAGCTAATCAAAGTGAAGTCTCTTTTTTCTTGTTAGAAAAAGTTTCCAACCGTCGACCGAAACCAAGCTGGGCTCTTTTTCTGTTTCTTAACTGGAACTTTCCTCTTCAGAAAGCTGCTTTTTAAGCTCTGATCTTCATCTGTGCCTCTTCAGAGATGTCTTCTTCTGATGGTTAGATGTAATTCATTAGGACAGATTGCACAATGTAATGTTCATTAGAAGTGAAAGAGTGGGATAAAAGATAAAGACCGCCGGACAAATGATCATCAATAGCTCTAATTCTTTAATAGATATGTGGATTGCAAAGCACTAATGGGAAGATTTGACATGGAAGTAACAAGGTAAACACAGTTCTTTGTTATGTTCAGTAAATCTTTCAGCCATTTCCAGCAGGATGATGAGAAAAACCTAGAAACTCAAAGCAGTTCAGGGAACAGAAAAGGCTGGCGGAAAAAAAAGAAAGAAGAGGAATTAAATAAAAAAAAAAGTAAAGCTGATGCCATTTTAGATGATTAAAATCCAAAATCTGCTTAATCTGCTACATTTTCTTGTCAATAAACAAAATAAATTGAAGTTCCCAAAGCCAGGTTTTGCCGCTGTTATTATAAATCTGCGCTTTGCTGAGAGCTGGCAGATAACTGGCTGCTGAATGAACTTTTTAAATGATTTGCTATATTTCTTCTTTGGCAGTTATAAGATCTCATTTAGCCGTAATCATTTTGGCAATAATGCAAAAATAAAAACAAAGATGACTTTAAATCTCGTTTAAATGGTTTGTCCTTTTCAGACCCTTTTTTTAAAGGAAAAAAAAACAGCTTAATTTAGACACACAGGCCGGGATCAGCATCAGATAACACAAACTGCTGAGAATAAGAGCAACTTTGCATTATTTCTACATTTCCTTCATAAATGTACACAGCAGCATCAAACACCAAAGGACAGCAACATAAAAAAGCATCAGAGAAGGTCAAAATATCACAGAGAATAAAGAAAAACAGAGTTTATAAATGCTGCATCCACTGTTGCTGCACTGATGTCTTTTTGTTTTGGATGTCAAGTCATTATCTGAACAGTGGAGAACTTCACACTGCCAGACGTGAAAGAGAAACAATCATGCAACAGTCTGCTGTTGTTATGTCTTCTCTCTCCGAGTCGTACACGGACCATCATCCCAATGGGAGCTCTGTCCTGAAAATCAAACGGAGAAACTGACTGTCAGACTGAAATAAAAAAAAAGAAAGAAGAAGTGAATAATGTTGAAACTTTGTGCTCCTTCTGTTACCGCCTTCACAATGTGAAATCAACCAGAAAACACTGACAGGCTGAGCAGTTCAAAGTTAAAGCAAGAGTTTACATTCTTATATTATTTTAAAAAGGCAGCAGATGCAAGTATTTTAAATTTATTGACTTAATAATTAACTTTGCAAGACAAACAACAGAGAACTTCCTACGTGACTACAGTAACAGAGCCAAACAGAGATGAGCTTTAATGAACAAGCAGCTGAGCGACACACAGCGAAGCATCAAACAACCTAAACCAACTCTCAGGTTCACAAAATAACTCTGTGCTCAAGCTGTGATGTTTTTCCATAAAGCAGCAGAGAAGTTGACAGCAGCACTATAATCATCTATGTTATCTGCATACAAGTAGGAGACTCTAAGATGCTTTCAAATAATCGATTGATTAATTAATACTATTAACTTGATGAAAAACCTGCGGATCATCCGTCTTAATCCCAGTTTCAGTCAAACATCTCACGTTAGAATTTGTTTATTATAGCAGCAAATCATAGATTTTAGCGTTTAGGCTCGAACTGTCACGTCCTGCAGGTATGTTTGCATAGAGGTTTTGAGTTGTGATGAGTGTCTTCACCCTGTCCTCCAGGTGGAGTCTGCAGGTGCATGCTGGGGTGGTGGTACTGGGGCTGACGGAGCTGGCAGCAGCATCATAGACGGAGCAAAGGGGAGAAATGGGAATATTTTGTAATTAAAAGAGGCTGCTGAAATGAAAATGGGTGGGTGTGTCTGGTGGGTGACTGTGGAGAGAGAGGCATGTCATGTGAGTACAGCAGCGCAGCTCTCAGGCGTCACTTTACTCATGTTTCATGTAGGACACCAGAAAAAAGACGTGAAAAACTAAAAAAGCAGTGAAAAAAGTGCCCTCTTTGTTCATTCAATCAATCAAGAATATATGGAATCGCGGAGCATGATGCGGAGAATCACAATCAGATTAAATCTTGAGATTCCTAAAGTGTCATAACCCTGAAAAATTAGCCATAAAGTTTGAGTCATGCAGTGATGATGCATGAACTTGACCTCCACTGAGGAATATGAAGACGTCAAAGGTAGAATGGGATGACACAGAGCCAGAGGCAGTTTAAATGGAGAAATGTAAAATTTAACATAACACACTCAAAGAGCTCTGAGGAGGAAAACAAACATGCAGGAAAGAGAAGTTACGAGGAAAGAGAAATCAAATAAAAAGTAAAATATTTGTCAGAAAATCAAACAAATTTTAAGAAACCTGAGAAGGAAAAAAAAACTGAATAGACTCTGAAGTAAAGATTGGGGAAAAAAAACATTTCAATGGCAGCCAGAAGCTCAAACTGTGTAAATAATCTGTTCTTAGTGTTGCAACATCATGAATCATCCACTTGGACTTTTATCAGAAAATGAAAAAGGGTCCTGTATCGGAGTTTAGCTGCAGAGTGTGTAACCTGCTGAAGGACACTTAACCGCACGAGGACAACAATGACACTTTGTTTCGAGAGTGTTAACCATGAAAAATGCCCCAGTTTGTGGGATAAATTTGGTGCCATCTGAACACAAGTTCCCGGTTCTACGCGGTCCTTTTTGTTTGTTGTGATTAAAATCTGGCCTATAACGAACACTTGGATGTAAACAGACTGTGTATGTGAGAAAAGTCTGTAGTTTAAGTCTTTCAGTGTGTTTAAAGTTGGATCTCATTGACATCTGACTGTTAAAAAGAGCTGTGAAGAGCTGAACGTGATGCTAACTACTCACTTTATACAGTTTTATACAATCAGCTAAGTCATTTCCATGATATAATTTTGTCCTGTATTTAAAAAGTATAAGCTGTTTTGTCCGTAAGATCACATAGTTACATCTCATTTCAATTTTCTGCCGCGTTTAAGCGTAATTGTAGTCTAACGTGCTGCTTAATTTCACAGGTTTCATTTCAGCGACTTTGTCTCCACATTTTATTCTCAATACATCCAATTAAACCGTTTTTTCGCTGCCAAATGACTAAACGATGAGCTGGATAATGTCGGTGTGTCTGAGATAATAGTGACTGCAGTATGAGTCTCAATTATTTTTGCCTTGGATTTTGTCTTCTGATGAGAAAACAAATTCAGAGAGAGTTTAAAAAGCAGAACGGAAAGTTAAGAGTTGATTTAGCTCAGCAGTTACAATGGAGAGAAAACAAACTGCCTTCGTTTCCTTTTTAGCTCAAAGGAAACTATAAAAATGTATCCTTGTCTTTAACACTTCTCACTTGAGTTTCTGCTAATTTTCCATTTGACAAAGCAGTAATGACTAGAAATAGGAAGAACTCAAACTTTTATGTTGTAAAGACAAAGTTTGGAGATGAGTTTTGCGTCAGGAATTAACCAGGATGCAACAGAGCGACGTCTCAATGCCGAACCTCAACACTGAGAGAACAACAGCTGTTTTGTAGAGTGAAGAACATTAAAGAAACTAAACAAAAGCTGAGTTAAGTCATTAAAATAAGTCATTAAAATCCATTGAACTGATTTTCTTTTTTTTTAGCAACCTTGATAAAAAACACTGGTAATTGTTTGTTCTCTTCTGCAGCTTTTTAATTATCTTATATAGAAAATAATAAACGTATTTCTTTGCCAATGAGACGTTTATGCGGTTACTGCTATAAGCAAATAAGATGTGTAACAATCCAGGTTTTCTCTCCAGACTTCAGTCAAACACTTTGCATTTCTGCTGGTGACACACTGCCTGATGCTTTCGAGGTGATCACACAACATGGAGACACAAAGATGGAGTGGCCTGTGAGCTTTTTAAAGATCCACCTCCTCGCCGTCACTCTCGCCTATTTTCTTCCCGACACTGCAGAAAGTGTTCCCTCTACGCCAGTCATTCTCCGCTCTCTGGATTTGGATTTCAACCAGCCACCATCAAAGCCACTCATGCAATCCAGTCATAAAGAGGATTCAGGGTTTTTCGCTGGTTTTACTGGTCCTGCTGGCAGTGGAAAGTAACAGGAGGTTGACGTAATTGCATAGACTTCCTTTCATCCTACGTGTCACCGCACCTCCTCCTCTGGTCGGCTTTGTAATCATTCCCATGATGGTGATTGTTATACTTCACACTGCGTGCGTGCATGTTTGTGTGTGTGTGTGTGATGTGTACATCACGGACATAAAGGGTGGACGCACTGCGCTCGCTACGCCGGGATCTCGTGTTGTGTGTACGTTTGAATCAGTGTGTAATCGTCTGTGGGAATCTCTCTGCCTCCTCATTAGGTTTCCCTCCACGCAACATGGATTAAAGTGGCTTTGGAGCCCAAAGTCAACACACACACACACACACACACACACACTATGCATAGTGCAGCCCCCAGGTTCTCATGTGTCCTATGCCATGCAAAGGTGGCTGCATGGAAACAGGCTGCTTTCTCTTGAATAGCCTGTGATGATCTTTGAAAGTCAGAGGAGCCGAACTAATTGAATATTTCGCTCCCGGCAGCAGATTGTCCAACTAAACCTTAATGGAATGAACCAGACTTAAATGGTCACATAAAGCTGTTTTGTTCTGGAAATGCTTCAGCTTAAAAAAAAAGGTGTTTTTTTCTTTTTTAATGTGATGACTTTGGATTGGTCACAAAGGGATTTTAATGTGTAGGAAGACAGGAGCCAACAAGTGGAGATCTGACGACGTCGGGGGAGTTTGTTCGAATGCATTCACTCAACACTTTCATTAAGATCTGTGAACATCTGCAGTCATGGTCCTGGAAAAAAAAAAAACCCTTGATGGTTTTTGTGACTGCTGCAGCATCAAATCTCAGTCTTTAAAGACAAAGATATGAAATAAAAAGCATCAGCGTGTCTTAAATAAACTTGTTTGGCTGCTCAGGTGTTGTGAGTTAAAAATACTCTGTGCCCACATTTAAAGCTTGTCACAGATCTTCAGTGTGCTGTATTAACAGCTGTCGCATCTCCACTGTTGGGAGAGTCTATAAAATGGTGCACAGATGGATAAATACTGCTTTGCTCATGTTTTTCGTTGCATTGTAAAAGGATGGTGCAGCAGATAAAGGGGAGTTAAAGGAAGGAATTACAGATGTCAAGAGCTGAGATAAGCTTAATTCCTGCGGGATCAGAACTGTGCAAAAAGAAAGATTATATCCCGAGAGTCTCACTGACTCTGGTTCTTACTCGGTGACATTTGGAGAAATTAAATCCTTTTTTTAACATAAAAGCTTCATCTATTTCTATTTTTGAGCTGGTAAAACTTTACATAATGAAAGAACTTTCCACCAGAGACTCCCTGTCGATGACAATGAAATACGATTTATAGATTAAATTGAGCTCAGAACAAGCCGTCTAAGTGGTATAAAGCTGGAGAATTTTTTCCCTTAAACCTCTATGCAAAGCAGCCGCTTCATGGTTCCAGCCTGGATTACATTTCAGGGGAAAGCAGGCAGGTGTATATAGGCGCCGGAGTCTCCAGAGATGTGCAGCAAAGCCAAAGAGAAGAGGAGCAGAATCAAATCCTACGTCAGCCGTGTGTCAGACCGAGAGCTCCTCCAACTTGGCAATTATTTCACCGGTATTCTGGACGCAGCAAACCTCTGTAGTGTCATTTCGCTTTGTGGATTCTGAAGATGATGTACAGCGAACACTAATGAATATTCCCCACGGCTCTGTAATTAGGGAGCAGTGCTGTGCAGTCTGTATTGTCCTGCCTTCCTGAGGGGGAAAAGCAGGCAGAGAAAAGCCTAAAGAAAACAATGTGTATACACAAAAAACCATGCATATGCTTTTCCACACACACATACGGTGGTATTTATAAAGGAGGAATGTGTTGTGAGAATGTGTGTGTCTCATGTGTAAGTCAGCCTGTGCGTATGGAAAGTTTTCGAGAGAAAAATCATGAAACGAAAGGTGAGACTTGCAGAACACATTGTGTGTTTGTGCTGTGTGCCGGTAACACTCATTTGCAGTCCATGCAGCGTTCTGCAAAATGTCACGCTGAGGCATTTTTATAAGCTCCGGTTAAACTTATGAGTGCTGAATCGAAAATACAACGGATGATAATTTGATCTGAATTGTGAAGCACTTTGTAGAGTCTGTTTCAAAATGAAATCTAGATGTTAACCATTGATCATCTCTTTAATATTCATTAGTGGTGATTAATTTTATTACCATGATGAGGATGTTTGAAGATACTTGTGATGAATTAGACAACTATAATCTTGTGAAACGGCCGGACATTATGACATCTGTTCTGATGCTTCACAGTTAAATTTCACTTCTTTGCCATTTGTCTCATTGTGAGGTCAAAGGTCAAATGAATAGTGGAGCAAGCACTATTGTCAATATGCAAGCAGCTGATTTAGGGCTTTTATGCATCAATTTATGGATATCTGTGGGACTGGAGGTGAAGCTCATGCACATGTTTCTAAACTCAATGAGATTCTTTAAACAAAGTTGATCTACATCATGATTAAAAATAAGGTGTTTTATGCATTTGAATGCCAGATTTGAAAATGATCCTGGATGCATCAAAACATACGGATTTTAGTTATGTGGAAAATGCAAAAGTGCCCTTTTAGCTTTAGTTTAGCTTTGCTCGTGTGTGCACCTTTTGATTTAAAATGAGTTCATGAGTTGATAAGTTCTGTCACAAACTGAGTTTCTCATATTTTACTGCAGATGGACAGACAATCATCCAGATGTCTGATGTTCTGTGACTCTCTTTGCTCTCTATGAGGCTCTTTATGACTCTTCTGTCTTTTATTAAACTCTTTCTGCTTTGGCAGCGTTGTTGCATATATCTTCTTTAATAATGCAGCTTTCATCTTCCATTGACTCCCACACCAGTAAACCTTTGTATTTCTATTTCTATAAGTAGTCAGTAAATAAAAGCAGAGGTTACTTGTATAAATCACACTCTCCCCCTCTGAAGTCTGAACTGTCCACTGACTCTTTCGGTCTTTGTCCATATGGGACTTGAACGCTGTTCTGTTCACACGAAGACATCTCAAATATCTTGTGATGCATATAGATATTAAAACAATTTGACATCATTCAACACATTCGACTTTTTCTTTCTAACAATTTGTCTCATTCACATTAGAAAAACCGGTGTGATGTCTGTTGCAAATGTGATTTCAGATTCCCTTCAGGCAGGGTTGTGTTTGTGTAATTTTTTCACCAAATTTGATATGAAGCCGGTTTTTTAATGTTAGCTTTAACCAAACCGGCACTCTCTCCAGCAGGTTTTATACCATTTCTGTCATGGTAAATCATACACTTCAATTGAATATTAAAGTGAAAATCCCACATAGCTTTGGCTCTGCCTTCCAATTTGCATAGATTTTACAGCTTCTTAGCTACACGTCCGACTGAAGCTGTTCGTAAGATCTGTCATCACTTTGTGAGGAAAACGCAGAGGGAATACAGAGAATATCTCTACACATCTTCAGCTCATTTCCATTCGCCCCATAATGGACTTTTACATGGTTTTTTATGCTTCACACGAGTGTTTAGAAAGTTGCAAAGCTGCATGTGAGTTTAAACTGCTTAAAGATTTTTTAAAAATATTCTTGTCTCACAATATTTATACTGAGTTTCGTCACTTGTTGACATTTCATGCTGTTGTTACTGAAGGTGTTCACCCGTCTATTTCTTGAACCTGGGTGTTGAAGCTGTGATCTGTTATGTTAATGGAACAAAAAATAATTAAAAGGCTTTTGTGGGTTTTTTTGTCAACATGATCAAATATCACCCCATCTAATCCTCATTAAAATAGCTGAAATATCTGCATATTTGCTGCTTGTCTAACACAATGCTTTGCTATGCTGCCATGTTGTCTGAGCTCTGTTCATTGAGCCTGAGTGAACATGAGGCTTTTAGTGATCAGTTGTTTGTTGAATCTGATCTGATGACAGCTGACAGAGGTTAAAAAGGTCTGTGATGATTCATTTCCTGATCCATCTATAACAGGACACAATAATGACTTTACAGTAAAAACATTGTGGTCATTAAGTTTAATATTTTCTCTCAGTAAAGCAGTAAGGTTTCAAGGTTGAGTTCTAACTCCCGACTTTCGTTATGATAAGAATTTTAACTATTTGCAATGTCAATTTTTCTGTCTATAAATTGTTTAGAAATAGGAATCATTTTGAAGTCATGCTGAGTTTTTACAACCTGCCATAGTTGAGTTTGACCAACAGTGTGAATAAGAAGTTAAAGAAAAAAACAACAGTGTGAGTATCAGAAGTGTCAGCTGAGGCATCCTGTTCAGTGTGTATGTCAGTGTTTGTGTGTTTGCAGATGTTTGAAGCATCATAAACAGCTGGAGAGAAGGAGATAGAAATAAGTTGCACTGAAAATGTGATCAAGAATAATCCAAGTATGAAACTGAATCAAATATGGATCAATATTCTCTCATTTCATCGCCCATTTTGTGCCTCAGATGTTGTGCTTTTAGAAACAGGAAGTGACTCAGTTCAGCTACCGAAACAAAAAAAAAAAAAAGCTCAGTTCACAACTCAAAGGGGAGTGTGACTTTATTATCTGCAGGGGGCTCAGTTTCTCCACTTTATATTTTTATAGCAAATATATGCTGCTTTATTTATCTTCTAAATCCTATCAATATAACCTTCAAGTGGAAAATATTTTTTGTCTTGAACCTCTTGTTTTACTCATTGGACGGTCTGGTGATCTGTGCTCCGTTTCCTCCTCCAGCCTCAAAGGAGCATTAAAAACTGTGCAATGTCTTGATGTTTAAAATACCCTTTGAACTAAAGTTCCTGCTTCATATTTCAACTTTTCTCTCTCGTACCTGCAGCAAATTTGTCTCAGTGAAAAGGCTCCTTGTGGTGTTTTTACTGGAGGGCTGTTGTTGGTCTGAATGTACTTTCGCTGATAAAGTTCAGAGGATTGAAAATACAGCAGGTAAACACGACTGGCTGTAGAGATGCTGATGCTTTAAGCAAATGTTGCTCATGTTGAATATTGTACAAATTGTGACATAAGAAAACAATTGCACGTCATTTGCTGCCATGATGGAAACTCCTCCATCTCCTCCGCTCACCCTCTTTTTTCTTATGTTTAGAAATGCGAGCCAACCGAACCGGTTTCCTTTTGCACGGCACATTTCATAGATCAGCATGCAAGGCACTCGAAGAATACACTCTGAGAGCAAAGAAGATTAAGGGGAATGTGAAATCTCTTTTTTACAGGAATCACCTTCAGTCGGTGCTGGAGGAAGATGTGTCAGCTGGCTGGAAGCTGCGAGCTGCTCGTCTCATTGATCCGCCCCGCTGGGCTGCAGAAAGCTGCACTCAACTCGAGATTTTAATGCGCCAACATTTCCTCAAGTTGTTCACTGTTTCATTAATTCCAAGAAAGAAATATAATTATGGTTCATAATTTCTGAGAAAGTACTCCAAATGCTAAATGGTCGACACATATAATTTGAATTTTATCCTCCTCTGAGGATCAATAATCTTGACATTTACTAAGGATGTAAAGTTTCGTCCCATAATTTAGGCATCTACACTTTTTATTATCATCTCTTCAAAAGCAGCTTTATCTCAAGAGGAGGGGAGTTTCCTCATTAAATTTTGAAGATGGCTTGTTTTCTTTGTCTCATCTGTTACTCTCACATATATTGCAGGCCTTTCCCAACTTGGTAATGCTGTTTTTTATCCTCATGTAAGGTTACAAAACATCTTTCACCCACTTTGATTAGAGATAAACTTCCACAGAAATCAGAGCTTTCAGTTAACTGCACATATCTGATCACCAGTCGATGCTTTACTGTTTGTAAAACATGTCATACTGTTAGTTTGAATCTTCACTGAAGTCACGGAGTGCTGGTAATTCTCCAACCCTCCACACACACACACACACACACACACAGTAGGTCAGTCTCACACTGAGGCGTAATAAATACATATCTTGAGTTCCTTCGGACAAGTGGCATCAGATCAGAGAGACGTGGGATGATTCGAGCTGCAGGTGCAAAGAATGAGTCTGACTAGAGCAATTATATCTCAGAGACGCCAGCAGGGCCACGACTACAGGCCAACGCATCCTTATGAGAGAAGCCTGAAGCATTCAGTCTGCATATGTGAGGGGATGATGCTGCACTGCCAACGACAGTGAAGTTGAGCTCATATTCGTAAAAGTGGGAGATGTAGTGTTATTTTTGAGACAATAAGAATTTCCTTAAACCTGGCGAGAACTCCCCACCACGACGGACAAGAACATCCATGCTCTCCTCAGCCCCTGAGGAGACTGGCAGCTGATAGTAGACCTCGGCTGATAGCAAACCTCGGCAAACAGCTGAAATTCCCAGAACACATCACCCACACAACACTCTGCCCCGATCTGGTAATCTTTTCAGACTCCACTAAGAACGTCGTCTCATGGGAACTCATGGTGCCTTGAGAGGAACACATTGAGGAGGCCCATGAGAGGAAGATGAGCAAGTACTAAAATCTTGTGGACCAGCGCAAGAACCGTGGGTGGCAGGCACACTGCCAAGCCATTGAAGTGGGTTGCCGAGGCTTCCTGGGCAGTTCCCTCTGCAAAGCCATGTCATCGCTGGGTGTGTCAGGAGCAACAAAGAGGGGGAAACACACGGTCAATCACCGAAGCTGCAGAGAAATCCACAAGGTGGCTTTGGATTAAGAGGGGAGACCCTTGGCTTGTTGCTGCTGGGATGCAAGCTGGGACTTGATCACCCCAGCTGGGTCACCTGGGGGAGGGGGTACGATGTTGAAAGACCCGAAACCCCCAATGACCCCAGGAACATCACTGAAGATGCATCCCAGCGCTTCATAGCAGTGTATCTTTAAACCTGGAGTTTATATCTTGACATTAATCAAGGCAACATGGTATTGGTACAGATTGTTTACCAGATAAGTAAAGACATAGTTTATGCACATTAATACCGCAAACTCAGTTCAGCTGAACATAATTGGCTTACCAGCAACTGCAGATGCAAATTCACCAGGTAGCCATGAAGCTTCCTGCCACAGTGTTTGCAGTTTATTGTCAAACTTACCTTTTCGTACCAATTAAAGGAAAAAATAGAGGAAAAAAACAACATAGACATATAAAGGACAGCATTTGAAATATCAGTGCTTGTTAGAAGCATATGAAGAAGTGTAGCAAATTAAAAAAAACTCTTTAGTCGAGTAAACTTGATAGTCAGAGAAAAAGATTCACGACTTGATCGACCATCAGAGAGCAGGAACACTGAAGTCAACTCTTATCCCTGTTTATCATCCCGCTCTGTTTATTCTCAGGAGTTCAATGAGGTTTTCAAGTCGTTTGGTTTATATCTGGCTAGTTATTCCATGATGTGACACACTCCTGGACAGATATGTTACCTTCTCAGTCCAGAGGAAGCTGCGCGAAAGAAATACAGAGACACTTTAAAAAAAAAAAGTAATGAAACAGAGGCCGTCTAATTTGAAGGAGAGGAATTGATTTTAATGCCTCCCTCTGACAACAGCCACATATGCTCGCTCTCTCACCCTCTCTCTCTCTCTCTTCTGTCCTCACTACAGGCTTTTTTAAAACTAAACGTGATAAGCAGTGGCAGTTATTTATATGGTAATTCGCCCAAAGAAACACATCACAGGTCGGAGCACCCACAGTTTAGTTGAGTGAAAATGAGACATTGTGTGTGTGAATGTCTGTATATGTAGAGTGGCTCCTCCACATTGACCTTGTGTTGGAATTTGAAGTCAAATGCAGAATATACGGTCTGCAACTTTATATGAAAATACAGAGTCTGTTTCTTTTTTTTTTTTTTACCCAATTCTCCTTCTCTTTCGTCACCGTTGTCAAACTGTGCTGATGGCGGCTCTTCTCACATGACAGCTGGAGGATTTTTAAATCATCATTGTTTCCACGCTCACCTCTCTCCTGCGTGTCAGGCCCTCAGCGGCACATTAAACATTCGATGATGCACTTCTAGCTGACTCGGTGCAGGATTTATGATGCTGCTGTCAGGACCATATTCCACCTTTCTCCTCACTGCAGCTCATAGTGAAGAAGTGGAGGATCAGCTTGAAATTTAGCGTAAACTGGGGATTCCTCAAGACCTTTTAAGTAATCTACACACACTCCTGATGATGTCTCTCCAGTGAGGTGGACTTACACACAGTCTTTAATTAACTTTTAGGATGTCTTCTTAAATGACCCATGGCAGCACCTCATGCCTTTAGACTGAGGGGAGAAACACACACACACACACACACACACATGGAGAAGTGGTGTGTTTTCCTCATTGTTACTGATTGCTATGAATATTATTGCACTGAAGTCTTGTTGCATTTCATTTCGCTGCAGTCTGGTTTCCTGTTGACCAGATATCTGATTAAAGTAAACATGAATTGAGGGAAGTTTCTTGTTCTGACTTCAGGCTCTTTAAACAGCCTGATAAGCAAAGGAAGTTATTTATATGGTAATTCACCAAAGAAACACATCACATTTTACCTGAATTTCAGCTGAGTGGAAATGACATTTGCTGTGTGTGTGTGTGTGTGTGTGTGTGTGTGTGTGTGTGTGTGTGTGTGTATGTGTGTGTGTGTGTGGTCTTAGGTGCATAGCCAGTATACGGTTTCTATCCTCTCTCTCTCTCTCTCTTCCAGGTCTTGGTTTCTCACTGCATCCATATCTGATCATGTATGAGTAGAGCTGAAACAAAAGGTGGATTTATTGGTTTTAAATCAACATTTTATGAAGCTGCAAAAAAATCCTCATGAAGCCAAAAACTGTCTGAGTTCGTGCCTCGCAGCTGTGTGAGCCGTGTGAGCTGTCCGTGGTGCTGAAACCGAATGTTTTTCTCAGCTTTTCTTTTGCAGCAGAATGTTTCTGTTCTGAAATGTCATGAGATCTCTTGTTCCATCTCTTTCTCCCTTATAGTGTTATCAAATAACAAAACAATTTGCCATTCATCAGAAATATGTGACTTACAACCTTGGCCTCCGTATTCACCGCAGTGTTTCAGTTCCTTGAATTTGTCTTTAAGAGCTTTTTATTGTTGAGAGGTTTGTCTTGTCTTTAGTTGGTTGATTTTCTTTATGTATTCTCATTTGAAAGATGAAACCCCCCACACACACACCCCCCCGTAATGTTACAGATGAAGGTGAAAATATCAAATGGGACATAAAAACATTAATTCATTGTGATTCAGACTGAAGTCAAAGAACAGGACTGATGTGAAGAACAGTGAAAAGATCAGAAAACCTTTTTAAAACCTCAATTCAATAATAAAAGAGAGTATTATAATGTAACCTGTTACAATATTCATAAAAATAGCAATTTTATAAGGTTACAGTGATGAACTTTTGGTACTTTTGATGAACTGGTAACATTGAAACTTTTTATGTTATGTCATCATTTTCACTTCATAACAGGCTGAACGCCGGTTTAAGATGTCGCACTGTAAAATGAACACATCAGCACCTAAAGATGATTCTCATGTAAGATGGCTGACGTGTGCATGCACATTTGCCGGGCGGCACCTTTGCTCAGCGGTGTAATCTCAGTGTTACACTGTGAAGCTGTGAGTAAATCAGAGATCATAAAACATGCACATGAGGTGTGCAGCTCCTTTGGAGGGCTCGCTGGTGATTTCTGACTCCCCACAGCAGCTAAAGGGCTAAAGACCCTGCTGCACTTTGCTTATCCACATGTGTTATCATCCCCAGAGTCCAGTATTACTCAATATGTTCTAAAGCACATATTGATTTCAATGGCAGGTAATCCGAAAGCTAATGAGGCTCTTGATAACAGCTGTCTTTAGATGTTTCACTTGGCGCAGACTTAACCGGTTTAGCTACAGTTATTATAAGAGCTAAAAATAACCCCTTCACCCTCTGTGGCGTCTCACTTCTGTCCTCCCACCAACAATCAAAGTGAGCCAATGTGATTAATTGGTGTTTTTTAAAATGGCTTCAGTCCAGCTAAGTTTGTGTTTTTTTTGTTTGGCTGAATTGTAAAATCAGTGTGCGTTCAAAACATTTGTCATCAGAGCTGAACACTATCTGCGTCCGGATGCCGTCGACCGAAGCGTCCTAATGCAGATAACGTCAGCGGGGGGCGGACGAGCTCACTTATCTTTACTGTTTGATGTTTATCTAATGCAGTGCACTGTGGGCCAACCCGTAAGGCCCACCAACGCCACCGACTTCCAGCCACTTGATTAACTGTAGCTGTCGAGTTCAGAGTCATGTGATGGGAGATTTCTAATAGGTGGAGAGGAGGATTGTGGGTGGAGAACATTGACGTTTACAACAGAGGGATGGAAAGTGGGAGAAGATACAACGTCTTGATGTGAAACACAAACACTAAGCACCGTTTCTGGCTCGGTTGTGCATGTTTACTGCACAAAAGAAGGAATTTATATGTATTTTTAACCACAGGAAGAGCAAAAGAAGAGTGAACTATCTCTGCTTTGCTTTCACACATCACATTGCATTTCCTCTTACTGTCTGTACATCTCCATCGAACCCTGCATGAAGAAGGAAAAAGGCGTGTTTGTGAGGCTGTGTGTGTGTGTGTGTATGTGTGTGTGTGTACGGGGAGTAAATATTTTCCTCTCAGCCTGTCAGCTGCTGTGTCACTGCAGCGAGTCGAGAGCAAACACGAGGCGCTGTGACAGGTCTGCAGACACTCTGACTCAAGTCTCGCTCTCCACAGATTGTTCGGGATCAGGCTCTGTTGTTTTAATGTTATGTGTCATGATGACGGAGTCGGGAGAGGTTTCAGGGAGTGGATGTGACCTCAAAAAACAAAAAAAACAAAAAAAAAAAGAAGTGAAAAGACCAGCGGGCAGGAGGCCAGGAGAGGCAGAGAGAGAAGAGAAACAGATGCAATCCACTGCCTCATACACACACTTTTCTACACTGCCAGAGGTTATTGAGCTGCCTGGCATAAAGATTTCCACTGTTAAAGCAACCAGCTGGCATTATCAGCCCCGTAGCTATGGCAAAGGACAAGGAGGAGCCTGTCAGAGCAGGAGAGGCTAAGATGGGAACAGTGAGAGAGCAAAGAGCCATAATCTGTCCCCGTAGGTGAGATACGAGACTGGCAGAGGCAGTGATGGAGGTTTAAACATGACAACCTGGCACTGTGAGGCCGATTCAGTCCCAGAGGTGACACACTGGCCAGACGAGGATGAGGAAGGAGTGGGAAAACATGGTGGTGTAGTATGTTTTATTCAGCGCTTCACACTGGTTTTACAGATAACCCTTTACTGCGCTGTGATTTCTGTCATCCATTTGGCTACATGCTCTGATGGCTCACTGGCATCCTGCCTGCTAGTGTGACGTGCAGCTGGCAGAGGAACACTGGACTTCCTCTGCAGCGTCGACTCCGAATGAAGTCTGAAGTTTGGATTTTTAAGCTTTGTGGAAGCTGTTTGTGTACAGTTCATTACCGGTCCTTCACATTTCTAGCTGAATGACACCTTTTATTGGTTTTTCCTCTCTGGTAGGAGTTAAATCACGAGCTGAATTCTTGTTGCATCTTGAGCAAGAAGGTTGAAATATGAAGAAGCAAAATAAAAGGAAATCAAACCTTTTTGACTTGTTAGTTTAATGGTGGTTGTTTTTTCCTCCTAATCATTAACAGAAAATAAAAGAAGTTCACAGAGGCAGATTTATGTGCATCAAGACACCAAGCAGGTTTTTGTTAATGTACACAAGTCGTCGTCTCCTCAGTCTGACATCATTTTCCTCTCTAAACCTTCCAGAAGCTATTTCTGACTAAATGCCATGCTGCGTCTCTGTTTTTGGGGAAGAAAATAAACATCTTTTGTCAATAGACAAAAAGCAGAAGAAGCTCTTTGTGTTGTGTTTGACATTTAAATCTTTAATGCAGCTCTCATGACCAAAAAGTGCTTAATCCTCACGCTGATTCAGTGAAGCTGAAGTGCTTGTTTGGGATGTTCAATATTTAAACATGTTAGACTCATGAAGTGTTATGATTGTTGGGATTGAGAGTCTGCTGAGACTCCATGAGCGGAAACATGTCTCCAAATTGTGTTTTTATTCCATATTTGTCTGTAGTTATGAGATCTGACGGAGAGGCATGTCAGAGCTGCAAACTGAGCAGACACTGGAGGTTTGGACATGTTTTCCTCCCGGCTACTGTTCTGCCTCCATCATCACACATGTTGTTGTTGTGGAAAGATTTATTTGCTCGTGTTAATGTCACTGGAGGTCTCTTTGGTCCAGCTGGAGGCAAGTTGATTTCCTAGAACCATGTTTGGGTTTGCAGAGGGAGGAGAACGAAGCCCTCAGCATCACCGCGTGAGCCTTGTTTCCTGCAGCAGTGGTGATGAAGCTCGACCCAAACAGAAGCTCCAGGTGTTCCTCGTCCTCCTCAGAGCTGCGTCTTTGCTTAACCTCACCTGAATGCTGTGATTTGTCCAGAGGCTTCACCGTTACCTCCATTTTCAGCACATACTTGCCATGCAGGTGTTGTTCTGTGTCATTTCCACAGGCTGGATCGTAGGAGTAGAACTCCGCCGGCCTTCCTCACACCTCAACAATAAATATTTATGAGGAAATTTAAATAATGTGATTTTGTTATGACAAAATATCATTTGGAGAATAGAATGGAAACGTGTCTGTAGGTGCAGAAGAGACGGGCTTGTCTTGGGAGAACTGATTGTACTTAACATTTATATTGTCAGCTTGTTTTTAATTAAGTCTGATTTAGGCTGGATAATTAAACTACTAGTTATTTACAGTCGACTCCCTGCAGAACTAAAAAAGATAAACAGTTTGAGCAGCATTTGGTCACCCAGAAACTGGTCACTCACTTTGTCTAATTAGCTCAGACCATCAGCCATCTGTTGTCAAACTAAAAGCAGGATATTTCAGTTTGCTGTGTGTTTGCATTGGCTAAGTGTCTTGCAGTAAAAAAAAATAAATAAATAAATAAAATAACCACAGTGATATTTCAGTGTTAGATACTCATCTAACAAAACAGACACTCTGATCTCTTTCTAACCTTCTTTAAAAGTCGTGAAATTAGTTTCCTCATCGCCCAAAGCAGGAAAATACAATATCAAGGGAAGAAAACAAAACAAAAACAAACAGAGTTTAGCTGAAGGTGAATCTGAATATATGAAAGAAACAGAGAGAGAAGCTGGGAGGAGGGGCTGCATCGGAGGAAGACTCGAACATGAGCATTAAAAACAAGAGAGATTTTATTCAACTTGGACCGTATTATTCTCATTATAGAGTCAGTTTCACAACAACTTGTCATATATCTCAAGTAATGATCCTTTTATCATGTTTAATAAAATCTTTACTGTGTGTATTTTTACCGACATTAACCAAACTGAGCTGAGCAAAGAAAGATAATGATAACACATCACTTTTCAGAAATATCTAAGAATCTTTTAGAGCAAAATTAGATATTGAAATGTTTTTTTATCAACACAAAACTCCATATGAGCTATTATTATAAAATGTGAGCTAAACTGCAAGGTTTTGCTTTCAAGAAGAAGAAAAAAACAGCACAGCATGATCTTTTTTAAAAAAGTGATCATTTTCACACCCCCATTAAAAACATGTAAGAGGAGTTTCTGTGTCATTAAATTTTTTTTTTTAAATAAATATATTTACATGACAACAAATGCACGTAGATGTGCGAAATTCCCATTTTATCATTCCAGTGCATTGTTGCTGGCTGCTAATGGGTCCGAACAAACACTGAGCCGCAGAGGCAGAAACTGACAACAGTTGCTGAGCAGAAAAAAGTGTTTGCTCAGGGTTTTGGTTTATTGGACATTGTGAATTTATTTCTTCTTGGTTTTATGCTCATGCAGATTCCTTGAAGGTCTCCGGCTGCCACTTGTTCCCGTTTCTGCAAGCCTTGCACTTCTTTTAGACAAACACTGAATGCATAATTTCTGCAATAAAAAAAACAGCAGTTTGGTGGAGAGTGTTATCATGGGAAAAAAAAAAAACACAGATCCAGAGTACTTTGAATTAATAATTTGACTGAATTATACTCAGATACTGTCATTCATTACATCCACTCACTAAAATCCCCCCAGAAATAAAACCTGATATTAACATTAAGAACGACCATTTTGTTCGTAGGAGGGAAGCTGTTAAGATTTTAAAAGTCACACATATTTTAAAGAAAGCTCCAAAGACTCCTGCTGTGCCGCGGTAAATGTAAAAGTATTTCTCCGAAGCACAAATCATTGCATGGATGTTAACATTTCTGGCCACAGATTGCCTGTCGCTCTGCAGGAGAAGCAAACAGAGAGAGAGAGAGAGAGTGTGTCTGGCCCTCAGCGGCTTGTGTATCCACTGCAGTGTGAAATGCTGCTACGCTTGGCTCCATCTCTTCAGGTCTGATGGTCCTTTATAATCAGCAGCTCCTCACATATGAGCTGGGCCGTGAGCCACATGATGATAACCAGTGAAGGAAAGGCCAGCTGTGTGTGTGTGTGTTAAAGCTTTAATGAACACTGATTCATATGAAAGGTCTGACTTGTGGTCATGCATGCCTGTTGCGTGCAGTACGTTGTGTTTTTGTTAAAATCGTTGACCATTAAATGAAACAAAAGAGGAGGTTAAACTTTGGAGGAAGTTTGCTGCATGTAAATTCCTGCTGTGATGTGGTAACAAGGCGTTAATGGCACCCCAGCAGCAGATGGAAATAAACTGTAATATGCTGAGACGATTGTAGGAATGAGCTTCATGATAATAGAAACCTGCAAAGAAAATCTGAAAGGTAAAATCCCTGAGAGGGGGGCGTAAAAAGAAGAGGATAATGTATCTGTCTTGTTTTATTGAGAGAAGCCATGTTTACAGTGGAGATTATCCTCAGCAGAAGCTTGCTTTCTCTCCTCTGTTGTTCACTGTAGCACACAAAAGATGCAGTTGGTGTGTTTGCCTCAGACGGAGAAGCTGAACGTGACTGGTGTGTCTTGTGAAATTAGGCCTCTCTGCAGAGGAAATACAAGATGAACTGAAGGTGAACTGCAGCTCGTAGTGGCGGCTTACTGTTGTCACCATGAAGTCTCTGTCATCCGTCACTGAAATGCAACATGACTGATTCAGATAAACATCTTCAGACTAATGATCCGCTAACGTGTCAGTGAATTTTACAGTCCTGCTTACACTCTGAGTTTACAGTGTGTGTGTGTATGTGCTGTAAATGCTTTAGTGTAGGTTTGAATTGACTGTTTTTTATTCGTTCGTTTGTTTGTTTGTTTTTGAATACATGGTTTTGAATTGAACATCAAGAATCATGAACTTAAACTGGTATTGATATTGATTATTAAATTCCTGGTACCATAACATTATCGTAACCTTGCAAGGCAGCTGAACTGCTGAGATTTCAAGTCTGAAACCTCGCAGGTCCGTCTTAAAAAGATCCAACCAGATTGTTTATGATCTGTCAGAATATGACCGAACCAATTCTTTAAATATAAAGAGGTTGTAGCTAAGGGTGTGGATTAGTTTTGATGAAAGCAAGAAGCGGCAGCAAGCTTGTAAACCATGTCGGCGGCCGAACAGGTTAGCGGTTTTATCAGAACCGTCCTTATTAGAAGAACAAAGAATGGCACTGAAGGCTTTTCTTGATGGAAGAGATGTTTTCTCCAGACTGGCTACAGCAAGAGCTTTTTTTCTTTCTTTTTTTTTTTGAACAACCTGTTCCTTTCAAACTCTGTCTATAGGCTATTTCCCAGATGGACACGTGAAATATACCCTATATAAACATCTAGGTACACAACTTCTTTTCTGACTTCTTTTTTTTTAGATTGAGGTATTTTGTTCATGTTCTTGATATAAACTAAGTTAATAAAAAAAAAAATGTAACAAATTAAATAAAAAATATATATTCTCCTGTTTCCCAAACATCACTGTTACCTGTTTCTATTATGACAGTGAGACAACACAGTGTCTCAGCCTCACATGTACAAACAATAAACAGTGAGAAAAGAATAATAATTTTTGATATAAGATACTGAAAGAGCTCTATCTGTCTCCATCTATTACATAAAATCAAATTCTAATGGCAAAGGCAAATCCTGAACAACAAACTACTGACTCTTTTGGGCAAAAAGAAACAAGATGCGAACCTGCAGTGGAAATGGAAAAATACAGAAAATAAATTTTCTCTTTGTTCTTGTTGTAGAGCTCAAAACACAAAGCATGTCATATACAGTAAATATCTAAACCTAAATTATATAGATTTATCTTTGTTACTTAGCTGATCTTTTTTTTAGCTTCCAGCTTCTCAGTTTAAAAACTTCATTTTTTTTAGCGCTGGAGGTTGCAGATTGGTTTTTATCTTTCAGTGCTCAAGACTGTGGAGCAAAATAATGTTTCCACTTGTGCTTTAATGAGATGGTTTCCATACAACAAGCAAACAATCATGATGAATCAGTCATTAGTACGACAAGTGCTGCGAGCTGCTGCGATGCATAAGGTAGACTTTAATGATACCTACAGGGAATAAACTGAAATTTTCATTTAATAAATGAACGGTTGGTCATGAGTCCTGCAGCGTTTACACACAATAATTATGCAATCAGCTGGAGCACATCAGGCACTAAACACAAGCATTTTGCATCGAATACAAACAAGAGGAGGGGAATTTAGTGAAAAGCAATGACGAACCGACAAAAACAAGGTGAAAGGAAACAACACTGAGAGTTTGCAGTATTTATAGGAGGCCACAGTCTGTCAGATAATTAGAATCACATACATTTGTTTCTGCTACATTTACATGATCTGCAGCATTTCTCATTTTCTTAATGCCCAGGACGTTTCTGGATGTGTTTATGTTTATTTACCACGATTGATGAGAAAATACTTGATCATGATGATATGATGGTTGCAATGTTTATAATGAATGTGATGGATGTGATGGTTGAGATGGTTGTGATGGATAAGATGGATATGGTGGTTGTGATGGTTGAGATGGTTGAGATGGTTGTGATGGTTATGATATGATGGTTGAGATGGTTGAGATGGTTGTGATGGTTGTGATGGTTATGATATGATGGTTGTGATGGTTGTGATGGTTATGATATGATGGTTGAGATGGTTATGATATGATGGTTGTGATGGTTGTGATGGTTATGATATGATGGTTGAGATGGTTGTGATGGTTATGATATGATGGTTGAGATGGTTGTGATGGTTGTGATGGTTTTTATGGTTGTGATGGTTGTGATGGTTGTGATGGTTGTGATGGTTGTGATGATTATGATATGATGGTTGAGATGGTTGTGATGGTTGAGATGGTAGAGATGGTAGAGATGGTTGTGATGGTTTTGATATGATGGTTGTGATGGTTATGATATGATGGTTGTGATGGTTGAGATGGTTGAGATGGTTGTGATGGTTGTGATGGTTATGATATGATGGTTGAGATGGTTGAGATGGTTGTGATGGTTGTGATGGTTATGATATGATG
>JAQMCX010000053.1:4817345-4871014 GCA_029814765.1 Acanthurus leucopareius | reverse complement strand
GACTGCTATGATTGGTGGAACTCACGGGAGGCTGGCCAAAATTGCGGAAAAGTCGCGGTGATTGGACAAAATTGCAAAGTCGTGCGGAATTCACGGAGATTGGTTGAATTTTCGTTAATTGTTGCGATCGCAACATTGCGAATTCCTGGAAGTACTGCCTGTTGCTGCTGATCATTTAAAGTGATCATCTTTCAATCACCAGTATGTAGCTCTCTAATGCTCTTTATAGTTTTGTTACATGTTTGAAAATGAGTTTTAGCACTTGAAGTTGTAAAGTTTGGACAGCTCGTGGTGAAGAATCCCATAATAACCGAGGGTGTTGGTAGATCTTGGTGGTGTATATGAATCCTGCCATTGCACCTGACAATCAGACAGACAGCAGAAGAAGAAGAGGCGTCCTCCCTTCAGCGCTGATTGTCAGGTGCTTCTGATGAGAACCTGCTGCCTGAACTAAACACACTAATCGGTAGAAAAGAAACACAAAAGAAAAAAAAGCTAGTTTCAGTGCAGTTGGATCTACTGATGGTATTAATGAGGAAATGAAGAGATAAATAATAAACTTGCACCCATCGTTGATAACGAGTCACCTTTGGTTAAAAATTAAAACGTTAATTACTGACATCGTCATCGTCGTGTCTTTGTAAGCAAACAGCACGATGCTCAGAGTGTTAGCCTTCTGTGACACTGAGCTAATAAATTCAGCATGTTTGTTTCTGTAGTTAAGAGTCAATAAAAATCAGAGGTGGGAGTGTGTTATAGGATTACAGGATTAGAGCTTTTTTGCTTGGTTTTAAGTGTTCACCCATTAAATACATCCACACATCCGGTTTCTATTAATCCTTCATTCAAACAGGTAATCCTGTTAAAGAAAAAACGCCTCCGATTCTGTGTCAGGCTGCCGGATTCACATTCCTATGAATTCCTCAGACTTGAGATGATGTCATTTTTTTGGCTGATAAGTGGATTAAAAAATGTTTACAGAAATGACCAGAGGACTCGAGCCAGCAGTATAACATAACATCCAGCCTGCCGTGCTGTTATCGAATGTGTCGCGCTGTATTAACCGTACGTCTGCTCATTAGATGACATTCGGCATCTGATGACGAGGGAGTTGATGTACATTAGTCACAGGATTTGGAACGAAGCTGTGTGAAAGTTGTTGCACAAATTCAGCCAAATGGCCTCCACTCACTGCAGCAATCAAAACCAAAATGTTGCAGTTCTGCTTTTTTTTTTTGCCTCTGCAAATATAGAAAATTGGATTTGGCACAGAGGATGCTCTGGGTTTTTTCTGGGACACTTCAGTGTGAATCTGCAGGACCAGAGTAGGTTCAGAGTTAAAGGACCTCAACTGGAACAAATAAACACATTTTTTTATTTGGAGTTTTTTGTGGAGAACCAAATCAACTATAAACCAGTTAATCGACAGGACTTCCAAAAACTGCTGGACTGTTACTGAACTCTGTGGATAAAAAGAAGGAAGGGAAAATGGCTGCTGGGGTCCGAATGTCTGAATCGGACCACTTTCACATAGTGAGACTCACACACTTAACATGCTTTTTTTTAACAAAGACAGTTTGTACCTTGATTTCGTGAAGGAACAAGCCGAACCCGAGCACCAACCAAATCCCAGTACCTCCCCTCCAGCTGCTGGAGCTCGGCCTCTTGTGATTGGTTAGAGCAAACAGGAACTCTCTCCTCCATGGAAACTGCTTGAAGCGTCAGACTGAAGATGAAAATGGAGAGTAACGAGTCTGTCTGATATCAGGCCAAAAAAAAAAAAAAAAAGGTTTGAATCAGGCTGTCTGTCAGTGCAGAGGAGCAAACGATCATAGACTGTCATATGTTGTTGTTGTGTGTGTAATTCCGTGCTGTTTGTGTGTGTGTGTGCGTGAGTGTGTGTGTGCCTGCGCATACATAAGTTGAAAGATCTCCTGCAGGGTGTCCTATCAGCTCATATTGATGCTGTCAAGCAGCTTAATGACGCCTGTCTGCTCGAGTCAAGTACAGGCCTGCATGCTGAATAAAACAGACAGCCAGACTAGCTAACACACACACACACACACACACACAAATACACACACAAACATACAGTAGATAAGAAGGGGGCAAATTAAAAGAGCATTTCTGTTGAAAAGTGTTAATGTTAGAGGGGAATGATTCTTATGTTGCATTATGTGCAGTTTGTTCCCTCGAGCGGTTGGATTTCAGCAGCTTGCAGGTGCAAATAATAACTTTTATGAGTAAATATTCCAAGAAACGCTGTTTGATGATCATCAGCACCTTTGTGACAACTTGTACTCGTGCATATGCATTTTTCTTACTCATTAGAAGAAGCAGCACATCTGAGTCTGCCAAGATTATTGTCTTCAGGCCTTAAATGACTAAACTTTATGTTGAGGATCATCACATGTGATGAGGGTGTGTTTTACAACCAATCAGCAGCCTGTACATGTGAAAAGTCTGCAATCTCTGAGACCAAAGGAGAGACATCAGGTCAGAAGGTTCAGCAGGTTGATTGTGAAATAGCAGGTGCACACACACACACACACGTCAGCGGTCACAAAAAATGTGTTTGACTTTGATATTTATCTGCAGACATAATTACAGACAGCAACACAACAACAAAGAAGACCGAGTGTGGAAGGAAGGGTTTGTTCTTTCCTGCAATCAGACACAAACTCTTAACTCCCAGTGGGAAATCTGCTCTGGAGATCAAACACAGAGACTGAATTTACACTGAAAGTGATGTGTGTGTGTGTGTGTGTCCATGTGATGAAGAATGTGGGACATTAAGCCAAGTTAGAAAATCACAAAAGATGGCGGTTGTTATCATTATTATTATCATCACTCTGACATCCCTCATCTGTTATGAATGTATGTTTAATGACATGATGTAAATCAGCGTCTGTAAACATGAAACGTCCGGGATGATCCGGTTCTGCCTCCCTCTCTCTCCTCTGACGGCACATCAGTTATGTTTCAGTCGCATTATGTCGTAATCGCCGTGTCAGGACGCGTTAACTTCACATGTCGGCGGCGATGTCGGCCGTACCCGCAGCGCCGTGTGTGGACGCAGCGCTGCGGTATTTAGGTCATAAACGCAGAGGAGGAGGAGGGACGGTGTGTGTGTGTGTGTGTTCACTCATTAAGTCCGTCTGCAGTCGGATCACAATGGGCTCTCTGAGCGAAGGCAGCTTTGTTTCAGTGTGTGTGGGAGTGAGAGTGTGTGTGTGTGGAGGCATGTGTTTTTACTATCACTTTACACTCCTGTTATTAAATGTCAGACAGACTTTGCTTCATTTACATTTGTGTGCCGGCAACAGGAGGCTTTTTATTTTAAAAAAAATTATTTTACAACTCGTGATGTTGTTGGGAAACACACACGTGTGTTTGTGTGTTGTTAGTTGGAGTTCATTAGTTTTCTTCATTAAAAGCTCCAGTGTTATACTGTTGTATTGTGCAAACACAGATGCGACTTTATGAGGATTTTTTCTCTCAGAGAAGCAAACTCACCTTCAAACAAAACTTTATCGACTTCGAAAAATGCTGTCACATTATAAGAAAATAAGCTTAAACAGAGTGTTCGCAGTCTGTTTTCTCTCTTCAGTCTTTGTGTGAAGCCATTTTTCTTCTCGCTGTTGTGTTTTATGTCTTAATATTGACTTAAAGTTTTATATCTGTTATTTATTTTCTCAGTGGAGGTGAAACGAGCCTCCTGCAGTCTGTTAGTCCTCTCTGGACTTTCACCATGTGTGTGTGTGTGTGTTAACGTCCCGTTCTCACCTCCTGACTTTCAGATTAGACTAAACTCTTGATAAAGTCCTTTACGATCACGGTGGCTTTTTACAGGCTGCACAGTTTTTGCGTGTGGTTTTTGGGTTTATGTCGTAGTCCCACAACACGGCGGATTGGATTTGGCTTGTAAATTCTGCCCTTTAGGGAACAGTGTGTGTGCAGCTCAACTCCTGACACCTTGAATGTCTTTTAAAAACCAGACAGTTTTGAGTCTGAACCTCATTAACCTCTCCTGACCTTCTTTTTCTCCTCAGCGCACCACATAGAAACTCCAATGCATGACGTCTAACCAGAGACAGTAAATCATGTTAAGTTTCAGCAGTTTGTACTCAGTAGCTCTCTCTGACTAATTAGCTTGAAGCTGTGTGTGTGGGTCTCTTATACGCACACAACACCAAGTTTATTCTGTGGTTCGTTGAGTTTTTTTTCAACCAGACTTGAAACATCTTTGAATCAGACTCACACAGCAGCTGAGCTCGAGGGGACGGCCTCATGTGATGCCGTCTCTTCCCCTCAGATGGATGGAAGAGGGGGAACAAAGTCTCAGTCTGTCAGAGTCTGCAGGGCTTGTTGTCTCCTGGACTGGTTGGTTGGTTGGTTGGAGGGTTTCTCTTTAAAACAGGGGTATGAAATAACAGAGGGGGGGATAAGCAGGGATGAACAGAGTCCGACAGCAGACAGACGCCCTGTTTCCTCGTCTACATTTCCTCGTGGAAACTATAGCAGCTGAAAAGCAACAGAGGAGCCTGGAGGCATGGAGCAGCCTGTGCAGCCACACATAGCCTCGGGGAGGGTTTTTCTGAAAAAACCAGGGAGAGACCACCTCTTCACACACACCTGTGCGGCAGGGGTTGTGTCACTGGTTCTGGACGAGGTTTTTTCTTCATTCAAATTTCACACATTTTTCCAACCGTTTAATTTGGGGTTTGCAACAGCTCTATAATTTATGCTTCCAGGAAAAAAAAAAAATTACTGCTTTTTTTTTTTTCCTCCTGGTTAGTAATTTGGATGTGTTTATCTTGATTAGCAGTGTGCATTTTCCTGATGTTTGCAGAATTCATAGCTGCTTAGCTGCTAATGACAGTGTTTATAATGAATCAGCCTTAGATAATGATTACCACAGTTGGAGATTATTGCATTCGTTGGTTCGTTTGAATTTCTTCATTCAATCTCACTTCGGTTTCCAGTCAAGTGGTGACTCAGCTTCACGTCTTCGCTCTCTCTACCTGTAGATTAGCTTCTTTTTTCTTTTTTTTTTTCGGGGTAAGAAAGTTGAATGACCTGGATTCCCGTCAGGTGGAAGTCAAAGTCACTGCAGGAGGCTGCTCATCGCTGTGTGGAGTCACTGCTGGAGATGTTTTGGGGAATCGTTGTTTGCTGCTTTAGAGCTTCACAATCACAGAGAAGTTGTTTTTGACTGAAAGATGACAACAGCACGATGACATCTCCATGAGCAGCCATGTTTTGTTTCTTGACTCTCCCTTGTTTCCTGTTACTCGGCAGCGTAAAGTCACCGATGGGAACTTTGTCAGGTGTTATTCCGACTTCCGCGCTAATGTTTTCTACGTGACACGATGAGGTGAAGAAATGAAGTCAAGTCGGTCAAACTGCATTTAATTTCCCAAACTTCTTTTCTTGTAACTCACCAGGAGCTTTGAACATTATTATTAAATGAATGCATTAAAGAACCTTTCATCCCTTCTCACCTCTGTCGACTGATGTGCCGGAGGTGTTATTTCACCTGTATTTTAAATACAATGCAGTCAGGAAAGAAAGTGTGGTCTGTCATAAACGCTGCAGAAATAAACCTTATTATACACCTATTAAGGTGAACTTAAGTTACACTGAAAGCTGTTCTTGAACCATGTGAAGTCCACACACACACGTACATACATGGTTTTGCTCTCTTTGCAAAGGTATTTGAATTTCATTTCCCAGCATTCAAAAGCACTGTAAATGCCACAGGAATTAAGTAACAGAAGTTAAAATACAGTGAAAAATACATTTTTTAATTTAATCCTACTTTTGTTTTTGCAAACAGATGTCAGCAGATGGCCGTGGATGGGGGTTATTAGCTGCCAAATGGGGGGGTTACTGTGCCATACAAGCCATATTTTAGACCCAAATCACAAAATACTATGCACGACATTAATATTTAATACTTTTTTTTAAGGAGATGTCTGAAATAAGGTTGTTTACTATATTTATCTCAATAAATATCAATGTGGCTTATCTGATCTTTATCTATCCATCCGTTTTTCAGCGATCAATCACTAAGTTAATGGCCCGCAGGTGAGCTGTCGGATTCACACGAGGTTTTATGAGCCTCACTGTTTTCTATCACCGGTGGATCTTTAGTAGCAATAAACCTTAAGATATGTTTACTTAACGGGGTCAAGGTGTTGACACTGTAAAACCGGAGCTTTACAGTAAATATAAGTGTGAGTCCTGCGTGTGCAGCTCATCGCTATCATGCTTTAAACGTTTTCAGGTCACTCGTTTTACTTACTTCCTGTCTTTCTCCCGTCATCTCATCACGTCTCCTGGGACATTTAAGGGTTTGATGAGGAGACGCACGGAGAGCCGACAATGAGAAGTTGTTTTCCAGAGATGCACCCACGACTCTATGAGAGGGAAAAGTAACACTTGGCTGATTTTTTTTTGCTTTACTTGTCTCATTTGTTCGGAATGAATTCAGTCTTCACATGTAAATGCCTCCATCACAGTTCACAAGGACTCGTCTGAGGGAATGAACACCTCCCAAACATCTGTCTTTGCAGCTGCAAATACCTGCACGTAGCTGCAGTTTGTTCAGCGAATGATAAATGCACAGCAGCATACATTAAATGTTAAACATTAGCTTCATTTGTTCTTCTTGGAGGCACCTTAAAGGCCCAATGCAAAGAATTTAGAAGCATCCATTTGTAGAATACAGTGGAAATGGAATATATATTAGTCAAAAGTATGTTTTAACTCGTGCATAATGACGTTAGGATAAGAGCAGTGTGTTTAGTGCCGTAGAATGAGCCTTTCATGTCTACAGAAGGAGCTGTTCCTCTGCCTTGTTGCACCCATGTTTCTGCAGAAGCTCAGATTGGACAAACCCAGCATGGGCTACAAGGAGGACCTTTGTGTTTCTCCAGAGTTTTGTGGCCTCTGAAGGCATTGAAAGTTGTGTTTATCTGGCAAAATCAAATGACATGAGATGGATCTCTGCAGGAAACGTTGTGCGACCTGCATTCAGAGGCACAAGAACATGAAACCTCCGAGAGAAACCTTCATTCACAGTCTTCTCTCTTTTCTTTCTGCCTTTCAGGTAAGAGTGGCCAGTGTGACCCTGAGCCGTGTGTGTGTTTGCGTTTGTGTGTGTGTGCTGTAATGAGGACCATTCATCCTGACCTTCACACCAAACAGTAAGACTCTACGTTCTGAATGTCTCTCAGTATGAAACCCTTAATTGTTGAAGCCTGTCGTTGTGTGTTGACGTGACCTCCATCAGTTACATCTGATGCGTTTCATCCGGAGCCTCATAATCTCCGAGTCACTGTCAGAGCGCTGTGATTGGCTGTGAACGCTGCAGTGGAATAACACATGCCATGTTATGAGGAAGAAATTGGCACTTTGCTTCAGTTTCAGGCCCTGAATGTGCTGATGTTTGTAAAAAAAAATAAAATCCTAATATCCGCTCTATATTCTCCATCCAAACGCATTAAATTTGTATTTCTGACACGGTTGTTGTCTTTCCTGAGGTGATCACACACCACAGAGACACAAAGATGGAGGCCTCGGGTATAAACAATCTCTTTTTCCTCACTGTATTTCCCTTTTTCCATGTTTTTCTGTTTTTTTTTTATGTGGCAATGGGTTTTTCCACCATCCGCCATCACATTTACCTCCTAATGCAGCTCAATGAGAAGAGCCTTTAGAGTTGAATTAGGGGTCCACTGATTGCTCTCTAATTAGGCCGTGGTTGGACGCTGCTGTACAGTAATGGTAATGGTCTTCTCTCTGCGTTTCATGGAAGAAACTGCTGTCGTTTTAAGCCTCAGATGAGATTGTGGCTGTTTTTCTGCAGTTCATCTCTGAGCTGTTTGCTGTTTAAAAGCTTGGAAACTCAGTTTATTAGGGAGAGCAGAGAGTGTGTGTGGTCTGCTCAAGTGGCTTTTTCTTTTTTTGCTTTGACTGTGAGGATGATGATCATACGGAGAGACGACTTGATGCCATTAGCGGCTGTGTGACGGAGCAGCCGCCGCTTCCTGAATGTGCTGCTCTGCTGACATGCTTCTTTTTTTATTCACACAATCGTCTATATACTTTCATCCCATTGTTGTCAATTTTCTCATTCATTGGTTGACTGAATGGTTTCCAGCCTCTTTCATATCTGTGTGTTACTGTAAAAAAAATGGGATCAAGTGGAGTCGTGATGTCATTACAGTGAGAGATGATGTCATACTGTATGTAACCAGGATCCAGTGTTCATGAGTGTTTGTCCGGTTGTGTAGCAGATTGTGCCGGCAGAGAGAACAGCCCAGCAGTGACGTACTGTGTATAAGTCATGTGACGTCCACATCCTAAACAGGCGGTGCTTGCATCTTTGTGTGTAGTTGCCATGACGATATAAGTTGTAGCATCACATTAGCTTAAGACAAACCAAGTTCTGAGCAGCTGGACACAAAGTCAACACTGAAATGTCCTTTTGTTATTCCCCCAAATCATATTATTCCTTTCTTTCTGTCTTCTTCTCCTCCTTCTTCTTCTTCTTCTTCTTCTTCTTCTTATAAATGCAGATAAAAACTGCAGCTTCAAGATATTTTGTGCATCCTCTCTTATGTGAATATTTCACTGCTGCAGAATCTGCTATAGGTACTAACTAAAGACAGCATTTAATGCATGAAACCACCTGTGACAGCAGCATATCTGAAGCCAAATTGCTTTTGCCACCGGACAAATAAACACGGTGGTGGATTAGTGAACCATCTGTGTTCTTATTACCACACCTGTGAGGTATTACTGCAAGAAGCCAGTCTTGGCCCCCACTTTGGTCCAGTTAATCTGAAGCAACAGCAACATCTTAAGCTCATTTATATTTAATAAAATGGTTTGCGTGTTTAATACAGGCACATATTCTCCGCAGAGCGGTTGTGTGTCGGGCTCTGGAGATTCACACTGCTGTAACTACATAACACAATATTTTTGCTTCACTGATTATGAAGCTTTGAATTTCCACTCAGACATGACCGAGCCTGTAGGCCTAATATAATGATTATTACTCACCTCGTGTCACTCCTCTTGTATTTACCC
Source organism: Acanthurus leucopareius (assembly GCA_029814765.1). NCBI lineage: Eukaryota > Metazoa > Chordata > Actinopteri > Acanthuriformes > Acanthuridae > Acanthurus > Acanthurus leucopareius. The sequence continues at coordinate 4,861,915 of JAQMCX010000053.1, read as the reverse complement.
ACTGCAGGCTGTCATCAGAACTCAGGCTTTTATTATTTATTGACACTCGGTGCTGCTGCAGCCATGTGAACTGTCTCGTAATTGAATATTGGATGTTTTTAACCATTACTCTCCAGAAGAAAACCTTGTTAAAGATTAAAAAAGATGATTTTTTGATGCCTTTCATTTTTTTTTTTGCGGCAGTGTTCCCCATCAAACAGGCACCAAGTATCTGAAGGAGAACAAAGCGATGCTATCTTCCCGTCCTTCTAGGATCACTTCACTGTTCTCATCTCACTTTTTATGGCTTTTAAAACATTCAATAAAGCCAATTAAAGGTAAATGAAGGCACAGCAAGCTGCTGTGTTACGCTATTAGAGTGTCAGATCTCATCAACATGAGCACGGCATCAAGATTACAATATCAGTTTATTCAGATGTTCATCAGCAATGCCTTCTGTGTGTGTGTGTGTGTGTGTGTGTGTGTGTGTGTGTATGTGTGTGCATGTGCATGTGTGTGTGTGCGGGTGTGTTAGAGACATCTGCTCCACTGTTAAATTGCAGCAGCACCTGCAGGATTTTCATGGCAACCAGCAGGACACCCTGTATGTGTGTGTTTGTATGTGTGTGTTTCCATGTGGATGTGCATATGTGTGTGTAGATAAGCACCATAGCTGATACTTACAGTCCGTTCATGCCACTACTGATGCGTTTCTATAGTAGTATATTCTTTATTCTATTTATAGACATTATCTATATTCCTTTATCTCTGAAACATATTCTATATTCTATATATATTCTATATATTCTCTGTTATTGTAAACGACTTCCTGCTTCATTCTCTCCATCGGGCTCTCTGGTTGTTTGGTAATCGCACTTGAGAAAGCGTCGCTTGCTGTGTGCATCATATAAAGTCGCATCTTAGAGGCGTGTGATCCTCTCTGCTCTCTCCACCTGTAGTGTGGAGTTATTGGCCCTGGCTTCATCTCTTGGATTCATTCGGTGAGATCCCCGGGGAGCGGAGCACCATCAGTCAAACACACAACCCGAGTCACCTTGTGTTGCTCTGAAGGTTCCCGTCATCTCTGACACATTTCTCCAACTCGGATTTATTTATTTTCTTCGCACAAGGTGAATATTAATTCACAACAAACAAATTAAACACCCTACTGAACGACTAATTGTTCCGTCTGAATGTTGAATCGTTCACTCACCGGCAGTGATGTCGCACTAATTAGACATTGTTTAGACTGATAACATAATGGATGTGACCTTCGCTTTGCACTTCCAAGTTTTCGTCTCTCAAGTGAAAATGTTTTCTCTCTTTTTTTTTTTTAACTAGACAAGGTTAAACACTCGAGATTATCTTCGGCTTGTTCTTTGACCCAAAGCGTCACACTGATGACTGTCAGCGGCCGCACATTCATCCCGGTTTATTTAATGTGTTATGAAGATCATCAGAGTAATATTACAGCAATGTCAATGGTGGTCAACACGGCTTTTTGGTAATGTGATGTATCGCTGCTAACCCCTGTGATGATGTTGTTTGGCGGTAATGGAGTCACCGTGTCACATAATGAGCAGAACAGCTTTTCAATATCAGCTGAATGACAACAATGTTTCTGCCGTTCGCCGTGAGTGGGGGGGGGGATCATTAGTCGGACCGCTCGGTGGTTAGTGGCACAGTCAGGTAGGGCTCAGGTAGATTGATGGAGTCTCCTCCTTGACAGGTCTTTATATGAGCTGTCAGTCCACAACCTGGCTTTAATCTGTCCGTTTCTGCAGCCTCCGTACTGTCGATCCTCTCACACACACATACACACACACACACACACACACACACACACACACAGTGGGATCCACGAGGGGATTCAGCTGTCTAACAGGAAATGAGTGACAGTTAGGAAACACACTGAAACAATAATATTAGCAGTCACTCCACAGGCTTACACTCCCTCTGTTCACTTCTACACTCCGTACACAAGAGCCCCGTAAGCGCACACACACACACACACACACACACACACACACACACACATACGCCTGCATCCAGCTCATACGCACACACATTTCACATCTCACCCCCTCACTTGGGCTTTAGCTATGTGAGTACAGGAGCTAAATTAGCATAATAAATTGATACAGAACACTTTATCCGGTGGCTGTACAGCAGCCTCACAGCTCCAAAGCTCCAAACCAACGCTTCATTTTTAATTTATCGTCCGCTATCAGCGTTTTTAGCCCGGCTGACCACTCTTAGCACGACATGATTCATCTTGGCGTTTTTTCAACCCTGAGGAAATGAATCTGTTAGCTACTGAGACTCCAAACACTGGCAAGTAACGTTGAGGGAGGAAAATCTTCCAGTTTTTGAGGGAAATAATAATTATTATAAAACGCTGTCCCCATTATGTTTGTTGTCTACCTTTTTTTCTTCTTATTATCATGCATTTCTTATAATGATTAGCCTCATGCTGGTGTTCGCTTGTAGCAGATGGCAAACAAACAGTGGGTGGCTGGAAAATTCTGGAGGTTCAGCCCAGGTCCTTCACTTACATAAAGCTTTCTGAGCTTAAACTAAAGCCACTTAGGCCTTTCAGTGCTGTATTACTGAACACAGTTGGCTAATTTTAAATCTCCATCTCCACACTTGCTAATGATATTGACTTGAATTTATTATTCTCAGTGTGAACTGCATCCCGAGATGGATAAATGTTAGTTGTGCTGATTAATTTGAACTCACAACAGGGGAGTAAGTATTGACTGAAGAGGAAGTTCAAGTCTGGGATCTTGGTAGAACGACATTAAGAGAAGCTGCATTGCTTTAAACATAATAACAGAATGATCATGTTAGTGTGGAAATTAAGAGACAGTTTCTTTCCTTTACTTTCCTTCATGCTTCTTTTGTGATAAAACATCACTCAACATGGTGATACGAAGGTTTCGTTTCGCTACAAGTCGATACTGAAGATAAATGCTGTGCACAATCCAGCTGTTTAGGTCAACTGTGTCTTCACATGTGAAAACAGAAAGAAATAAAGTACACGATGTGCTTTTTATGAAGGTGATATACGGTTTTCTGTTTTTAAGTTACTGGATTAAGATTTAGACAAAAGTTCCTCCTCTGATGCTGCACGTAGTCATACTCTTGTCTTGTCAAATGGATCAACACACAGCCGAACAAAAAGGCCAGATTCACTGTGAAAGAGCCTTTTATCTTTTGATAGAAAAGGTCACTAATCAATATAACAGCACCTTTCAGCTCCTACTTCTTTTTTTTCAAGGTTAAAATATAGAAATGTTCTCCTTGTACTTTGTGTGTTTTTGCAGCTCTCTTTTGCGATCCCTTTCATTGACCCTGCGATGGTGTACAGCTGAGGGCCGTGAGGTCTCTCAGTCTTTGTGCTTCGCTGTGTCTCATTGCCATGTGAGGTGCTGACTCATTACACAGGCTGAGACAGATGTTCACAAATCTGCCAGTGAACTGATGTCGTCCTCGGTCTCTGTGGATCATCTATCTCTAAAAAAAAAAAAAAAAAAAAGCCAAAGTGTCTCCTGGACTTCGCACCGTAGTCAGAGAGTCCGATACCGATTCACTTCATTTAACAGTTAATAAGTCTCAGTTAATGATATCTTGTAATTGTCACCTTAGAGATGACATATAATTTACTAGACAGGGAAGCTCGGAAGATGAATGAGTGTAATTTTTGGAACAAGTGATCACAGTTTCATTGTTTCTAACATATAATTTGAATACTTTAAGCCAGTGCTTCTCAATTGTTTTCTGTTAGGCCCCCCCTAGGAAGAATAAAACATTTTGTGCCACCCACCCTCCGCCACGACTATAAATAGTATCATTTGTCTATAAAATTGTTACAAGTACGCAGAAAATTCTTCCTTTCGTCTTTCGCCTTTGCTTCATGCTCCACAACTGATTCAAAACACGATCGATCAGACGTCTTTGGAGCTCATCTGTTTTCCATCATTTATCATTTTTCATCTTTAAAAGCAAGAATGAATCAATTTTAACCCCACATGACTTTTGAAAACAGTGATCAGCCGAGACACAGCAGCGTGAAAGCACCACTGCCACCTACTGTAGTGTATGTGCAATTACACTTTATTCTGGTACGACAATGAAAAAGCAAACGGTAGTTTCGCCGTGCATGTTCATAAAAACAAATTTATGTCTACTTTAAGCCTTTTCTCAGGTCCTTCAGTCTTGCAAGAACCAGACTTTTGCTCAAACGTATTTGCCAATGCAGCTGTGAACTAAGAGCAGCTCATGTTAACATAAATGTCCGTATAAAGAGAATCTGGAGTAAAATATGTGTCTCATGTAACCTGGTTGATATCACATTTCTGTCCTGCTCACGACTGAGACCCTCCGAGCAATCAGAGATTAATGAGCACATTAGCTGCACTTATTTTGACACAAGTCCCAGAATCCCACTCTGACATGTTAGACGTCAGTAAAGCCTGACCTGCTCTGATTATTCACACAAGAGTTTCAGCTGGTAACAATAAAGCCCGAACAACATGGAGGGAACGTGGAGAAAACAGAACAGACATGTGTGATCTGGCCAGAATAATCTGGAAAATCTTCTGTTAAAGATTATAGACCTGCAGATTTAGCAAGTGTATAATGCTGGTTATACTTAAGACTGATATTTCTGATGTTTTTCTTGCTGCTTTTCCTTTATTCGTGTCATGCATGTGTGTGCAGGACCCATAGTTACTTCAGTAATCAGGGTTTTTCTCAGTTTCTTTTCAGCCGCCCTTCACACAGCCACCTTTCTCTCCTGTGACTGAATGTTTTGGCTCAAACACTAAAACCTGCAGATGTGATTGCCTGCAGTTGTGTCATCTCAGACTGATTAGGGACAAAAAAAGAGGTTATTTCTCACTATTTCACCTAAGAAGGGACTTTTTTTTCTCCTTTAACTAACAGAGGACCAACACACAGACTGCAGCTTCCTGCTACCATGAAATTGTGATTTAGGGAATAAATGGACTAATGAACTGAATCAGAAAATGCAAACTCCTGATCTATTTATGACTGAATCCTACAATCAGCTCATGAAATACTTCATACAAAATACTGCATGGCTTTGCAGTCACAGAAGGTGTTAGTTAATAACAAGGCATCACCATACAGGCAATCATGGGATTAGGTAGATAAGATAAATAGTCATGATGGGAAGGAAGAGAGATGCAGTGATAATGATACTGATCCTGATGTCAGACTCGTTTAATGGTCTCATTTTTTAACACAGATTAGGTATTTGTCCAATGTGGAAAAAAAAAATCATCCTTTCTCTCTGTAACATTTCCCTCTAATGATCCCAACAAAGCCACTCGATACAGTCCTGCAGTCTGCAGGAACGGATACAAATGTAATGAAGCTGACTTTCCAATCTGTCTTTTGAAAGGTTTTCTGAGAGTAAAGGAAAAAAAAAGAAGCTCAGTAGTAAAAATTTGCAAATGTCACCTCTTTTCAGGAACTTGGATGGGGGGAAAACCGCTCGGTGTTAGTTTATTTATTTATCTCTCTCTCTCTTTTGCTGGCTCTCCCTTCCCGCCTGCAGTGATAGATAGACGCATCAAGGCTTCATTACTCTCTTCAGTCTTGCTGCAGTTCCATCTCATTTGTCACATCCATTATGCTGCATTCAGATTGTCTTTTATAAGTAAACTTTGGTTAAAGGCAAAAGAAAAATGAGACTGAGTCCTGGTAATTTGTTTGAAGGAAGAGGAGCAGAAAATTAGATAAAAATGCCAGAGTCAAGGAGAGAGAAAGGAAAATAAAGGAAAACGACGCAGTGTGTTCTCCAGGAATGGGATCGATGTGAGATGATGTAACGTCGTGTAATGAACCAATCTCTTTTGGAGACATTTGTGAAATCATTTACTGTGAGTGTACAGAATCCTCGCAAGATAGAGAGATGGATAAACTTTATTGATCCTGGGAGGGAAAGTGTTTGCAAGCAGAGACTGATTTGGTTGCTGATGGTCATCTACTTTTCAGCCAGTAGGTAGTTAAGTATTAACAGTTTGAGATTATGCCGTTAATAGATGTGGCTCTTTTGTTTCTGGCAAACAGGGTGAGTAAGATTGGCATGTTCTCTTGTTGGAGAGCCAAATTGCCACCTTGACATAGTTCAAGTCATTTGTTTTTTAAAATCAGAATTTTCCCTCTCTCAAACATCACAAAATGTCAGAAAGGCACTCAGCATCAACAGTCTGACACCTCAGGAAAAAAATTCATAGTAAAAAAAAAAACCCTGCGGATGTTAGAGAAAACTGCCAGCACGCTCTCGGTTGTGCCCCTGACCAGATGTGCCCTCTTCCGGCATCCTCTGCCGCTGTGGGTCGTAGCTGCAGACACATCTCTCATCATTAGCGATGATCCTCAACATGTATTTTTGGTCATTCCTGGCCTGTCGATCCTCACAGTATCTGACACGATGCTGCTTCTGCTTGTGAGTCTGGAAACTGCAAACAAACATGTAACCACAGTCACAGAAATGTGTGTCTGTGTGTGTGTGTGAGGCTGATGATCATGAACTTGCAGAAGTTGTAGCTTGCACCTTCTACTTACAAATAACTGTGCAATGCTCTGTTTATACACAACGGGAAGAGTTTGGGGAGTTTTTAATTGAATCAGAAACTGCAGAGCTGCTAAAAATGTTGGAATTAAGTGACAAGACGACTACAAATGAATCAGGAAAGAAAAAGTTTTCTCAATTCCTCATGTTCCATCAGTACTGAAGGAAGTCTAATGTTTGAATTGTTTGTGTGACTTCCCACCAACCAAACACCAACTTCTATCCACAGACATACAATACACAATAATGAGTAATCAATAGAGAAATACATCTGTAAATTGGAGGGAGCTGTTCGGTCTCTGTCTTAGTAACAGACTAAAGCCTTTAAATGAACCAATCAAAAAGTTCCATGAGATTCTTAAATCCATTAATTCTGCAGATTAAGTGTTAATTAACAAGACAAATGAAATGTGGTGGAGATATCAGAAGGATCCTCCTCTGGGTTATCAACACACACACACACACACACACACAATGAATATTGAATACTGAACTTTGCAAATTAATATTATGATAAATAATACAGACAGGCCCCGTTAGCATTTGTCACATTTACATTCCCCATTTGAAATATTTAATTTTCAGATTATTTTGTTACTCTTTTACTCGATAATTTTTAATGAGTGACTGTTCGGCGTTGTGTGCAGCAACAGACCGCGTGATGATAATGAAAGAATGGTGACAGCTGGACGGACAGTTGGTTGCTGAGGAGGACGAGTGCACGGGGACTACAGGCCTGGCAAGCAGAGCCGGAGCTCTCACAAGAGTCCCCCCCTATACCATGAGCACAGAGTGATTTATGGGGGTACCTGTGGAGCCAAGCGACAGGAGGCTCATTATCCAAACATGGCTGATAAGTTTATCCGAACAAATAACGATAAGAGAGAAATGTGGACACGACGCTGTAGAAGTGTCCCGTCTACGAGAGGACAGCCGCGTGTGTGTGTGAGGCTGACAGTGTGTTGTGTTGCTTATGTAACGTTTAATTAAGGCACACAAATTGGATCTTTAATGACTTGCTGCGCTGCACTCTCACAGTGTGCCGTACGTCCCTTAAATTTCGAAAGCCGTTAGAAGTTTGCAGGGGGAGTCGGTTAAATGAAAGGGAAGGCCTTCACGCAGACAACAAGCAGTTGTGGAAGACAGATGTGAGCATCACCTAGTCGTCCGTACTCTGTCTTGTTAAATTAATTGCCACATTTGGATTTGTTTTTGTTTTTTTTGCTGCGCATCATAAAGTGACTTTAACTAAGTAGAGCAGACAAAGTTGAGCTCGGAGGGATTTCTGGGTGATTTAGATGCAGCTCCGCTAAGTTATTGCTGTAAAGAAAAGAAAAATAACAAAGCAAAGGTGTGAAAATCATTAGTTTTGCCTAAATACTGACATATTTTAAACACATATCTGAAGAAATTCACTAGTCTTTTCCTCAGATTATTTAAATCACAGTATAAGTAGGTTGCTGAAAATGATGTAGGCTCGATTCGTCGTACTTCCATTAATAAAAAATCCATTAACTCCCACATGACAGTTGTCTTGTTGATTGATCACTGAGAGTATTACAGAAGCTCCTCAGAGAGGCCGTGGACTAAAACAGCACCACGCATGAATATTCACAAGAAAAACACAAGCAGCATTAATGATGATGATGATTAAAACAGTAACTTATATCTATGAAAGTACACTGTCAGAAAAGGGACGATGAAACCATCCCTTCCAGCAATTAATGTAGACAATTTCTTAATGAAAAAAAATCTATGTGTATGTGTATAAATATTAAAAAAATCTCACATTATCCTGAGAATATGTAAAGCAGTGTAGATTTTGTGCTGCAAAGTAAGGAATCACATTTAGCCTCCTGTGAGAATGAGTTTTCTCCGTCATTCATAAAAAATAATGTAGAGTGTTGCTTTTAATTGAGATCTCCGCTGTTTTATTGTGGTCTGTGGGAAACAGCTGTATCTTCAGGTCTGTCGTATCGTAATAAAATATGGATGCATTGCATGCTCCCCTTGTCTTATGGAGCCTCTTGCACAGCGTCTAAAATGCTCCATTATTAATATGAGTGTAGCAGAATCCTGGGCTTGCTGGGATCGTGTCTCATCTGTATGCCCGGCTCTCAGCCACGGGGACTAAGCTGTTTCTCTGTGCTAAACCTCATTCAACCTCTGACATTATGCCATTTTGACTGAAGATGAGATCTGCAAGAAAAAAGCTATCAATTCTGAAAGATATCAGCGTTTATAAAATATTTCACAGCCTCTCGTTTCAACATTTCAAGGTTCGATTCCGTTGCTCAGATTGATTTTTTTATATGTATATTTATTTTTTCTTTCCTCAAATTTCTCCTGGAACATCTTTAGTGGTTGAATTTCGACCTCTCATACAAGCACAACAGTTAATGAAACTCAGTGTTAAGTGATGATAAATTCCAAGCGACTTATTTTGCGAGTGAGATCGGAGACCTGAGAGAACCGGTTTAACACTTTGCCCCACTGTAAGATAAACAGATATCATCTCACCGGTTTGTCAGAAAAGAAAGAAAGTTTCATTAAAAATGAATTTCATCAGTGACACTTTTGGAAATACAACTCTCATTTTAATTCCTGTTTATATTTTTAAAACATTCCATGAAACTCTGAAGTGGCAGAAACCAAAGAACCGACACCTGCAGGCCTTCAAGACAGGAAAATGAAGCGTAAGTGAAATCATTTGCTTAAAAAAAAGTAGTAGTCAAGTAGTTCTGCAGTGTTGAGAGTTGTACATCCGAGGTTTTCTGTCTCTTTGCTTTAGAAAACCAAATGTAGGTGAATAGAGGTGATGATGGATTAAGAGGTCACAGACTTCAGTTGTGGAGTTTGTGTATAAAACAGGGAAATAATAGCATATGTCATAAATGCACCACGAATGTTTTCTGTGAAAGAGACTGAACTCAGCAATTGACTTTAATCTCTGTGACTTTTCAGAGTAAAAGTGAGACCTTCAATAGTGATGATTAGAGAAGAAAATATGAAACCAAGTCAAAAATTCTTTCTATAGAAAACATGTCTTTGATATCTGTTTCTTTAAGAGCCTCTGAGTCAGTTTCAGAGATGCCACTTGAATAGGAAATACTGGGAGACTTTTCTCTAATGTGATACACCCACTGAAGCAGTGTGTGACACACAGATATAGAAATTCACACATGAATGCACATATGCATTCTGGATGGTTTTTTCACCCCAAGGACCAGCGGGTCAGGTCCTCCGTCTATGAGTGATTTACATATTGTTCGCTCCTCTCCTTAAATACTGCCGAGTCCACAGTTGAACGTCTGAATGGTTTTTACATTTCCTGATCTAAAGAGGCAGACGGAGCGTCACGTGAATACTAAGATTAGTCTGAGAGTTTCATCCGTAAGCACAATACACGTGTTTGAAAAGGAGAAGTATCCGTCTACGGTCTGAGAACTTCCCATCAGTTTCAGACAGAACTGTCAGCTCATTTCACTCTGTTTCCATCTTCAGTCTGACGTCGGCTGCACTGTAAGTGATATCTGCAGGGAAGGAAAGGGGGAATTTGATTTTTCCTGATCAATCACCAGAGACCAACTCGCCTGGATGCACCAGGACCAATAAGAGCTTCGGCTGATGGGCGACATTTTCTGGAACAGACTGTTCTTTGTCCATGTGGCAGTTTGGTCACAAACTCTATAAATATTACAAATGAACCATAAACTAGAATTTGTTCCTAAAAACATTATTTGGATCAAACTTTATTAATTTACACAGTGTATACATATAACAACATGGAGGACTTAAGATGGACAAGCAAAACCCTTTCATACCTCTTCATCATACTGGTAGCACCTTTTGTACTTTCTGCGGCATCAACCTTAATGTTTAAGTGCTTTCGTTTTGCACCGTGTGATCTTGCAAACCCACCGTTGAGAACGTCCAAAAAACGAGTAACCATCTTTGTCTGAGAGACTGCAGACCTTGCCAATGACCTGCCAGACATACATGCTGAAAGAAAACCTTGATCAAGAATCATAATTCAATAACAGAACCAATGATGAAAATGGTACAATGGTACAATGTTCCTCAAAAAAAAACCTTGAAACATTTGAGGCAAAAAACGAGCACTGCTCAGATTTGCAGTGTCCTTCTTGGTTCTGACGTACGTGGGTGGATGGTGACGGCATGATCTGCCCTGCTCTGCCTCGGATCCTGCCTTCCCAATAGCAGATAAAAAAGACCTTGTGTGCTCCCTGAAGCTGCTTGACCACCAGTTGCAGACATGTTTGGTCCACGTTAGCCTGTGTTAGCCCATGGTAGTCAGTGGAAAACCATAAATTAATCACTTCGCTCATTTTGCAGTTTTCAGGTGAGAAACTGCTGTTTCTTTTCACAGTGTAAAGCTCTGAAGTATCCATCAACTGAATTCTATAAAATGGGCAATTTTTAATACTCTGACCCAAAGGCAACAGTCACACAGAAAGAGAGAAAACTTCTCTGATACACAGATTTGATTGATCTATGGTACTTGAACCTGTAATCATTAACTAATAAATACAGTCCCAAGGGCTTCATCAAGGTAGAAGACAGTGTTTGTGAGAACTTAACGTGGGATTGCAGAACTTCCTCTTGAATACAGAGCGGCGTCTCGAAAAGTCATCACAATCCCCTTCAGATGCAACATGAAGCCGTTTTACTTCAAGTTTTTTTGACTCAAGTCGAAACTTTTCAACTTAAATAGCAGGAAAATTGAAACCCCAGAGCAGCAGGCAGCAGTAAATGGTTTGAGTGGGAAGCAAAAATTGCTGCCTCTTTGCTCACACACTCACACACACACACACACACACTTCTCAGACAGCTCTAACACTCGACATCCGGCTTTCGGTGGAATTCATCACAAGATCATTTACAACCTTGATAGTGAAAGTCTCATGGAAGAGAGACGTCAGGCGGGCTGACAGCATAACAGGCTGACAGATGGACAGTTTGACCCAGAGTTCCTGAAGGCGGCTCAATTGCCAGTTCATGCAATACTGATGCCCGAACAGATAATTATACCAGAGGTCGGATACTGTACTGTCCCTGGGGGTGTGTGTGTGTGTTCTTGGAGCGTTTTTCTGCTTTTATGGTCTTTTTTAGACCGGACAGATCATTTAAAACAGCTCACTTAAGTCTTTCAAACCACAACCGGGCCATTATCGTGTCTGTTGGAGATTCTTCAGAGCTTTGGTGAATAAATGAAGTGAAGAATAAAGAGGAAAAAGAAAGACAGACCAGTTCGGAGCAAACACAAGATGCTGACAGGGCAGCACTTCTCTACTTTCATTTTATTGAAATCAATAACAACCAGATCTGTCTTCAGAAGCAGTCGATGATCTCAACTGGACCTCCATTCAATAATAATCAACACTGATGAATGTCCCAAAAGTGCTTATAGATTCAGGGTCAACTGCAGTTCATCTTCTGAGCGCCAGATCAATTGTGGTTGAGATGTATCTGATGGTTTGATATGAATCGGTAAATGACACAGGAAGTTTGAAAGGTTTTGAAGAAAAACCTTCAGAGGTTCTTTAACCTGAACGGGGGAGACTGAACAATTGAACCAGATTTATTACCATCATCTCTCACAGTACAGTCTTTATCTCTGCTGTTTATTTCCCACAAGTAATCTGATGTCTAAACCTGGTTTTATAAGGTAATTTTTTCCTCTCAGTTCGGCAGATAAAAGTTTATTTTGGGAGTTTGACCATTCAGAGCCACCGAGCGATGATATACTTTGCAGGCCGAACCAGAAGTCAGGGTCACTCTGGTTTTTCTCAATGAAAGTTCATTGGGGAATTTTTTTGGAATTGGATTATTGAAAAAAAAAGAAAAAATTCAGTATACTTAATCTATAAGAAAACATCACTGAAAACCCCCACGATGTGTCTTTTTGGTCATAAATAGAGTCATCAGAGGTCAAAAGCTAATGCTAGGCTATAAACTGACTACACTGTGGTCACATGACTTCCAGTTAACTACCACTAAGCTTCCTTCTACAATGTAGTTTACACACATTACAACTCAGAGAGTCGAAAAGCTGGAAAGTTTGAATTAGATTAATATGTTAGAGCGTATATAATAAGAAGGTTGTAAAGGTCAGTTAGTCATTGTGTTCGGCATCATTACCTTTTGTCCCTGACAACTTCCGTAGTCTAACTTAGCAGCTTATTATCTTAAAAAAACATGAGTTTGATATTTACTGATGTATTTTATGTTGCAAAATAAAGCATTAAAGTCTTTTCAGGGCATTGACTTCTGTTGATCGTTGACCTCCATCCTTTCAGGGCTGGTTATCCCCTCCCCCTCATGCAATCAGGAGGACAAAAACAGCCTTTTTTTACATTTAAAGTGTGACAGCTTAACAGACTGTCAATGCGTTTGATTGATCAAACCTATTTGAACTTGCGTCTCATTGACATACATTAAAATAAATCTTGACAACTTCCTTTTGCTATCAAACTCATGTCTAGTTGAGTTTTTGTACTGTATCTGGACCCTGTTTTTCCAAAAACACAGTGCAGTGAAGGACGCTGATGTGATGCGGTTCAGTGTGTTTTAACCCAATCAAGGCGCTGACCCCTGTCAGCTTAATGGAGCTGAACCCGAGACCTCCTGAATCTTTATGGCATTTAATTAGCCCCCCTTTCGTGGATCTTTAGCACTTTAAGCCTTCCTGCGGCGGGCAATCGCTAAAAAGTTGATTGTTTCAATAACAGATGATGGTTTGCAATTTTGGATAATCAGCACCTTCACAGCAAATGAAGGGTGAAAAAAGAGAGAGAGGTGCTCGGAGAGAAAGAGCAGATCTGTAGGTAAAAGGAAAGATTTTAAGATTTTAAGCTTTAGACAGGAAACACGATGTGGATTAGACAGACGAAGCAGAGTTTTCTTATCTGTTATCATTCCTGTTTGTTCCCTCTTTGTTGTTCTCTTCACCTCTTCTGTCCCTCTTATTCTCATCTGTCCTCAGACATTTGGCTGTAGGAGGTGTGTGTGTGTGTGTTGTTCAGTCTGTCTGTGATCACATAATGATTAACTGAGGCGACACACTCCTGAATTGATCACACTGCAGATGATTATTTTTTAAAGATTAAGTCATAACGTTTAATTTCTGTGGCAGAAATTTAAGTGTGAGTTCATACAAATGAGAATGAGAAAAGTGCTTTATAAATATTATGTTTTATTATTATTATTATTATACAAATGAACACAGTAAACATTTCCTTTCTCTTCTAGAGGAATTAAAAAAAAACGGTGCCAGTTTTTAAAATGAGCACAGTGTCCTTCAGCCATTAAAAATAATTAATATCATTCGCCGTCCATCTGTTCATTCGTCCATATGTCCATTAATCCTGCAGAAGTTTCACTATCAGTCGGTGTGAGAAAGTTACTGTTGTTTCCTGTTTGATCTCGGTTTCTCATCTTCCTCCTCTTGGCTTGTCTGCATATCAAAGCCTCCAGCTGGAGCCCTGCCTGCTCTCCCAGACCTCAGTCTGTGCTTTGGACGTGTTCGTTCACTGCTTTGCCCTTCATGTAATCTGCTGTTAATCTCTCCGTTCTGAATGAGGAGGATGGGAGTGTTTGAGGGTATCCTCCCCTTCTGTCGGTGTGTAATTCCCCTGTCACACATGCACACAGTCTAGTGTTGCATCTTGTTGACAAGGGTGGTCTTTGGGGGATTTGAAGAAACACTTTCACCACAGGATGGTGGTCCCATGCATTCACACAGCAGCTTCTTTCATCATTATGCTGCCACTCTTCCTCTTTTTATCCTTAGAGGTTGTGAGAAAACACATGAAGGTTTGTGTTGAGTAACACTTGGAACGGCTAACAATGGTGCCCTACCACCTTAAATGATGCAAAGCCCCACCTTAAAATGTGGAAGTTGATAATGGTAACTGCAATACTACACTGGAAGATGTTCAAAAATGCCACACAACAAAGGAAGAATACTTAAAAAACAGATGCAGCCTGCAATTTGTTCACATATATATTAGCATCTTATACATATTAAATAATAAATCTAATAGTCCTGGGATCCTTTTGTCCCTCCGATCAATATGTGCACAATCTTTTTAAAATTGAGGACAATAAGAGCTTTGAAAACGAACAATAATACAATACAATGTCAATAATAAGATCGAAACAATCTTTTTATCATCACAATATTCATTTCTGAGGAAAAATACTTCAATTATGATAAAAATTTCTGTTGCCAAATGTTGAAACAACTAAAACAGAAATTATATAGTATAGTGATATGGTTTGGCATGCTTTAGTTATTTTTTTCTTTTCTCTTTTATTAGTTTTATGGTTTTTCTTTTCAGATGTGTGGTTGTTTTTAACCGAATAAAAAAGAAGAGCCATCGTTCATGTGCTGCATTCAAATTTGTGGATTTACTTCTGGCTGAAAACTAAAGGGGTGCAGGTGTAACTGCCAGGGCTTAGATGTTATAAATTATTGAAAAATCTTATTGAATTTAAATACCACAAAGAAGTAAAAAAAAAGAGCAAAGTAGTAAAACGGTGAAACTACTCATATTTCTCCAAACTTGGTTGGCTGGCGTGAAGCATTATTTTTTTTTTCTCCGTTGAGTTCAGGAGCATTTTAACATAAATTCCCCAAATAAAACTCAAACAGGTTTTTTCTTACCAGAGATGAACATTGTCTACGTTCCTCTGCACTGCCTCCAGTGTTTTCACCGGGAAGGTCACCGTTTCTGTCTGATGCTGACCTGAGTCAGCGCACTCTGGCCCCGCCCCCGAGACCCACTAAAGCCATTAGCTTTCTGGCCATTTTGATTAAATGTGGCCATTGATTCCCACAGGAAATGAGTCAAGTTCAGCGTCACCTGATCAGAGCTGCCAGCTCCCTAATGGAGAGAAAGGGAGAGAGGGAGAGAGGGGGGGATTGTGGGAGGTAGGAGTTCCCATTAACAATGAAGGCATGAGAGGTGGGAGGAGATGAAACAGCTTAATGTGAAACACAAACACACACACACAAACACACACAGTGAGACACCCGAAGCACCCCATTGTTCCTGACTCTCTGGCAGCTTCCAGCAGCCTGAGGGCTTCACATACTGTTGCTTCAGCAATGAGGAGCGAAAATGTTTAAACGTAAAGCCTTCTGATGTTATGTCTGTTTGTCTTTGTATAATAAAGGGTGCTAAAAAATTTCACAAACCACATTTATATCCACTGTGGTTCATGTTCCTTTTTTTATTCTGCTCTTTTACTGTTTAAAATGTCCCGTTATGTCTCTTTACGGTCAGATTTAGATGCTAATTCTCTGCTGTCTCGCTCAAAATTATGTCCGCTCGCCAGCATGAGAGGAAGAGCTATACATCATGATGGCCACCATGTTTTTTTGTTGACGGATTGAGCTGTCCCTGGATGTGTGAGTGCCGAGAGCTAAAATCTGCCTAGACGCCGTGACATGCCAAGACACACCATGAGTGCCTCCCAAGGTTCGCCGCTCTCCACAGGTTGTCTGGCATCAGGGCCTGTTGTTTTAATCGCATGTGTCATGCTGGCGGTGTCAGGAGGGGCCTCAGGAGTGGATGTGACACAGCAGGCAGGAGGCCAGGAGCAGGAGAGAGACACAACAAGATCCACCGCCAAGGTTACACACCTACACAGCTACACGAGCAGCCATATTGCCAGAGGTTACTCAGCTGGCTGACATAAATATTCCCACTATTAAAGCGAGTGAATGACATTAGCAGCCCTTAGCCATGGCAAAAAGGGAGACGAGCAGCCTGTCGCAGCAGGAGAGGCCATGATGGGAACAGTGAGGGAGTAAAGAGCCATAATCTGTCCCGAAGGTGAGATTCAAGACTGTCACATGCGGTGACGGAGGTTTAAAAATGACACGCTGGCACGGCAGACCTGACTGACACACCGCACCGTTCGGCTAATTTATGCCCACTCTCTAATGGAATAATATTTTTACCACTCTGTTTCCTAATGTGCCTCACATTACCATTTAACTATTTAAACCACGTAATGGAACATTACGGAGTTCAATTGGTAATATAGGGTGAGTATTTTTTAATTTTTTTGCATTGTTATGAAGGTGGAAGCAAAAAAGAAATTGACTCATTTTGTTTTGTTAGTTTAAGCAGATGCAACAACGAGGAATAAAAATCATCAAATTTTGCACATTTATTCTCAGCAAACTGTCGCCATTTGAATAATGTGACATTTAAATGATCTTTTACAAGAAAATTTAAATAAAAAAAAAAGATTTGTATTAATTTTTGAATGAAAATGTGTTTTTTTAGAGTGAGAAGGTCCACATTTACAGCCGGTCGATGAATCGTGGATCCGTCTGAATCCTCGGCAGCATTTTTCCAGCAAAAGAAAACAAGAAATAAATAAAAGATAAAGCTCTTATATTTGTAGCTTCATGTTGTCCGACTTGAAACAGCAAAGAGTAGAAGCAATAGAGTGGGAAGGAAATAAAACCCAACATCTGGCATTTGAGTTGATGGACCGAACTCTGAAGCATAAATACATAAATATTAATTTGCATTGATCAGGTGACCAGAAATACAACTTTAACTGCTCACATTTCTCCGTGTTCGCTAGAAATGTGGAAATACTGTTTTCCCTGAGTAGTTTTTCTATCTGTCTGCCTTTTAGTAACATTTCCTCGCTGGCATTTCTTCAAATTGTTAAATTAACAGCAACATAAAGTTTCCTGTAGTGTGTTAAAATTAATGAAAAAAGTGATGAAGTCCGGAGGCTTCGTCCTCCCTGATTGAACCGAAGTGTAAATGCTGATTTAGCAGCTAAATGCAGGTAATCCAATAGAGCCTGAGGGGGGGAAGCATAAGAGAGGAAGATGAACCAGACACTAAAAAAACATTACAGTCATTGAATTTGCACAAACATTACGGCCATGTTCTGTGTTTTTTTTTGCAGACGCTGGATAACTGTCAGGTATCTGAAGTGTTATTGTAGATATATGTTACATAGTGTGATAGCTGGAATAATAAACACCGCTAAAGGACATTTATTCGTCTTTTAGCTCGGAAAGTTGAACAGATCTGAGGTGCTTCTCTTCTCTTATCGTCCCTGCATGAGTCAGGCTGATAAAAGTTGTCCTCTTTCTCTCCTTGAGCATAAAAAAAGACCTACAAAGACTTGTCAAGACTATGTTCTTCGTCTCATTTGAATTTGTAGCTATTTTTGAGTTTGTAGTGCCTTTAAAAGAAGATAGGGGATGATAGTGTTGTGCTCTCCCAGCTTTGTTTGCATATTTCTTTTTCCAGTTGGATCTGCATTTGTTTTCTTAAAAGGATGACCTTATTATCGACTCTAACACACACACACACACACACACACACAGAGTCACAGACATGCAGTTTCTCATCTTCTACTCACCTCGTCCTCTTCTATTGACCCGCCCACGTAATTGTGATCAGTGCACTTGAAGCAAAACCGTAAAGGTTATGAGAAAAAAAGGTGAATTAGAACCATATTTTATATTCGACTCATGACCAACAAGAAAAAAACTGAAACAACGAACATGCTTCCTTCACTGACCTCACACACAACAGACACACAACAGACACACAACAGACTTTATTAAAAAACTGCTTACATTCGGTCATTGTGAGGCGAACGAACAAGAGCCTGGGACATGTGACGTGTTGTTTTACCGTGTTTATTGGACTTTAATGCGACGTTAATGCGATCATCAGATAGAACGAGTTTGTATTAATTAGCAGGACGTGAAGTATCGGCTGTACGTCCGTCCTGGTGTTTCATTTAAGGAAATATTAAATAATATTTCTGCTTCTAAAAAGATTAATTAGGTCATCAGAGACTGACTTTATCTGATCAGGATGGTGATATTTCTCCGGATATATTTTAATTCGTCTTGTTCAAACGTCTCCTAAAGATCTATAATTTATCATCTAATGCTGACAAATGAATAAAAAAATGGACATTTAAGTGAAAATTGAAGGCAGCTGAAGCGGTCGTCAAACATCTGTTCACAGCAGCTTTTCCTCTTCTTAATCCCATTACATCTAAAGACTCGTTACATAAGACTTCCTTTTTTTTTTTTTACGTCGGTCTTCGTTTGATCCTCGAGTCGTCTGAACTCATGAGCGCCACTTTTGTCACTTTGTGATGGGAATGAAAAAGTCTTGGACTTATTGTGAGTGTTTGAAACCCGCCTATTCAAAGTCATTGTGTAGATAAAAGCTCTCCACTACAATATTTTACAAAGTGCACACTTACATTCTGCAAGGACCCTCAACCTTTTGCTCGACTTTTCCATTTTAGCTAATAACCTCTCGAATTCTACGCGGTTAAAGCTTCTTTGTTAATGATGTCTAATTACGCTGAAGTGTGAGGTGAAAGCTGATCCTTCCATGTCACTGTTGCCGAGAGGTTTTAAACCCTAACGGTTGTCCACAGCTGCCCGTCTTATATCCCACTGAAAGGCTCCAATATCCCACTGAAACCCTCCAGCCAGACTCCAGATCTGTCTGGGAAACCTGCAGCGACTGTGAGCGAGTTCAGGAGGAGAAATGATGTCCACCAGGCGAGATTCAGTGACTGAACACTCTCCAGGGATCAGATTGAAACGTACTGAACAGAATGAAAAAGACACGGGAGGTTGACTGGTGCTGAAATGTAGTTTCTGGGTTTTCAGTGTTATATTCTCCTGCAGTCCCTCAGCAAAATGCACTGACCCGGCTCTCCGAACAGGATGGATGTCCATTCAAGAAGAATTTGTGGAAGAAGAAAGAGCATGATACTGTAACTCTGTCACCTTTGATCAGATTAACGGTGGCTCAGCTCTCCAGGTGTTTTGCATGCGTTTTCTATCGACGTATGATTGTTTTCTTTCACGATTAATGACATTGATTGAAGAGGAAGCTTTCAGTGGTCTATTTTTAGACGTTTCCTCACGTGCAATAATGTCACTGCAGGAAATAATGTAGTTTTAAACCTGACAGGACAGAAATATTCACCCGAGGAAAGGAGAAGTCTAAGGAGAGCTCAGGATCACTCTGATGGTTGCTTTATTCCAGGCAACTTGACTGTATGTGTGAGTTCTTGTCAACGTGCAGAAGATCACTGAGCCGTAATTAACATCAGAACCGGACCAATCTTGTCGGCGTGTCCGAACAATAAAATAACCACGCTGCCGTGCCTCCTGTGTAAACGCACACAGCATCTCTGTTAATTGGGAGAACCGCTTATTGTTTCTGTCGGTGGGTTTCGGCTAATGATGTATTAGCCTATTTCACCCACTAGCAACCCACCAGCTATTAATCAGGGACATGCAGCAGCTAAACATCAGTGATTGCAGCTTCATGCGCCTCACTCTGCACATACATGCTGCACCATTTAAGTTGCAAAAATGAAACTGGACACGCCCCAGAATGCACCTGTGCTGTGCTCATGTGCTTTAAGATCTTCTTGAAGGAGAACTTTAAAGTTTACATTTAGAATGGTAGCTTTTCATCCACATTTGCATGTTTTCCACCACCTTTATCTGCAGGATGAGATCCTAACAGGTTTATAAATGCACACGTTGCTTCACACCGGGGGGTGTGTTGATATCCTAGTGGGGTGCAGTTCCTTTAAAAAAAGTGTTCTGCATCAGTAAAATCACCAACTGTTCATGACACAAACTTGGAAAAAAGCTTTGCAGAACGGCCAATCTGCTCCACAGCTGAGGTTGGAAGTTTAATGCAACTGTTTGCAAAGTTGAGAAAATTTCACCACATGATGCAACTATTTCTGAACGTTGGAGTGCAGGAAGTGACAGCCAGCATTGTCTCACTGTTGGTCAAGAGGAACCGCAGCCCAGCTGTTGACCCTGTGTTTGTGTGTTTGTGTGTTTTCTGCGAGGCTGCGGCAGATGTTGAATGGTCTTATTTTACATAGAAACCTTCAGACTGAAACACAAGAGCAGGTTTGAGTTTATAGAGAAATACATGCGCTTAATAAGAGCTGCTGGAAGTATAATACACCCAACAAGTGCTCTGTTGGTGTGTTTCTTGTGTATGCATGTGTGTGTGTGTGTGTGTGTGTGTGTGGGGAACAGTAGCTGTGTGGTGGGATAAAGTGGGAAGCGTCATGGCTGACTAACACAGATCAGCCGCTGGTCTTCTCTCCACCTCAGAGGATCCTGTTTATCTTCGGTTTTAAGCACTCGCTGTTCTTCTTCTTCTTCTTCTTCTTCTTCTTCTTCTTCTTCTCTTCTCTCTCCTCTCCAGGGTCTCAGCTTTCTCCTCACAGACCGCCTTCTTCCATTTTTCTTCTTCTCATTAAGTAAAACATAGAACCAGACTTCTCATATTTCCCTTCAAACAGGCGATGCATAATATTTGCTGTGTTTTTGAACTACGTTTTGTCTTGATTTCCATTCAAAATACAGTAAAAACAAAGCTCAAATTTCCCCAAAATGTAATTTATTTGGAATTAATACAAAATGTCAAAAACAGTAAAGAATAATTGTATTTGCTGTAAATTATCAGGAGGTTAACATGTAGCTCTGTTAGTACAGTGTTGTTGATTTGTTTTTTATTCTGCTTTGTATCCTAAAACCTGAACAAATTACTCCTTTTTCCAGATCAGGTTCATGTTTTCAAATTAAGTTTATTTCTGCCCAGACCGTCTCTCTCCCTCCCTTTGCAGTTGGATCACCCTGACCTTGTTCTGTGCAATTCCAATTAAATTCTTTTAAAAAAAAAAGAGGGTTGCATCCATCTTTTTTTAATTGATTGTACAAGATTTGAGTGCACACTGGGATTGTACTTTTCTAAGCATTTTCTTTAAAAAAATAACTCGTTTTGATGACTGTGCTACCTTGTTAAAAGCATAATTTCTTTTTTATTTTTTTGTTTCCTGGCTTCCTGTGCAGTTCGTTATAAATGGTTTGTTTACGTCACACAGCACAGCACCTGGATGCTTCACCACCTGTCCATCAAAGCCACTTAAAGCTGTTTATTTTCCCACCTTTTCACTGCACCGCATCCGTAACGAGTTGTCACGCTGGTAAACATATAGGCTTGTTACTGTCGGCTCTCCTTTATAATCACACTGATTTCTTTTTAAGTAAAGAGAGGTTGGGGTTTTTTTGTCTTTTTTTTTGGTGCTTCTGACTCTGGTTGTTATCAGCGGGGCAGATCTGCTGCTCTGACTGAGAACTGGATCCAGTATGCTGCATAATGGCGTCCTGCTGGGAGCAGTGGGAAGCTAAAAGACAGCTCACTACTCGCAAAAAAAGCAGGACGAGTGCAGACGGGGAAGAAGCTGCAGGGGCTGATGATGGTGGAGCATCAGTGGAGAGATGGCAGTGATGTTAAAGTGAGAACAGCGCTGTGAGTGTGAGGAGCTCTGAAGCTGTTGTTGTTAGTCTCTCAATTTAGTACGAGATCAGTAATTTATCTTCTCTTTAGAAACCTGCTGCGTGTCTCCTCGTCCACCACGAGCTCGCAAGTCCTTTGTGTTCGAGTCTTAGTTCATACCACTTAGTTTTCCATCTCCCTCATGAAGCCTTGAAGAAGAACCACTCCGACTGAATATGAAGGTAGAGAGAATCAATCAGATTACACAACGATTTCTGCCCTTCATCTCTTATGTTTTTCTCTCTCCTGTCCAACCAGTGTCCTCTATCTGCTGTGTTGTAGCATCCAAATCAATTTATTGTTATCGGCGTGAAAAGGAGGCCGAATGCTGTTTAAAGCTCCGATGAGAGCTGCTTGTCCTCACAGCTGATGGAGCTCTGATTCTGTTCTGCCCTCCATCAGCTGCCTCATCACTTCTTCATTTCATTCAAATCTCTCATAACTATAAAAAAAGGCATTAAGGTAAACATTGAAAATGACAAGAAAAACATATAAATAAGCAGGAATGTCGGGCGTGTAGAAACAACTGGGACAAACAAAGGGCAGGCAGGTCGAGAAGATAAAGGCAGAAACAGGCGAGTAATTGCAAAATAGACATTTTGAATCCAGGAGAAAGACATGAGAGGAGTTCAAGCAGCAGTTTTCCAGTTATTGTCTGCATCAGCTTAACTCAGATCAGTGCTGCTGGATGACTCGAATGCTGCAGGAAGAGCTTTGAAAATAACAGACAGGGTGACAGCACCGGTATTACTCCGAGAGCCAATCATGCACTGTTTATCCTCTCATCTCACTCTTTCATTGGCTCGGTCCTCCGCCGAGAGTAAAACTCTGTCCCCGCTGTGATTGAGACTGACAGGAGATCAGATGGAAACTCCAAAGAGAGGAAATTATACAAACATAATCTGCAAACTTGATCTGTCTCTCCTCAGACATGCAGAGGAAGGACGATCAGTCAGGAAGGAGTTCGGTTGTCGAGAAACGACCTGCTTGTGAAAGCGTTTGAAGACATGATCCACCATGTTGTGTTTAAACACTTATGCCTCAATAATGCACTGATATTTAATCTTATTGTATATATTTTCAATTTAAACAGACCACATGTGCATTTTGACAACAACCTGAGAACTGTTCAGCCTTTAAACAGAGTTTAGCAGGAGCAGCTCCTGTGTGCTGAGCTTCATTCCACCGTAAATAAAACCGCGTCTGCACTGAAAACAATAATTACAGTTGCTGGAAACTTCAATCAGGAAACAGCTCTGTAGTGAAGTGGACCATTTTAATGGAAATGACTTGATATTCGTATTGATTTTCGCTTCCACATGAAAAGATTGAGTGACTACAGCATATACATTTGTATAGTTTTTATTTTTTTTCCTCTGGCTTAGAAACAGTGAAGCCGTTACATGAAACGCCATCAGACTAATAACTTAAGACTGACAGGAGGGGTTATTTATAAGTTTTTGACCTTAAGTAGGAGGGTATTTGTTAACCGTGAAAGCTCCTGACTAAAGTGAGCACTCACCGAGCAGCATATCCCAGCCCCCCCTCCATACATTAGTAGAGTAATGTACATTTCCTCTCCAATAAGCAGTAAATCAAAGGAGACAGATTTATAACAGTGATGTGCTGCATTCTTGCTCCTGCACCCTTTTTAAGTGACGATAAATCCTCTTTTTAACCCCAAAAGTAGCTAAAAAACAACAACTCTGAGCTCTCCTCTTATCAGTAAAAGGCTTCAGAATAATGTGCATGACAGCTTATACAATCAGATGCTGGAAACGGATTTAAATGTCAACGTGAAGAACAAACCTTTGTTGCTTCAAACTGTTCGATCTTCCTCGTGTCCCCTTTCCCCCCGTTCGAGCCCTGGAGGTGGAAGCGGCGGATGGCTGCGTGAAGGCAAACGTTTCCCATTTTCTGAGACACTGCTGACTTTCATTTTTTCCATTAACTCAAATGGAATTACCAGACAAAAAAAAAAAAAGTTCTAAACTTCAAACTTTCTGCAAACTAACTCAAAATTACTGTTCGAACCACATGTGCATGTAATGAAAGCTATTTGTCTCATCCGCTCCTCCCCTCAGGCGACAAGCTGATCAATCGCCGCTCGTGAAATCAGTACATCGCCATGTAAACATCCGACCAGAGCGTTCTGCAATTAAGCTAAACATTGTTAAAGCTCCTGCACTTTCTCTGTGGAATTAACTAACTTAGACAAAGTCGGAGTTGTACGGCTCTTTAAATTAACTTCATAGAGATGGTGTTAAAAAAAAAAGAAACTAAAAAAACAAAACATCAAGCTGGATATAAAAAGTCTGATCTCCAGTTTAATAAGAGTTTCTTTTGGTGCAGTAATTGCTTTAGTATCCACTCTGTCTCACAGCCACTACAGTACATAAATATTAATACACATATATTATCTTCAAAGACACCGTGGGTTTGATTATTTCTTTATATATAAAAGGAAAATCCGTAGGATATTTTCCTCCTCCGGGGGCAGATTTGCAAAAGGGCCTTGAGATGAGTTGAGATAGCTTTGCTTTGCAGACGGGGGGGGGGAGGCGGTTTTGAGAAGCAGACATTTTCTGTCACGTCACACTTGACATTTCAAATCATACAATAATCATAAATCTCACTCGGTCACATCGTTCAGACATGATGCCGGACCAGATCCCACAGATTGTGGGATCAGCACACATCTCTAATGGCGTCTGAAATGCCAGTTTTTCTCGGATTAAAAGCTGGAAGAGGGAAAAAAGATGCACCACGGAGGTAGAGATAGAAAAAGCAGATTTATGACCGCGCTGATCTTTTTGTAGCTGCTGACCACGATTATGATGTTTGATTGTGATGTAACCGAGGCTCAATGGCCCGTGAGGCTTCGTAATGTGGAGAGAAAATGGAAAGGAAATTGTCTTTTCTCTACAATCTTCCTCCTGAGCTCTTTCACCCTCCCTCCAAATATCTCCATTTGTGAATTCTCTAAGTCTATACAAAGGATTAATGTTGCAATGAAGCACTGTTAGAGTCTCACTGGCTGGCGTTTTGCATTCGGACACTTTAATGACCTAAAGTGCTGTGCACACGTGCACTCGCATGTGTGCACGTGAAGGAGTGAATCATCGCGAAGCGGTATGAAGCCTTAAGTGGAGTTTATTAATACAGATTTCCCTCCTGAGCTGGCTGTTGAATGTGTTTGGCCATGAAAGCTAAAATAAGATTTACTCTCGACATCAAAGCCGACTAGCAGCTCGGTTTGTTAGCGGAGCTGCTTCAGAGGCAGGAAAAAAAAAGCTTTCTAGCTTAATGAAGCTTTCACACAACGAGCAGAACAAGAGAGCGAGATCAACTGTACATCTTTAAAGTTTGTCCTGATTAATTCTTAAATCATTCGCAGATGTGAGAAATCGCGCTGTGTTGTTGTTTTAATTTGATCTTACGGTGTTTTTCTGAAGTTTTACACGTTCAATCAACATGCATGCACCCATGATGTGGATTTTTTAATTAGCCGAACTGAAAAAAGGTCAAATCACCAGGCTGATGACCTCCCTCCTTTTTTTTTTTTAGATGAAATAATTAAGAAGTTCTGCAGACGTTTTCATGAGCATGTCTGACATTTCAATGCAATAAAAAACTTTCAGAGCTCCCAAAATGCCTCCAAAACTTGATGGGAAGATGAAAAACTTCATTATCAGTGTTGACATTCGTCATTTCTTATTATTGAGCTAATCGGTTTTTTTGTATCTTGTTAAATTTATTTTTATCTTGTTTCAGTTCTAATCCAACCACCTTCACTTTCACCTTAAAATCACACAACACACTGATGATTTGATGTGATGGAATAAAGGTTGATGAACTCGTCTCCTTAAACATCATCATCCAGCATCTGAGCAGAGCTGTGATGGGAACTAAACGGAGAAGATCTCCTCATATGAGAAGGTCTGTGTGAAATATCAGTTTCTGGACATTTGAGCTTCTAGTGAAGTTTTCAAATTAAACTTCCAAACATCCGTCTTCATACTTTACCTCGAGTTCCTCCCAGAAGTTTGACTGCTGGATCATCTGAAGGTTGAATTGAAGATAAATCCTCTTTTTAATCCCCTATAAAAAAAAGTTAAAAAAAACTAAAATCATGTGAGTGTCTCTGCTGTCGGTAAAAGGCTCCAGATTGCAGCCGGATCTGGTGTGAGTGTTTCCTCCAGAACGAACTCCGCTCTGTCGGTCCAAACCACACAGCACTCACAGCCCTGTAATCCCAGCGATTGCCTACACAATCAAATGTTGATTTAAAATTTGAATGCGAACATTATGAGCAAAGCCCCCGGAGCTTGGAAAGTGTTCGTCGCAGCTCCCGGTAATGTGTGTGTGTGTGTGTGTGTGTTTGTTTTGTGCACTGTGTATCGTGGAATCTGCTCGATGTTTTATGGGACACGAGAGTCCATAGAATTGTTTGTCATTTCAAAGCAACAATATATACAAATGATTAACAGATCCCACCTCCCTCCTTCTATCTGTCTATCTATCTGTCTGTTCTCTCTTTGGCCGAACCGTCACAGCGGGTCAGAACGATGTCTGCGACTTCGATCAAAAGCTTGCTGATGTTATTTCCGTCGGCCGTTGCCCTTTCAGAATGAATAGGTGCAAACAGTCCTGAATTAGGTCCTCAGGAGGCGGATGTATGTCAATAGACCAACTCTCTCTCACAGCAGCGGCGGCGGCGGCGGCGGCGGCGGCGGCCTGGTTGTTCATGGCAGAAGCAGAATCACATTTCTCTGTGCTGCTCTAAAACCATTCAGCTCCACTGCTTTTCTTTTTTTTTTTCTGAACACACACAGAGCTGATAACCTCATGGATTTATAACACTAAGCTTTTTTTTTTTTTTTTTTGAGCTGCTCCCGGCTAAGCTGGGCGTCACTTCTTCTGCAACAATGGAGGAAACAGAGAGTTGCCCTCTGTGATGCTGTGATGATTTGCAGGGATGCATCTGATCCTTTTACACACTGCACATTTATTTATTATTGCATTCATGATTCTGCTCAGGCACATTTACCTCATAACTTATCATTAGACCTGTTTCAGTTTGCATCCTCAAAACAATGAATTACCATCACTTCTGCATGTTTGGGGATGTCCGGCTGTGTGCATATCAGTTACAAATACCAGTGTGTGTGTGTGTGTGTGTGTGTGAAAGCTTCTTTGCACCTCATATAAACTGTTTTAACTGAAAAACTCTCATATGAACTGTAGCAGAGTGTCGCTTGTTGCATCTTTGGTCTTTTTGTTTTGTTTTAGAGACCAAATATCTTAAGTAACAAATGGAGAAAACACTCTCGCAATGGTATTCCACTTAAGTAAACTTTAAGTACAAATATTCCAGGGAGTGCTACGGAAAATGCTGGATGAGAGTGTAACATCAGGAAGTCCCATATAACAGGGTGGTGGAGCGATTTGGCCACAGTTCAGCACATTTACATCACCCAGTTCAGCCATATAAGGGTTCATCTTGTCTTGTTTACATTCATTATTGCTCTTTTCTTCAAGGTTCTCTGTAATTCTGAGATTCACACACACATGTAGGCTGTAATATATAAAGTAATTTTAACAATAACTCTGTAGTTTCAGTTTTAAAATAAAGCTGCAGCTCTAGTTTAACTCATAAATCTAAAATGTGGGAATTCTCTCTTTCTGGCAGTCACAGTAATTATCTAACACTGTCATCAAGCCTGCGACACCCCTTCTTCCTGTTTCCGTCTCTGTTGGTGTGATTCCTCCTCCTTCAGCTCTGACTTTCCAATCATTAGCCTACTGCTTCACATAATGTGCGTCACTGCGGGGAACCACAGTGGGAACGTTGCCACATAAACCATATTTAAAGCTCCGGTATAGAAGGAGGTTTGCCAGGTGGCGTTCAGCTTCATCAGCATTTTTCTAAACTTACCTGGCAAGAGCCCGAATGCAACAGACGTTCATTCATATGGAGACCTGAACTGCAGCTTTGAACTTATTCAAATCCATTTGCCACCTTATAGTTTGATATATCAAAGTCAGAGTTGATTTCACAGCGAGCTGTTTTCACTCCAGACGTCACCGACTCAAACATTGTGCCAACGTTTCAGCACCTAAAGATTTTTATCAAAAAGAAAGGCCACACCCATCAGTGACATCATCACCCATTTTCTCTGTGTTACAAGTACAAGTGAAAGTTAGCATTTAATGTACTGTAGAAATAAGAAATGTGCTTTTAGATAAATGCATGAACAAAGCTTGTCTCACATCTTTCTGGAGACTTTTTGTTGTCAAGCATCGAGATGTTCAATCTACTCATATGTCCAAGAGCTCTGAAGATCATCTCAGCTTCACTGTGCAAAGTTGTCATGCAGAAAAAACACACAACCTGGTGCTAAAATAAAAAAAAAGGTCGTAGTTCAACTGACCGTGCTGAAGTTTGAACTCATTTCTGTTCGGTCAGTTCTGTCCACTGGTGTTTGGATTATTAAAAAGGATCAAACATTTTATTATTTATAACCTAATTTCTTTTCATTTCAGTGTGTTTGCTCTAAGATGATCATGTGTGGTTGTTGTTTGCTAACTTTTTGTCCTTCTCTTTGTTTTTTTTCCCATGATGCTGTTTCCTGATCACCTCCATCCTGAACCTTCATCTCTGGATCTTCAAACGCAGGTAAAACACAAGTAGTTCTTGTGAAAATGACATGAGAGGCTTCATGTGTGTTTAAGGGATCTAATGTGAGTTTTTACATGTGTGGAAGCTGTGTGTATCTGACCACTAGGGGCAGAGTTGCTGCTTCTCACAGGACTGTCGATTCATGTTTGTGTTTGAAGGGAGGACACTGAATTTAAAAAAAGGTTTATTTATTTGTTGCTGAGATGTTCCAGTCCTCCCAGCTTCCTCCACCATTGTGGGACTGTTTGCGTTTGGCCGGTCGCTGCCTGTTTATGTAATGCAGCCTCATGCAGTGACAGCCATATGGTTTCTTCGTGTTTGTGTGATGAATTGCGTTGTCAGGGTTAGCTGCTTTGGTGGCAGAACTGCTCGCAGCCTAAACCCCAAAGATCATCACAACGGCTGCACAGCAGACCTCCTTTTCAGCATGCTAAAAAGGTGTGTGTGTGTGTGTGTGTGTGTGTGTAGGGTCCCATGTTTCCTGCTGCTGGCTGTCTGAAGCCAGAGGAGATGCAGGCAGCAGCACTGTGGCAGGTTGTCATCCTTCATTAGATGAGAAAAATTCAGCCTCCCGTTTTTAAATGTTGGTCGAGATGCCTTTTTATTCATGCAGGTGTGTGAAGGCAGAACGGTCGGAGAAAACTGATGTTTGTTTTTTGCCGTGTGCTAAAATACAGATGTGCAATGGAGGAATTCAATGAATGTTCTTCAAACAACTCCCACATTTTCTCTAAAATGCATTTTCTGCATTACACTTTAATAATTTAAAACCATAACAAGCCACTCTGCCATTGAATCGTATTGTTTTTGTATTCTGTTCTGTTATTGTTTTTTATATCATTAATTAATCATACTGTTTGCATTTATTCTGTTTAAATAGGTCTGAAAATGTAAGTAAATACTAAATACTAAATAAATAAGTAAATAAGTCCTTTAAACTTGCATTCTTACCGAATGTCAGCAGGTCAGCATTTCAGTGGTTACCAAAAGTATAAATGCTTAGATTATATAGACGTCTATAAAAATTGGATCCTACTCAGCATTTCCACAAACTGCAAACCTTCCTACAAACCAATGCAAGACATTATGTTTGCTCCATTTACTTCTATTATGCAGGTTATTAAATGCTATAAACTTCCAAACATATGATTGCACATATTGTTTGCTACATTTTGAACAGTGTTGCTGTGGCTTTATGTCTCTGTACTTGCGATACTCCTGGATTTATTACTTTTATTAGCATAATTTCATATCAGTGAGAATGAGTTGTGATCACATAAAGCAGCAACTGCACATTATCCATAACAGGCTTCATTCCTGCAAGCTTCATAAAAGAAAAATATCACCTGCATGCTCGTGCCCCATACCTCAAAACTTTAATATTGATGACAGCTTTACTTTCTGACCTGGATCTTCACCGGGATGGAGAACACACTCAGATATTAACAACATTATCACCGACAGGCTAACGAGCTCTACGAAGGCAGGTTAGTTAATCAGACAAACAGCCGAGGGTGATACATCTTCAGACAAGCAATTAAAAAAGGTATTAAAGCAAATAGGAAAAAGGACACGGACACAAAGCGATACAAACTTCAAAATATTCAGAGTTCAAAATGTTATTCATCATGTCAAAATCCACATCACTTACTAGAAAAAAATTATTAGAAAATGTTCAAGCCAGAGGAAAAAGAGGAAGGATCCAAAATTTCCAAACAGATAATCGTTCTTAACCTCTTAAAAAACAAACACAACACAAACTACAACAGACTCACGTGAAAGCTGACATCACATTCACCTTGTTCCTTTTTAAAAAACGCTGTGAGCAAATACACAATTAGACACCTTGGCTGTTCCCCAACATGATCAAATAACAAATCAACGAAGAATAGAATAATAAAGTTCCTGCGTGGTCTGAGAGTTGAGATGATCACACTGTTTTGACGGTTTCCCAGAAAGAGGCAGAGTAGTTACACATCAGAAACACAGTCAGACACGGCCGACATGGCCAAGACGCTCGGTGGTCTTAATCTGGAGGGAGGGTTCTCGGACTGACAGGAAGTGCGGATTGAAAGAACTAACAAGTCTACGGAGACTCGACAGGAGAATTGTCAGGAGAGCAGATAACGTCTCCTATCTGATTAGTTCAGGAAATACAGCTGAATCCAGCAGCTGGATGCAGGAGAGGAAGACGCAAGGCCGAAACCGGTGTGAGTAGGTGGAGGAAAAAACATTATAAAAGGTTGAACTATGACTTTATATTCGCAAGCCTGTTAAAAAAAAAACAGCCGAGGAGATCATGGGTTGGTCGGTTTGCTCACTAACAGGAAGGCTGAAATTGTTCGGGTCAGCTTCTGCCGCCGCACTTCTTTTCTGATGAGGCTCCAACCTGACAGATCCACATTCACAGAGCACGGGACGCAGCGGTGACCCCGGTGCAGCTCTCATTGACGGATACGTTCAATAACCAACAAAACAAACATGTCAGATGTCAGATGATCTCAGAAAGAAGTTGGCAGTTTGAATTTAATCCGGTGTCAGAAGTTGTTTGAGTCCGTCTGTGGATGTTTCTCCGCCTGAGAGATCCAGGAGCCTTTCAGGTTGGCCAGCTAAAATACCTTGTTCTCTCCGGCATTGAAAGCAGCCTTGTGAAATGTTTGTATCCCTGTTGCAGGTAAACACACACACACAAATACACACTACACACACACACACACATCTGCTGGACACACAGACCCTCTCAAACTGCTGTGAGTTGAGGAAAACTCTTGCTCTTTTTCTTTTCGTCTGTTTTCTGGTGAATCGTTCTGCCGTTTTCCCTTCAAACACACTGCAGCTCGAGGAAATGCTTCACAGCTTCACTGTTAACACTATTTCTGAATGAATTACATTAGAAAACACTCTCCAAACAGATTTTTGTCTCAATCACTAGTTTCAACTCCTATTTTTTAAATATCATACTGTTTTTTGTTTAAATTATGGTCCAAATCAGAGTGAAAGGGACAGTAAAGCAGGGCCTTGCTGCCTTATTACTGTCAAATTTCCCACATAGCGACCTGTAAATTATGATAAAAGCATAGCGGTGCTTATTCACTGCACTGTGCATGTTTAATTGAACCCATGTTAAGCAGTTGCATGTTTTAATATTTGAACTTTGACCCTCTCACGGTGCGTTTTTAGGTCATGAAAGTTAATGTAAAAATGTTGGCTTTATTCTGAGTTAAGATGAACTAAGAGACACTCCGGGGTGACTCATTTGTTCATTTATTTGAATAATTTCTTGAATTAAGTAGTAAAGTACATTTCACGATAAGCTGTTGTTCATTAGGTCTCTGGTAAAGTTTCGTGCATCCTCGTTCACTGATGCTTCATGTATTTTCCCAGAGGTGTCTCACTAATGAAAGTCCCAGAACTTAAAATGCAAAGAACTTTTTTCAAGAACTTTATCTTAATTAAATACTGTAAAAATGTCAACATTATTATTTTTTATCAAGAACTAAGTGACTTGAATTTTGCTAATCGAGGTATTTAAGTTTAAGGTTCATTAAGTTTTCGGTTTTCAGCAGCATTGCAGACACATTTTGGTCAAAATAGCGCCGCGGTTTCACACCCAACCCAGCTCTACATTTTTTATAGGGTTTCTTAATAAAAGTGGCCGCAGGAAACTTTAATCTGCCTGAAAAATATGACAAACACCACCACGATTAAAGAGAAACACAAAGCTATCACAAAGTTAACATTAGAAACGGTTATATATGTTAAATTATTAACATCTTACAGAAATTCAACTCAGAAGCCCCAGAACAAAACTTAAAAGAACCCATTTATCCCTAAAATTTAAATGCCAAAATTAAAATTGACTTAAATGCCACTAATTATTCCGAAGATGGCATTTAATGTCGCCATTATTTTTAATACCAGCAATAACATTTAACAGGCCACGTGAGAGAAATCATATGACACTGAGAAGGGAGACAAGGTGAACCGAGCGACGGAGAGATTTAGTCCTCGAGCAGCCATGTTAAAACCCCTCGATGCCTGCGAGCCGCATGAAAAATGGTGGTGTGACAGTTTAATAAAGCTAAAAGGTTTCTGCTGTGGAGCCTAGTTTTCATGGTCAGACATCTATCAGAGCTCTACAAGACAGAGAGGAGGAGGAGGAGGAGGAGGAGGAGGAATAGAGGACTGCATCGAGGTTCACACGGACAGGAAAAAAAACAGACTTTCACCCTTCAAACATGATCAGTGAGTCAGACGTCTTAAAAAGAAGTGGAGGAATATTTACAACCACATCAAAGCTCCATCTCTCCTCTCACTGATCTTCATTACTTGGACTTAATATGCTCACAAATGTTAAACTCTGCCTTCATCCAAAAGCTCCCAAACAATGTCGACATCTTTTGTGAGTAATATAAATCCGATCCTTGCATCTGTGTGCCTGCTACTGTTTCTTTTGTACCGAGTTTAGGCTTCAAAGTGTCCACTCTTCCCCTCATTCTGACCCGATCCCCTGGGCGTCTGGCCTTTAACATAAAGATAAAAGGTTGCTTGAATCCCTAAAATTGTAAAACCAACAGTTAATCATCATCACAAAGGGAAGCAACATGCTACGATCTCGACTGGATCTTAACTGTCTCCCTTTTTCCTTTAACACAAAAGACTTTCTTTGGGGGTTTTTAACCTTTTTGGTTCACCAGAGTCTGACATTTTCTATCAAAGTCCAGCAGACTGTGGTGAACTCTCCCTCAGTGCTCCTGCATTTGGATGGATTGTGTTTGATGCTCCCCGCAGGAATATCCCTTCGTCTTACGGGCATCTGGTTGAATCTTCATGGAAATGTACTCAAGTCTGACGGATTTCTCTTCAGTGAGCCTGGAAAGACCAATCCGAGGCTCCTCGTCCATGTATCTTCCTGTAATTGGCCATAGGTGTATTTCCATTTAATTAAGTAGCGCAGGAAGCAAAGCCTGCAGAGTCTGATTCATGCCCATGAACTCTGATCTGTGCTGGCATTGAAAAATAAGCTAAAATTTTGTTCTCGTTCTTTAAAAGTGGATTTAATTACTTTATTGTATTGAGATTTATAAAAGATCTTAAAGGTTCTTTGATATAAATATTAAAATTGAACCCGCAACCTGCAAATTCTCATTTGTGGCAGACTTGTGACAGACTCATTAAACTTGTTTTACTCACTGATGCTGGATCGACTATTGACGAACTCATTAAACTCCCTATGCCAACAGCAATGCACAGCTTTCTCAAATGTGGCATCAAACTGTTTTTTATTTTCCCCTCCTGCTCGACAAGACAATCACTACAACTCTAAATCTCATCTGAATGTCACAGACGAGATGGATTAGAGTGTCCGAGTACGACACGAACAAAACAGTCATAAATTAAATGTTCTCAGCAGCGTCAGAGATAATCAGTTAGGGGTTTGGTACAATGGAGCCTCGGGGGTAAATTCTCTAGAAATAGACAGAAGCTCCAAGAATCATTAGCCTCGCAGTGCACTTCATCAGAGTATCTGCAATGTGCTATAAATAAGACACACTGGTAGTCATGTCGAATAGAAGGAGGGCTGTAATATTAATGTGATGTATACAAATAATTTAAAATGGTTTGGTTTCATTATTAATCCCATCGTACCCGATAAAGAACTGGTTTTAACAAAAGAAATACAAGGAAGTCAATGAAGTGTGAATATGTGGTTTTGTCAGTGTTGCTGCTAAGTGACAAACATTCAGCATCAAACATGTGCAACACTGCGTTTACATGTGAGTCTATAGAGCAAAACGCTGCACAGCTGGAAGAGAGAACATTTCTGTCTCTATGTACAATGAGTTTTATCATAATCATAAACTGACTATCTTTACTTCACAGCAGTTCATCTAATTCAGGGTTATTTTTTCTCTGGGCAACATTAAACAGACTGTTGTCAAGGGCCAAACAACTTTAATTTAACCTGTGCCATGTTGTCACTACATTGAATCATACAAAAACATACTTTTCTCTTATTCTCCAGCTTTTGTTATAATGGAAATCGCTCCAAAAATCATCTTATTAGGAAAATATCATTGTGACAGGAAGAAGTGATGCACAGTCATGACACACAGGCTTTTTAAAATAAAACAAAATTAGATTTTTTTAATATAATTAGGGTTTTTTTCCTTTTTTTCCAGCTTCTTGAGTGAAACTGTGTTTTCAGACCTCGTACATCAGGCAGAACCAACAGGGAAGCTAATTCACGCCCACAGGCCAATTAATGAATAGTTTTGCTAGTTAATAGTTTGTGACTAAGTAATGATGAAGTAGCACCATCAGTCCAATGATTTCCCACATGCATTTGTTACTGCAGAGTGAAAACACGTGAACCGTAGTGGATTGCATCCTCAAGAGGCTTCTGCTTGGTTTGTTTCCACGTGAGGCATCATGGGATGCAGCTCTGCAGCAGCAACGTTAGTAATGATAAAGTACACAGACTCTTCAGAAGACCAATGCGCATTTGAACACAACAGTCTGAGAAAAGCAAATATTCAACCGTCATAATAAGAAAAACACTACAGACTTAACACGGCTGCACATTCAGAGACTGTATAGATTTTTAATGATATTCTGTTTTTTAACTTTAAGAGTGAAAATTAAGTGTATTTTAATAACTGTACTAAATAATAATAGTTCAAAGGTTTTCATTACCTTCTATATTTACTTCCTTTCATAAGTGTTTGTGGCAGTCGTATTTTCAGTCGTGTAAAAATACTACAAACAGCCTCAGCGTTCGTCCACCTCAGCGTTTTGTCTCGCAGCCTCTTATTTTAGCTCTCGCCAACAACCAAAGGCGAGTCCAGCATTTACTCTTTTCTCTCTGACTGTCAGCGTCCTCTTCTCTCTCTGAGCCTCTGTCACGATGTTCATTGATGCTTCTGAACCTTCTGGCTGAGGTTATGTTTCCCATGTGGTCCTGCTCTCCTCAAACCTTCTCATCCAGGTTCCCCTCAATCCTGAATATTAAACGAATCTCGACCAAAAGCTCAAACATCTCTCTTTTTTTAATATCTATACCAAGCAAGACTAATGAAACAAAAGATTTAAAACCCAAAATCGACAAATATTGGCATGAAAGTATGTTAAGATCCCGAAAAAAAAGGGGGCTGTTGGTTCTTGTTTGATTTTTTTAATAAAGTTTCTAAAAAGACAGAATACTAAGCAACAGAAAACAGCTTCGCACACACACATACACACACACACACTTTTGTTTGGCTTCACAACAGTCACCCAGCTGCCAAAAGCCTATTAATTAGCACTGTGGTGTCTGGTGATTTCTGAGTAAAGCACTGTTTGTGGCCAGTGTTTTGTAATGTGCACTGATTCACATTTTTTCAGTCATGTATTCAGACTGCAGTCGACCGACAGAGCGCCGATGTCACAAAACCACACACACACATGCACACACACACAGGAACGGTCCGAGTTATTAAGTGTTTGCGTGGGAAAGAGGAGGACCTGAACACACACTGAAATTTAAGTGGAATAAACTTTCTCTGACAAGTCTGTTTCATCTCAAATTGGCTTTTCTTCAAACAAAATCTCATTTTTTTCCTGTGGCACATGGGGCCTGAGTGCGTTTCTGTATTTCATGAATACTAGAGGACGGACAGAGTTGCTGATTTAAGGATGAACGCGGCCTAATCTCATACGCGTCAAAGTGATATGCAAGAGCAAAATTAATGAAGCTGTAGAGAGTTTTTTACCATTAAAATGTCGGAAATCAATAAAACTGAGTGATTCTCTGGAGCAAAAAGTTCAGACTGAAACATCTCACCAACAAATGAAGGGATTCTGATAAAATTCTCAGAGGATCCAGTGAAATGATCAGTTTGATCCCAAAATGTTTCTTCTAAAGATCCAGCAGGTGAAAATTTTACTTGTCCAGTGAAAAACACACAGTGGCCACTTTATTAGGTACACCTGTTCACCTGATTAAGGGTTGTGATTTGTTTACACCAAACACTGAATTGGGAAGAAATGGATCTGAGAAACTTGAGAATGAAATTAAAGTGAAGCTGACAAATCCACAGCAGTTGATGCTTTTATGTCAACAAGGACTATGTTGTTTTTAGCTAGTTTTTGAACCCATATCGTGGAGAATTCAGGTTGTTCTGGGGCTAAAAAAGTAGTACTAGAAGTTTTTTTGTAATAAAGTTGCCACAGAGTCTATCCTTGCATCTACTTGTTGGATTCACAGGGGATTTTGTACAGAGTCTGTGGTTCCCAAATGATGAAATCCTACAGTCATTGATCACCAGTGAACAGTTTCTCCAGCATCATCGTAGCTGACTTGTGTGACTTTAAATACAACATCTATCGGATGGATTTCCATTGAATTCAGCGACTCTCATGAGAGCCCTCAACCATCAATCCACTGCCAGGCCATTGGTATCTGATTTCAGTCTGCTAAGAGGTCAGACCTGATGAGGACGGTCTTTATTGCACCTGTGAAATGTCAAACATAGTCGCTGTGAACACACCCATGTGTTGATGTTGTCCCGTAGCACGAAGCCCTGATTCGGGACAAACCTGAGATGTAACAACCTGCTTGAGTTTCTGCCAAACACGAACATTCAGAAAGCCGTTCAGACCATCTCATATTTCTTCCTGAGGTGCCTCTTGAGCTTTTTTAATTACCCCACTACACTGAATGGGTGAATCTATCTGATTCTGGTGACGGGACATTATTCTTTATCTGTCTACTCTCTCATCTTAACTTTATAAATCTCTTTTCTCTCGTAAAATCCAGGTTACCACTTTTTTGTTCTCCGTTGTTGCATCTGAGTGTCCCCTTTTTTGTTTGTCTGCTGTTGTTATTAAGCCAGTTTTAGCAGTTTTCAATGACAAACTGCTCGTCTCTGCGAGAGAAAGGTCACACACATTAGTCAACGAGGAACAGTCAGATTTATGAGCAGCAATTCTTAACAAACTCCTGAATCAAAACTTCCTTTGAAGAAGTTCGGTGTGTGTTGTTGTGAAAGAGACGACGGCGGCTGCATTAACAGCTGTTCTGATTAAACCCATTTGGGGAAACATTTGTCTTCTTCGTCTCCAATTACTGTATGTATGTTTCCTCAGGAGAGATTACTTCAAAGTTCCAACATTTATTCAGATCAGATGAGAGAAAAGGGGGGACTGCAGGGACGAGAGGGGACGAGGGGGGACGGGCTGAATGATGGCGTCAGATGGTTCACGCCTGGAGTCAGCAGGGGCTTTTATTTCTGCCTTTGATTTTCCTTCAGTCTTTACTGTCTTAAAAGTTATAATGGCCTTTATTATTTACTTAAAGTGTAAATGTATAGTAGAAAGTACCATATTTTACTTTGGATGATTGTATTATAATGAATTTGTTTCCACTTCTTGGAAGTTTTTCTTTAATTATGGTCTTTAAATTCTGGACTTGTAGTGTTTTTTAAAATAATTTGTGAGAGATCTTTTCCTCTTTGGTTTTGCTCTCTCTGTTTAAAGTGAGCTAAGATGTTTTTTTCCTGCAACACTGGTCAGGATGGATTAGAAAGGGATTTTTTTAAAAAAAGGGTTTGGGTAAATCTGGGAAAAATAAAAAGCAAACCTTTCAAAAACTATAATTAACTCATGAAGCAAAGTTGTATAAATTAAAATGCACAGTAGGACAGAGGGAACGGTAACACTGATAATTGCTTCTGCGCTGCAGAGAGCGAAGCCGTTTTCTCTGAGTATTTGTCTTAACAGTGAACCAACTTCTGTGCTGCTCCTCAACATCTCCGTCCACGGTGCTGCATAAGTTGTTACCGGAGTCACGGAGGCCGCGTTGAGTTGTGCTGTCAGAGTTAATTGCGACTCTGACCGATGCTGTCTCGGTGCAGTGGGCAGAAAGGAAACCACACTGTTATTTTCCCAAAAAGATCTGAGCAAGGACTCTGAATTTGGCAGAGGTTTGCATCAGCGAGGCGGCACTCATGACAACTGAATTTTTATAGATGCTGAACACAGAGGAACAATGTGACAGAGAGGCTGACGAACAAAACCAAGAGTCTGAAGCCCCACAAGAGGCTCCGTGAGGTTTTATGTGGCTGAATTTGATCTATTATAATGACTCGGTGCTGAGATGCTAACAGACTAATTTCAATGATTATTTATTTTCGTTTGCATCATTTAATTGGAAGTATTAACATGCAAATATTCTCTAATTAGCAGCGTACACAAAGCGGAGCCGAGGCGCACAAGTCTGTAATTAGTTTTACAGGTATTTGATCATTAACCAAGCTGTTTGAAAAAACTGAAATAGTTTGATGGTGGCACTGGATTTAAGGTAAAAATAAAAAACACCACCCAGTAACATCACCCTATGGGGAACATGAGTGTTTGTACCAAATTTCAAGGAAATCCATTCAATATTTGTTAAGACATTTCACACATTTTGCACAGTGTGAGTCAGTGAAAAAGACAGAGGATTAATTATCTAAAAAAACCTGACTGTCATTACATTTTTGCCAATTATTTCAATGGTTCTTAAAACACTTATTACTGGACTGAAGTGGTGGACCAGCGGAGTGACAGTCCCTAGAGACACGTCTGTGATCAGACAATCAATCAAAAAAAAAAACTGCAGGTTTTTCAGCTGACAATCAGTAATAATCAGGTTGAGCAGGCGTCCCATGATGTGTGCAGAGCCTTTAACGGTTTCTTTCAAGTGCAGTCCGTCCAGAAGATTTCAAATCAGCTGTGGATTGTTAGGAGAAACAGTCAAAGTGAAAGGGTTTATCGCCACGATGTCTGTCTGCTGTGAGAAGCACGTTCATACAGTTTTTACGAGTTTACAACTCAGAGCAAGTTGGACGAACAGAAGTGAGCTGATTCGGCCATTTGAAGAAGCTACAAACACGGAAAACGCAGCCAAAATTACCGACTGCCACTTGGCTATTCTGACTGCACTTGGCTGTTTTCATCGTTTTTACAGCCAAACCTGAAGTTTGGCTGAGAGTCAAATCTGGACCTTCTGCATGTCAGACAAAAAACTGTACAGCTGAAGTGTCAGTGTTCTGTTGTAATTAAATGGACAGGTGGCTTCTTTCTCCTGTGGTACGATGGAAATTAAAACACTAGCATCGAGAATTAAGCCTGTATGCTTCATATAATGCCGGCAGACGAACCGAACAGTCTGTTCTGTGGGTGAAGAGACAGACTTGTGCTAATAAGTCCGCATGAGGCTCATGGCCTATGGTGTGCTTGCAGCTACAGTCTTATGCTGGTGGAGTCTTTGTCATCGGGGCCCCGGGGCTCCGAAACAAACAGCCTGAGGAAACCAGGCAAACACAGTCAGACTGGGTCTTGAATCACATCTCATACTGTAGAGTGCTTTTTGTCAAAAAATGGAGTAGAGTAGACTGATGGCAGATATAGTGGGTGGCAGTTAGATGAAATGCCTGCAGCAGTCTTGTCTAGAGGTTGTTTTTTTTTTTTCCCATCAAGCCATTTCAATGAAGGGAAGGCAGAGTCTGTGGTTGACAAGGGGTCACGGAGGTCTTAGACATAGATTAGTTCGGATTTCTTCCCTTTTAAGCTGTTTTTTATGTATTAATTCATCAGTGCATTTGTGATTGTGCAATCTTTGGTTTTAGTTTATCTAACTGGAAAGTTTTTCCTTTTGCTTTATCTTAGTTGGTTGTAATGGTGATGCTAAAAATGGACTAAGTTGTTAGTTAAAGCGAAACAGTTGCCTGAAAAATAAAAGATGATGTCATTGTGTGCTGCTCTCAAACAGGATGATATTCTTGCAAAACCCAAAATGTGTGTAATCGCCTGTGAATGCAATTTTAAAAAGGCACGTGTCAATATGAAGTCGTGCATAATGTGCCTTCTCTGTATGCCATGAAAGATAGTGTTTTCATCTCCGTCTGTGTGACTGATGGCCGTTGCAGACCCGACTGGAACATGAAGCCAGGCTCGACTTGCCTCTGGTAATCAGCAGTCTCATCTTCTCCAGACTTTGACAGCAAAACATAGTTTTCATCATATTCTTTTGAAGGAATTCCTTCTAACCTTTGCTTTGTTTCTGTCTTCGTATTGCTGTTGGCACATTATAATGAACACTTTGTTCTTTCGCTTTGGGCCCAAAATACAAATGAGCAGTGTGATAGAAGCAGGCAGGGGATATGAATTAACTTTCCAAACACAGTCCGACTGCATCAAAAGCTCAAGAGTTCCTTCAAAGAAAACAAAACTGAGCGGAGCACAAATGAGCCAAGATACAAATTAAATTAACGAGACATATCCTCCTCAAAGAGTGTTCAGATTGTGAAAGACCTGTTTCTTTTCTTCCAAAGGACAGAATGAGAGGTGCAAGTGATTTTTCTAAAATTTATTTCTCTCTTAATAATTTATAGACTAACACACTTAAAACATAACGTATGAGAGGGACTAGAACTTGAACATCTCTCTGTAAATATTGTTTGTTATATTGCTGTAACTGTGCTTGTTTGTCACAGAAAATGGTGCTAAATTGCAGTGAAAGTTATCCTTTGGCTTGTTTTTAAGGGGAACTACTTTTGTGCTCTATAGCACCGTTGTCGTACGGTGATGTTTGTATCCAGGCTCGGTCACATAGTTGTTGCAAATATTCGTATCCGCTTCTCTCTCAGTCTCTGCAAACAAAAAGACAAAAGTAGGTAAAAAAAATAATATAATTTTGATGTCCTTAAATACACACAACTATAAGTTTAACTCAGTTGCTAATGATGAATAAGTGATGTAACTTGTAAAACTTTATCATAAAAGTTACTGCTTGTACCTCTGACATGCACCACACTGTGCAGTCCGCCATTTTTTCCTCCAACAGGAACAGTCAGAGAAGTTTTTGATCACACCACGAACTCTGCCAATATATCGTAAAAAAATTATTTGAGGGTTATATATTTTTTAAAAGATCACAGCCCACTATGGTGCTGAACTTGACTATTCAAGGAAACCTGTAATTCAGGTAGATGAAAAAATCTTGCCAATCTTCTTTCTTTTTCTGGTGGGACCTTTTTTTTTATTTGGAAAAATTACATCCCATAAACTCTTTTCCCATGAACACTCTTCAAATTTTATTCATGACATTGCTGTCAGTTTGTGTGGGGGGAAAAAAAATGCTATTTGCTATTCCGCTTTCTTTTTTTTTTATCCACGGAGAATAGTTTTCTATTTTCCAAAAGTTTACCCTCAGACTCCATGAGCTGCTTTAGAAAATAGTGTGAGCAGAGATGGTGTTTCAGGGTCAAAAATCTCTGAGGACTGACATGCACAGCCAAGATCTCCAAAGATGCCACTTTATTTTATTTTATTTAAAAAAGAATTTAGTTTACTTTCAATAATATTTACGCTAATCCAAAATATATAGTGTGTTTACACCAAATTAACCAAAAACCAAGCATGTATTTGAGATCAGCAGATATTCTGTAATGAATTACATTAATATTAAAAAGCTATTTTTAACACTAACAGCCACTGAAAGCAGCACTGCAGCAGTGAGTCTCACCGAGCTCCACAGGCAGACAGGAACAGGATTCACAGGCTAACAAGCTCTGCTGTCTACTGTCAGATTCTGGTTCATGAACAAATCTGGTGAGCCCTGAAGCTCACAAACTGTCTCCGCCGTATTTTTTCTGGCCACATACCGCAGGGAACGTCAGGGGCAGTGAGAAGGTACAAGAGCTGGCATCAGCGGCAGTCGAGTTGAGTAAATTTGGTTTAAATTACCTTGCGATCTCTACAACGAAATTTAAGCCAGAGAGGAAAACATGTAAGGAATCAGTCAGAGGGCGACGGCGATGCTTCGAGGTAAACTTTGTAACACAGAGCTGATTGAGTTTGGGACAGTGTTTAAGGCTGCAGGGCTGCCATTTCAATCCCTGGAAGTTGATTTGGTATTGAAAGCTGAGTGGGCGGGAGGAGGTGCGAGCCTTTGTTAGTGTCAGACAAAGTGTGTGAGGATGTGGCTATTTCCTGAAGGCAGGTTGCACCTATGCAGAGCCTGAACACACTGGACTCAAAAATGTCTCAGTATGTTACATTATTGTGTTGCTCTCATTCTCCGTTTGCTGTTTGGTGAGAAAGAGGGGCGAAGCAGTTTGGCTGTAGCAGTAAATTATTTTTTCTTCTGCTAGTGTTGTGCCTTCAAATAAAGGGGAATAGTAAGGGAGAAGGATGAAGGAAGACAACCACACGCAGCTCTTGCCTTCACTCGTCTGTATTGAGTCACATAAACAACGCAAACAAAATGCACAGTATATTTCCCCAAAGTATGAACACATTCAGTTTCAGGACCACAGTTACCGCAGTGTATCTTTTTAACATCTTCTAAATTAGTTAAATGATCTTTTTAATGAAATTATCACATGACATTAATTTGTGAAATACATTTTTAACTTATTCTCGCAGTCACATGAACTATTAAGGCTTTTACCGTGTTAAAAATAACCACTCAACCCTTATAACACAAGTATGTAGCATGAAGATAACAGCGGCTAACTTAAATGTAAACAATGGTCAGACTACGGGGTCTCCGGCTGCTGCTAGCTTACACAATGTCTGAAACAGCTGTAAACTCTTTCAACAACAGTACAAAACGCTGTTTGTCCTCCTTATGAAACCACAGTTACACAGTAAAAACTGTTACCAACATGTGTTCATAAGTTCAAAGTGCTTGGTGTACAGTGTTACGACCCTGGCTCGAGGAGGGAAAAGGGAAGTAACATAAGCACAATCGATGGAGTGATTGAGAAATTAAATGTATTTTATTGGGTGACACGTGGATATACAAACAGAAAGGGCCCGCCAAGTGCGGTCAAAATCAATAACCAAATATAACAAAAAGAGGACTCCTAGAAAAAAAACTGGAGCTGTCTAACTAAAAAAGAACTAAGTGCCAACAATGTAAATATTTCTCACTAAACAAAAAACCTGTCTAACTACACTGTAGGGAACAAACCAAAATACAAGTGACTGCCACTTCTAAAACCTAGTGAATAATAACAAAGACAAGAAACCTATAATGTGTGCGTGCGTAACTGAAATCAGTGTATTAAACCTTACCCTTAGCCCAATCCGATGTATATAACAAAACGAGTTCACAATTCACAATGCTATCGAGTGCTGCTTATTTGACCGAATGGTGTCTGCCGCCATTCCTGGCGCGCACCAGCCTTATATAAATCTTCCTCCGGACTTGATTGGATGAGCCCCGCGCCGACCAGCCGCACCAATCCTTAGCCGGGGATCTCCTCGGCCGGGTGGACACGCCCTCAGGTTACCGGAGGCACATACAGACACAGACAGACACACTCACACACACACACACACAGGGGAGAAAGGGAAGGTCCAACAAGCCTTACGGCTCGGGGCCGTAACAGGGAGCGATCCATGTCTCCGTCTTCAGGTCCAATGATGAAGTCTTCTCCATCATAACCGTCTCGAAAATAACCTTTTACCTCATCAGTCTCATCGTCCCACTCACAGCTGGACATCCTCTGGACAACGTGAACACCTGGAAGTGAGCGAGTGACATCAAGGTGCAGTCGTCTATTACCAGTTAATATCATATATATATCTTAACAGAATAATATTGATCAACTGAAACTTAATTTAATCTGAGATTAAGGGATGAAAAAACTTTGATTCACTGCTTTGCAGTCTGGATGTTGGCTTTGAAGGCCTGCTGTTTGCTCACACAGGTCTGAGTCTCCCTCTCCAAGTGCTGAGGATTATCAGCCGTGACTTTCTCCATCCAGTCCTGTTTGGGTTCATCTCTCTT
Organism: Acanthurus leucopareius; assembly: GCA_029814765.1. Classification (NCBI taxonomy): domain Eukaryota; kingdom Metazoa; phylum Chordata; class Actinopteri; order Acanthuriformes; family Acanthuridae; genus Acanthurus; species Acanthurus leucopareius. The sequence goes on along the minus strand of JAQMCX010000053.1, from coordinate 4,817,408 downwards.
TGTGTTACTGTCGTAGTAATCTATCTGAAAGTCATCAACCATCCCAACAGCCACAAACTCTGG
>JAQMCX010000053.1:4787105-4817245 GCA_029814765.1 Acanthurus leucopareius | reverse complement strand
TACATTCCTCTTTTGTATCACCGACTGATTAAACAGTATTTTCAGTGACTAATACACACAATACTCTACTAATACATTATGTAACCAACCGTAAAAATGAAATGACATAACTTAAAGTAACTTAAAAGTAACATAAATTACATAAGAACATAGGATACTGTAATAGGAAAATAATGAGATTAGCTCAAATGAATTACTTTTACCTGAAAATGAATTATTCTTTCTCACACTACCTGTTACACTAGGATTCACTAAAGAAGATTTAGACATATAGATATCAAAGTCCTACCATGAGAGACTTCAAATCTATCGGTAGAAAAACAAGAGCATTACTTCTGTTCCACAGTTTATTCATATATGATTGAGAGATTGTTTGACATGAATGAATATGCGATCAAATCATGTGTAAAATATCACGAAACCTAAATGATTCTCAAACCAAGGTTAAATTTTTCAGATTTGCTGCTAATGTTTCAGAGATGTTACATAATTCAGAGTGTCAATGGTGGTTAAGTTGTTCTGCAAAAAAAAATCTATCTGGTTATTGCTGGTCCTGTATTGAAAATAGTCAAAAACATACGTGTCAGATCACAATCCAGCTCCAAACTAATCAATCCCCCAAAGAATTCTGAAGGTCTGCTGTGAAAATCTGAATCGATGGGGGCTCAGTGCAGTAGAGGAGCAATTATTACCGCGAGATACATACCTGAGCGCATTGATTTTCCTACCTTTATCCCTGTCAATCATCATCTACACACAATATGCTATGGTATGAATGTATACCATGAATCTTATTGTTTTAAGTGGACTGTTACGAACACACACACACACACGTTGCCCTCACCAATGAACAGACCAAAGTAAATAATAAAAGGTAGTGCAACAACTTCCCCGGCTCTCCTGCAGTATAATAAATCTGCTGTCACGATTTCTCAGGGAAAAAAAGAAATAACACATTTGTATGCGCACAGATAACTACTTTCCTCCAGCGAGACCCACCAACCTCCTTTCTCACTCCGAACCGTAACGGATACAGTTACACCACATACCAGGCGAAAGGAGCTCCGGTAAAAATCTCCTAATAGAACAGGATATCACTTTAACATTCGAGCACCATTCATCATGTTTTTTAATAACATGTCATGTGGCATTAAAATGACTGAGGTGTTATGTAATCCTTGTCATTCGGAGCAGGTGATTACAGAAAATAATACACATAAAATGTCTTCAGTCGTAAAAAGAACAAAGAGTGATTTTTTATCCTCCAAACATAAACATGCTATCAGCATCGCCTGCAGGCTGAACATTCCCTGGAGTGAAGTTTCAGGCGAAAAAGACAAGACAGGAAAGCCTTTTTTGAACAAAGGAATATGGATAAATGCAAATAGCAGTTTCAGTAAGAACAGTTCCCTTTGGTAGTGTTTAAGTATTAATATATGTACCCTTAACATGTCCAGGTGGAGTTGAGCCAAACCTCTTTATATTCGATGCTTAAAGGTATTTGTATCGATGACATTGAATTTATATGTTAATCATGTGTTTGACATGTAAAAGTATTCGTATCCAGTGACTGCAGCTGGATTATAAATGATTTAAAGTAAGAATAAATATGATAAAATGAAACATAATGCAGCAAAAGTCTCACAAGACAATATCACAATAATACAGGAAGTATAAATACCTAAAAACTGTGCTAAGTACAGTTCAAGCTAATGGTACTTTCCACCCCTGCTGTCGACATGGAATCTCCGTTATGCTAATAAATTATCTGCTGTGCATATTTTTTGTTAAAATTGGGGAGTAATTACCAAAGTAGAATCTCAGTTCTGCCAAAAATATGCTAAGTGGATTGAGCATTTTTAACACAACAGGGAATTAAAATTTGGAGAGCGGGAACACGAGATCATGTGCAATGAGCCATAGCTTTGGACCGAGAGACAGTGGAGCGTAGCAGAAGTGTTTGCCTCCGTACTCCCCCCCTCCTCTCCCTCACCAGTGACCTTGTTAACCCAGCTACACTTCACTACCCTCAACGCAGGCCGGGGGAAATTTCGTTTAGTTGGCGCTCTGACCCTCATATCAACAGGAATTATTCCCTTACCTGCGTGAATGAGTGAGAGCAGGCTCGGTTCAACTCAGCTTCTAAAAATACGGAATTTAGATTGCAGGTGAGTGATATTTTCACAAACCTCCGCTGTGTTAAAAGGGCTGATTTGTACTCAGGCTGTTTTTGAATTTTATTCCTAAAAGCATCTGAAGGTTTGCAGGACTTCCTGTATGTGATACTCACGTCTCACTCAGCCTCCGTGTTCATTTTCTGTTTTTAATTCCGTGTGTTTCCTGGTTCAGCTTGAGGCAGAATGATTCTCTGCCGGCACGTTTTTGACTTGATTGTGATTCTTTCAGCTCACTAGCGCACATTCATCTAACTGCAGGTGCCTGTATACAAATTACACACAACAGCCACGACCAATGAATTTAGTTTTTACGGTGATGCCAGTCATCACTGAGAGATCCATCTGAGATGATGAGAGCACCGTGGCAAGCTGGGGATTTTCTCTCTGTGACTCTGAGCTTTCCTGAGCTGCAGCCCTTTTTTCTCTAAATGACTGGGATTGTGACAGTCGTCCATCGTCTGCAGTCCGCCAGCTGAGGCACTCAGGCTCTGTTTATGTGTTAGAAATATCGTACATTTATCAGGACAGCATGTGATAAAAGAAGTGGACGAATCAGACTCGGTGGGCCTGACGTTTGCCTACACTTGAATCTTGCCATCAGGCCATAACAAAGTATTCTGAAAGTTAATGGACAAGCTGCAAATTGGCTTGTTCTCAGCCAAGCTGATTATTTGGAGACAATCCTTCTAAGAACGATAGCATCAGTTCTTCTCAGCCAATGGCCCTAAAGAAAGATATGTTTACATCAAGTGACAAAGTAAAGGAAGTCAAGTGATGGTGCTACAGAGCGACAGTCAACTTTGTAGTATTATGTTTGACTTAAGAAAGTGTTTAAACAGAATGACAAAGGTACCCAAACTTTGCCAAAACCTAACCAAGTGTTAACCATTGTGACATCATGAAACAGTTTTTTTCAAAAGTGATTTGTGACAGTTTTGCAAAGGGCAGACAAATGATGTTAGAGATTACTGATAGGGTCGTAAGAACTGAAAACTCTTCTACGTTGGTTCCGGAGAGCGCAGATAGACGATACATTTGTTGGTGTTATTTGAGGATCTTGTTGTTTTTCTAAATGAGGATGCCTCACACGGTATTTTTGCAATTAAGTCATAGCCACATGGTGCGATAACAACCTCCAGTGCTGTTCAGCATCTCCATTTCTATATAATTAGCACACCATTGCTCTTGACCACGATCGGTGCTTGAAATGTGTCCGGGCCTCTAGAGAATACAGCGGGGGCCCGTCCATATTGGTGAGCAGGCTCATCCACAGTTAAAGTCTATGTGCATGGAAACTACAGCTTGCCAAGACAAATGTGTGAGTGTTTAGACCGGCTGAAACTGGTTTGAGGGCTCAGCTGTGATTATAAAACTAGGGTTTAATTAACTATACAGGTGGCCAAATGTTTAAAATAACTCATTTTTCAGTATTTCAGTCCAATTTAATATTAATTCCCAACAACCTGCAGTGCAGTTACTGCTGTAAGGAGACTGAAATCAATTTCATATGAAGCTGAGTGTTCTGCAATTTAGCACAAAAGAAATGTTGGCCATGGACATTAATCAGACAGATATGCGACTTTGTCTTCTTGCATATTTTACAGTAACGTACAGTTTCACATCATCCCTTAAGGACATAAAATGCTCGTTTAAATACATTTATTGAAACTCTATAAATACTAAACTGTATCCTATAAATACACAGCAAAAAAAAAATTCCACCAGCTTTGAGTGCAGGTACTGTGAAAGGAGATAAAGCTGTGGCTTGGTCTTTACCAGGGATGTACTGTAACTGAAAGTCCTTGCCTTCAATGATATCGATGTGCCTTTTCATTAAAGTGGATCATCTCCAGTCGCTTCTTTTTGCTCGGTAAGTGTTTATTTTTTCGTCGAGCATCACTGCAGTCACACAGGTAGCAGTTCCACCTACTCTGTCATCCTTTAACAAGGCCGACTGCTAATTCATCATTGCTGCCGTGTTTGGAAGAGCTTTTAAAGAGCAAACTAATTATGAGAAACAAATGAGACACCCCTATTTACGACAACACAAGTAAATTTGTCTCCATAAACAATGCAGGGTGTGAATGGGGTCCATGTTGCCATATGGAAAGTAAGACGAATGAAGATATGATGCATTAGAGTACATTTAAGTGTATACGTTTATGAAATATGTATTTTTCAACTGCTGTTGTATATTCTCACTCTGAATGCAGGTGCAACTCAAGATACTGTGTCTGGATTTAAACCCCAGGTGGTGTCAACTGTTTGTTGCTTTGCAGCAAAAAAAGAGAGAGCAGGAAGAGAAATGGTTCATTTTAGGAAGTGATTTTTTATGTACGGTAATTAGTATCTGCGGGAAGAGAGGTAGTTAGATCCATTTACTACATTTGAGCCAAAATGAAAAAAAGACTGTTTTAAAATATGATCTTTTTAAACTGCTAAAGCATTTCCACACTGTTTGAATAAATAATAATTCATACAACACTTGTGCATTCTTGCAATAACCCCGTTGGATTGAGACTTCTGACCTCTTGACACATTTGATGGATGCATTTTTCATTATTCATATTTTTGTACAAGGCCCAGAATTTTTGTACAATCCTGCACACACACACACACACTCACACACAGGTGGGCTATCTGAACTGTGCTGTAAGACAGAACAGAATTATCAGTGACTCAGCCTTAATTCTGCCTTTCAGCTCCTCGCTAAGTGATATTCGTTTGTGGTCACAGTTCAGAGTTTCACCACATAGGGGTTGAAGCCAAAGCTCACTTGAGTTACGTTTGGCTTCACAGTGTAAAAGTTGTGTTTTATTGTTTGCTGCCAAGGATTCAGCTTCACCTTTTGCTCTGTAATTGTAAAGAACAACACGATGCACATGCCAGCTGTCTTTTTTTTAATCACTCAAATCTGAAAACTGATCGAATTAAAACTCCATCACAATATGAGTGATTCCTGTATTTTCCAGGAGTTGTTGGCATCGAGCAGGTGAAGAGGTTGCTAATTAGAGTTAAAGCAGGTATTGATCACTCTGAAACCCCATCTACTTTAATTGCCACTTAAAGTGGAAGACGTATCTAACCTATTTGATTTCTGAATAAACCAATGGCGACTCCACACACCTCGCAGGGTTCAGACCCACAAATGGCTCCTGTCCAGCCTGGCAAACTGCCTGTGACACAGTCCGATCGTAACTGCAGCTCGGAGAGAAGGAGTGGGATTTTTTTATGGGCTAAGTGGGTGAACTTTAGCTCTCATTGTTGAGATATGACATGAGGGCACTTGGAAAGATTTAATGATATGAAAACTATAAAAACACACACATTTCTTAGAAATAAATCTGGCTTTAACTGCTCTTGTTAACACATATGTTGGTATTATGGTATTATATGTTGTTTTCCAGGAGTTCAAGGAAACAATTTTCCCTTTTTTTAACACTATAGTTTGAAAAAATTGCATTCTGGTCCTGTAAATCAGGACACTGTCAGTATGTAGCTGTGTCTCGCTCTTCTTATTTGTTGATCTATTTAAATATATCGAAGTTGTGTGTGAATTGAAACTCTCTTTTCACTTCAACGTTGTCTTGTGTTTTCCAGCCCACACTCTTCTTCTTCCTCCATGAGATATTTGCCTTAAATTAGTTTATTGTAACGCAACAACACCCCTTGTGTGTTGACAGTAGCTCCCTGTCTGACACTGAAAACCACCTGTTTCTACTAAAAACACCTGTTGAAACAGTTTAAAGTGAACTCACATCAAATTTTTAAAAAGTTATCCAAACTTCCACCTTCCTGTCAGGTCTTCTTTCTGTCTTTTCCCAATGCATTTCAACTTTTTTTCCATGTTAAAATACTTGGTAAAAATATCTGACAGTCATCAAGAATTCATTAATTGAAAATTAATCAAACTCTCTTTTTAATGTCTCTGCAAACTAGTCGGTGCATTGACAGCCAAGACTTCAATACCAACTGTTTGAGCTGAGCTGTGACCTTGTGCTTTTTTGTTAAAATGTTTGAGGAGATTTTTTGCACATTTTACTGGATTTTTCATTAAAAAAGAGCTTAAAAAAAAGGAAAAAAAACCTTCTGCCACAATAAACACTTGAAATGAGACCCGGATCACGGTGTAATGATGTGACTGCACATGCAAATGACCGACTCAGAAAAGTTGATTTTGTGGTGAGTTACTCTTAAAGGTGATAAAAAGAGGATACAAAATTGTGATTTAGCAACCCGTACTTTCATCTCAAAAATTAATTGAATGTCATCTCGGCCAATTTGAGATCCCAGATGTTTCACTGCAGGATAATGATGTGATGATAATGACTTGAGTTTTTTTTTCTTCCTGCTCTCGCCTTCTCTAATGCTTGATTTAAGGATTTGACTTGCAGGCTGGCTGGTGCACGGGCAAAGTTGGCAATTTCCTTGATTATCAGATTTCTACAGCATATTTCTGGTCAAGGTTTAATCAATTCTGTTAGGAATAATTATCTGTGGTACAACAAGGACACTGCCTGCGGTTTGATTCAGATGGAATTATTTTCACTATCTGAATGCAAACCCATGGGATGTTGACATGAACACTGTGAAACAATTAAAAAAGGGGTGCACATGCTGAATAGAAATCATCAAAGACACAAAACGCCACTGAAGCAGGTGAACTTTTAGAATCATTTAGTAAAGATGAACGTGGTTCAAACACCTAAAACACCATTTTAACACGGAGTGACACAGATTTCCCTGAAACTACAGCAAAAAATGGCTTCCCGGAGAAAAAACGAACCAGTCAGAAACATAATTGGTCCATACATAAAATAAAATAACATGATATACTCCCTCTTTAAAAGCTCTTGATGACAGTGAGGTTGAAACAAAACCAAATCCCTTTCAGAAAAGAACTTGAGCCTTTTAACTCTGATTGTTCTGTTTGCTTGATCTCATCGGGATCCGATTCAGAACAACAACAAAAAAAAAAATGGCGCAACCTTATGGGCACAAAACTACAGAGAAAACACTAATCAAAGGGCTGATTTCTATAAACTTGTAATTTCCTTTAAAAACATTATCGTGTTAGATGTTTTTTTTTTTACAAACCACCGTCCCAAAGCACTAATGGTTTGACTGCTGTGGGTTTTTTTTTTTTTTTTTTTTGGTAAAGTAGGACACATCCTTTCTTGGATTTGTTCAGCCCACAGCGATGCTAAAGAATGAAACAATCGCAATCTGCATTCGCCCTCTGATGAATGTAATTACGTGTCTGCTCCAGATGCCTGCAGGTCTGCGCTGAAGCTTCTGGTGTGATCCGTTTTTTTTTTTGTTTATCGCTGTTTGCTTTGAAACTGTGAATGTTTTTAGCTGATTGGATGAATGAGATACACAAAGCTTTACAAGGCAGTTTGTGCCTACAGATTAGAGTAATACTAATGTAAGCTGCCATACCTCGAGGCATACACACACACGAAATATTTAAATAAATGCAAACACAAACACACACTTGGTTATTACCAGCGTTAAAGCAGGCGAGAGGAAATCTGAGCATCCTGAATGCAGTTTAATCATGTTTTTATGACATGAAAGATGCTGTTTTAGTTAATGTCCTGATGTAATTTGCCACGTTAAAACATCTAGCTGTGATCTTAATGGCTGGTGCTCAAAAAAAAGGGGGGTGGGAGAAGAGATAATCCAATATATTTTGAAGATACACCGAGCTCAGACTTTTCAAACACAGAAGCAGGAAGCGACAGACATGTAAAGAGGCAGAGAGAAGCCAAAGTCAGATCCTGCCTCATCTCTCTTTAGATTTGAAGACTTTCTAGGATGAAGGATTCAGAGAGTTTGCACTGCACAGCTGTTGCAATGATATATTGTCATTTCTACAGTTATATTGTCAAGAACAGAGCTGCATCTTCCTTCACATCGTCTGCAGCTCTCGTGTTATACTGACACTGATGGTTTTAAAGGGACAATCTGTATTTCTAATGTAGAAACTGACAAAATGAGCTTAAAATAGCCAAGAATCTTATTACTTACATCCTTAATGGACAATCCAGTGTCACAGTGTCAGGGCCAATGCAAGGAGAAGTTTACTTTTGTGGCAAAGCTAAAAGTCAGACTGTGGAAGTCAGTGTGGTTGGTTGGTGGGAGGGGTGACATGTCAGACTTTCACGCAGGAAGGCAGTGATTCATGCCCAACTTTGACAACGCTGCTGTTGATTTTTCAGTTGCTGATGCTGCGAAAATGGCATTGTAAATAAAAAGTGTCAACAGTGTAATCCAGGTTTTTGCTGAATCATGCAATGATTATGTTAATACTGACAGGGCTGATATATCAGCTTCAAATTGACAGAGATAAACACCGGAAAAGTACAAAGTTGGGAGGGTTTTTTTTAGAGGTTTACAATCCTTTTTTCTCTTCCTGATAACCATGGTGATACCTAAAAGATGTTTGTGCTATTTTTGTACAGTAGTTTAATTTTACTATCATGTTAAGTGCCTCAATCACTCAACTGAGACACATTTTTGACATCAAATCCCTAGTTTGTCTTTTTCCTTTTCTCATTTCTTCCAGTAAACTTGCAGGTAGTGATGTCATAGAGTAGTTTAGCATGTTGAAAATAATCTGCAAATGACTGGAAAAGAGCTGAATGTATCACAGTATTTAATGTGGATTGTCATGTCTGTTTCATGATAATGGTAAATAGTTTGAGTCATTTGTTATTGTGAATATGGGAGTAAACTTGCATTTGTTTTCCATATTTTTCAGTCCACATGCATACAAAATGCATATTTTTCATCGAAGGGAAACTTTTCAACTTAATTTATACATTTAAAATGATGGCGTCTTAATGGCGTCCATCATGACTTCACCACTCATTAGAACAGACTTTTAGATCTGAGGGATATAAAAAGTAACATTCAGCTCTTCAGCTCTGAGGAAAATAGAAAAAATAAGATTGATTAACTAATTTTCTCTAAAGAAGAAAAACTCGTCTCGTAAGTTCTTATTAGATGATCACAGAACGTTTTCTGCTCAGCCGGCTGTCTTTCCTTTTTCTCATCACAGACAAAAATCATTTCAAAGTTTCCACAGGCTGTTTTTCTATGAGCTCATGGCTGGATGCTGAATAATTTATTACAATGTTTGGAGAGAGAAAGATGAGAGAAATGATGATTTTTGTGGCTGTGACATCAGGACTGTCAGACTTCCAGATCCAAACGGAGAATTAGAAGAAACCCGGTGAATTAATGCGACTCCTCCGTCTTCTTTGATCAACAGTTTGTTCTCTTTAAATACTCTAATTGGCAGCAAGACTTTTTGTGTCTCGGATATTTGATGTTTTTTTAACGGATGCATGTTGTGACAAAGTACATGAATTCTTTCATCATTTTCGAACACTATTTTTTTTTTCAAAACCATGCAACATTTCTGTCCATCTTTGTTTTGTGACGCAGTTTTATTCTAATGCATTTTTTTTCTCTTTGACGTTAAATTTCAGCAATTAATCCAGCTTCTTCTTCTATTTTTTTTAAGGCGGCAGAGATTTTAAACAGCCCATTTGTAAGAAAACAGAGCCGTTCTTAACCATCGGCTCCACATTCAAATAGGATTATTTCTTTTTTTTTAGTCTCTCTGTCTCTTTTTCACACACACACACACATACCACAGTAGGATGCCCCCAGGGGGACATTGCACCATTGGGACATGCATGTTTCTGCGGTGCCAAATGAGCTCTCACAGGCAGAAAGTGTGTCAGTGGTTGCCTGGCTCTGGAGGCTTTGGACCCCGTCGAGCTCATATTCCATCAAAGCCGAGCTCAGATCAGAAATCCCTTTCATTTACAGCATGCACATTCAAACAAACAAATGAAGTTTTATAAGATTGCCTCTTCTGTGTTTGATGTGTGGTTATGATGAAATTTTTTTTTTTTTGTCCAAATAACATAGCGGTCATTTAAATAAAAAATAACAAGGAAATTAAAGATTTTCTTTGAAAAGTTGTCAAAAGCATCTTTGAATCTGACTCTTGTCACTTTGGCGAGAGCAAAAAGTTTGCATGCGACACGAAGTCAGTCATGGATTTTGGATCGGATGGTGTTTATCGTCCCAGAGGGGCAGTTTGAGTTGCAACAGTAGTGACTCACAGCACCACCAGTACACACGACAAAATATACAATAAGTACTTTAATACATTAAAAAGATTCAGTAAATCATCATAAAAAATGCCATAAGCAATGAATTGCATCTTACAACACAAAACAAACCAAAAAAAGATGATGAAGATCTAGAGTGAAGTATTTTTGACGTCACACATGAGCGAGGAAACTTTTAGACCTAATTTAACTGTAGAAACTAATCCAAGGAACCAAGATGAATTAAAAAGAAATAAGCAACTTTTCCTGAGTTTTGACTTCGGGAAGCAGGACTGACTGTAAAGAATCACACAGAAAAAAAGTCTAAAACTTTCTGATTAAGTTTAAAAAGGGAGGAGTTCACTCGGTCGACTTCTGCTGATCCATTAAACAAAGACGTCACAGTAAAAACTGCGCAACTAGTAAAAGTATTAAGACAAGTGACGGGCCTGTATTTGTAGTTTGTCAACATGAAAATAAAGTTATATTTTGTTGTTGACATCCCAACTTTCTGTAAAAAGACTGTGCATGTCTGTTTTTCTTCTTTCCATCCCACTTAAACATCAGAATCACTCAACAGGAAGGAAACACTGACTTTTCATATAATTTTTAGTTTCCTTTTTTTCAGTTTACACCTTTCTTATGAGTTAATATGTTCTTCAAAACAAATTCCACATTTGTTTAAACTGATGAATTTGAATTTAAGGTTTTTAATATCGAAAGACAATCAATAGGGTAGTAGCCCAGAGAGGAGTAACTGATCGAGGGCGTAAACACCAAACAAAGCCAAGAGGGAAAGCAGCGGACAAAAACAAGGAGCGAAGTGACAGATGGAATTACTCACAGCTCACAGCATGGCTCCGCCCTCTGGAGAAGGAGGGAGATGCGTCCTCATTGACCTTGTCATGAGAGCCGTGGCTCATTGTTATTGGTGTGGAGTTTACATCAGAGTAATCAGTTACTCTGTGCAAGCAGACAAACAATATAACACATTAAAAAAAAACAGCTGCAACATTCAATGATCGTAAAAAGACTTTTATAAAAAGAAGAAATAATCGTATTTTCTCCACATTATCGTCCATATTGCATCGCAGTAATGAGATTATTGTGATGGTGGTGAGGAGAAGCAGCATCTCACTCTCTCTTCAGTTTTCCTTCGCACTCATGTGCAGCTTTCTGTTCACTTTTCTCAATTAAGACTCAAGTGAAAGGTTCATGACCCAGTCTTCACGGCGACATGCAGATCTGTAGGTTATTACTGAGCTGTGACTGGACCGTCGAGCTTCGGTTTACACATAATTACTTGTTGCACATCAGGATGAGAGTTTCTTTTGGTTTCAAAGTGAAGCCACTCTCCATTAAGTATGAAAACAGAGCACAGACGGGAACTTAGCTGCTAAATTAGATCATATTTAAACGGCTTTCCTCCCTCGAAATGCTTTGACCGGCAGAACGGTTTTATTTTTCGATAAATTTGCAGATACTTTGCTAAAGTTTCACTGTGATGCTAATGATTTTCCGCCTTGATGTCCCTGTCCCGAATAAATTACTTTTTATGCCTTTTTCAAAGTGCCACATCCCTGTGGTCTCCATCACAGACGACCCACAGCTGATTAATCGTGGCTGAGAGCATTTTTTTATGACTGTTTTGATCCGTCGAGCTCCACCTCTCTGCTCAGCTGAGCTGCAGTAACAAACAGTATCTGTAGTCATTGATTTTGATTCTAACATAAGAATTGTCTCTGTTCTTAAATCTCAAGGCTACATTCACTTTCACACACATTATTATGATTGTGCACACTAATATACGGTCAAGTCGTCGTGTTGAATGTCTTTTTCTTTATGACTGTAAATGAGCACAGAGTGATTGCAGTTAATATAATGTGCCATGACAGTGCTCACACACTGCTGTTAGCCTTTTTTAGCCATGTTCACTTTCACAGTTTAGTGTGAAAAACATGCTAACGACCCTCAACACAAAGCTGGCTGCAGCTGAGCTTGATGTTAATGTAATTACTTCTCCAGGCATTCGGTCATTAACCAAAGCAGGCCTATTAGTTTAACTGATAAAAACCTGATGGTGACGTGAGATGATAAAGCAGGTGATTAATGAAGCTCATATAGTTTTCTCTGAGAGAGGCATGACATGTGAATCCAGCTCTGAGTCGACCCGTGCTAATGTAAGGTTCAGGAGTAAAGTTAATATATAGTGCAAAAAAAAGAGTTAATTTATGTATTTGGGTTAATTTGCTAAAAATACATTTACAGTGTGTACACAGCTAACTATTTACATATTTACACATTTATATATTTACATTTGCACAGTTACAAGTAGTGTTGAATCTGCCTTGCTGAATCTCTTGCATTTACCTGTTTAAGTCCTGCTAGCTCCTGATTGGTTAGTTCAGTGACATGTGACTATGTTTTTGGAGAAATTGAAGTTGTTGTGAATGGAAAACAGTAAAGCACAGCTCAAGAAGTTATCCGTCTCCATCCTGTTGTCCCATCTCGTTTTATAAAGAGTTGTCCAGTTATCACTGACAAACCCTCATGTTACACTAACATTTCTGTTTTGGACCAAAGAGAGTCAAGATTTGCATTTTTAGTAGCATACTGCTAGCCATGTTATCATGCTGCTTGTGTCTCAAAAAGTAAACAGAAATTGAGTCCATATAGACGATGGATGGGACCATATCTGCTCACTTCAGTGCTGTCAATCATTTTCTGCAGTTGTGCTGCCTGATTTTTATGTCCATACAGATTTAATTCATCCTGTGAATTTTCCTCATTCTGCTGCTTTTAGTGGTGAATCTCAATTCAAACCAAGATATCCGGTACAGAGTATAAAGAAGGCTTATGAAGAGCCTGAAAAAACATAAAAATGGAGATTCAGTTAAAGGTGTCACTTAAACACAGACGGAGTCATCAAGGTTAAAGTCGTTCATCCCTGATTCAGGTTCGGTCTCCGGCTGCTGATCCGCTCTGTTGGGTGAAAAGAGCCGGAGATTTGCTCAGAGCTCAGTGGACCAGAGTCGGTCCCTCAAGCATGTGTGTTCCCCGGTGTTAGAGGGGCCTCCGCTGGGACACACACACTGGTCTATTATAGTTCAGTCTCTGCGGAGGACAGACGAGTGAGGAGTGAGATAGCAAACGTTGAGAGGAAGTGTCAGGCTGGCTGTCAGAGAAATGAGGGAAGGATTTCATTTTTTTTATTTTTTTTTAATATGCATAAAGTGTGCTCCCTGTCTCTGTGCGTTAGCTCGTGTTCGTCTCGTTCGGTCCCCTTGAGGTGAACAATTTTGGGTTTAGAGACAGCGGTATATTGAGGCGACACACCACTGTGTTGTGTGTGTCAGAGAGCAGATGTCTCCCTCTCTCTCTCTCTCTCTTTCTTTTTTTTTTTTTTTTTTAGCACTTTCCCTTCCTGTCATGGTGTCCCATCATCCCAGATGGATGCTGTCACCAACCTAATGATGCCTGTTTTCCCTCATGGGCTCTGGCTATATCGCAGCAGTTTACATGCAGAGCAAGAGACAGACAAGCTGTAGCGCTCACCCACACGCCCACACTCACACCCGTATTTATGTTGGAGTGTTGTGTAATTTAGCAAACACAGCCCTCTCAACAGCACAAATGAAGGCTCTTCTTACTTTTAATGAGACGCCGGTGATGGGAGAATTTATATTGTGGGGATGATGACACTAATTTCCTGGTGTTTTTATTTATTTTTTTTCTTTTAAAGTCATTATTTTTAGTGGAAAAAAGGATTACATTTTATGTTAATAGTCTCAAGATGTTACCCTTTAATAGCTTTTTGTGTTAACAGGGGGTTTGTGCAAGTTTGCAAGTATTTAAAAACGTTGAACACAGAGCGTGGTACAAGAAGATACCACAAGAGGGCACACCAGGGAACTCAGATATAGCAATTCCAGATGTGAAGGGTGTGAAAAATAAGAATGGCACCACTCAAGAAGGATTATTAATATTTTTAGTCTGAGGATCTAATTGGGAAAAAAGGAAACTCATCATGGTTCATAAGAATCCTGAATGACAAATAAAACAGCAACTCCAAAATAAGGCTGAAGGATGATTTATAAATCGCATTTATATTCAAAAGGGAGAATACGATCATCTGTCACGTCATAACGTGTTTCACAAAGGAGTGAAGTTTTTCCGTCCTTGCTTGTAAACTTGAAGATGCTCCTTTTAAACTCAAACATGATGCTGTTGCTTCTTATCAGTGAACCTGTTTAAACCAGTGAAAAGATCCAAACAGGGAATTGTCAAGCATTTTGTTTGTCTTTCCTTGTGTTACATTTCGTTTTAGTTTTTATTTTTTACACTTTTTGATTGGTAGTTCTTGTTCTTGTTCAGTCAACACAAGATTCGATTTTTAACTCTATTTATCTCGTTGCTCGTCTCTGGTGGCTTAACAGGAACAACAAGAAATTTACAGTTGCAAGAAAGTTATAAAATTTAAACCGTTACAACAAAATGGAAATGTTTGAGTTTTGCAGCACAACTTTTTATTCTTCATATTTGGCTTGATGCACATCCATCTGTTTGTCATTCTGGTATGAAAGTTCCTGTCGGTGGTTCCATATGAGAGATTTTCCAATCCATTACAAGGCGTCTTAAAAGGATTTGTAAAAGAACGGTCCCCTCTCAGCGTGTATTTCGCATGTTGTAGGCCAACTATAATCTGTATTTAACTAGTTTGGATGTGTTGTGTACGGCAAGAACTCTTACTGTTCATAATTGTTGGTATTTTCTTTTAAGTCTTATTTTGTTTCGTCTCTGTGTCTGTTGTGGTCTGTTCTGTCTGTCTAATACTGTTTGCACATGCTGGGAAAGCAAAGCAAAGCAAAGCAAGGCAACAACAAGTTTAGTTTCTCTATAAATATGTACTTATCCTCTGACATGCTCTGTTAAAAATAATAAAAACATTTAAGAGAGAAAAATGGAAATGTTTAAGATCAACTCGGACCTCTGCCGTGGCCTGACTTCAGAGGAGCAGACTGAACAGCGTTTATCTCAAAGAGAAATTAGACTTTTTTTTTTTTTTACTTTCCAGCTGCTGCACAGAAAACCAAATAACCTTGACTGATTGATGAGTAACACAGGTTATGAAGCTGGTTTGACTGCGGTGGTGACTGAAAGGCTTAGCTAGGTTAAGCTAACAGAGCAGCAGCAGGCTAAGCTAAGTCTGCAGGCTAATATGATGCACAGCGGCCATCTTTCAGTCTGTGCAGGCTGCCAGGAGGACATACTTGTGTCTGCAAAACTGTGGCTTATAAATGCCTAATAAATATAGAGATACAGCTATTTAAAGCTTTAACGAGCATGCTGCCATACTCAGCAACCATTACATGAAGATAATAGCTGATTCCAGTAATACGTTGTACTTATATTACATGTGTTCTGAGATATCTTTGCTGTGATGAATCACAACATACAAACTGCTGTTTTGAGCAGATGCTTATTCAACACAGTGTTTAAAATGACATCTGTACTCACTGAAGTCAGACCGAAATCAACTACAGAGCTGAATCAACTCCTCCTCCAAACACCGTCAGCAAAAAAAACCCCTAAAAAACTGGACAATACAGCATCAGCTTCACACTCGCTGGTTTTATTGCGGCGCTGTGTTTTAGGATTGCATCTAACAAACTGGTGACTCAGTGAATCCGCCGCCCATGTTTTTTTGCTCATGATTTATTAATGCTCCCATCTGCCTTTCTATGTCCATATATATATACATATATATATATATATATATACAACGTGCATGCCAGTGTGTGTGTTTTTGTTTCACTCAGCAGAGCGTCGGATTTTATGATTAATGGCACTGTCAGCTCAATTTCTCTCTCATTGCCCTGCATCTCGTCATGGACTGTTTTTCATGAATATTGGCCGTGGTTGTATGTGTCAGTACAAAACTGCATTATATAATAATATATATATATGTATATGTATATATATATAAAAAAAAGCCTAAACAGCAGCAAACATGTATAAGCTTCCTGAGCAGACCTTTTGAACTGTTGCAACAAAAGCACATCTGTAATCCATAAAAGTAATGGTGCCTCTGCTCCATTAAAATATCCTCATGAGCCCCTTTGAACAATACCCGGCCCCTGGAACTGGTTCAATGGATGACAGGCGTTGTTAATGTTATTAGTTGGACCTTGTTTGTCGAAGTGTTCCCCGAGCAAGTGGTCCATTTCCAAGTCCACAGTGCATACAGATGTTCTACATACAGCCGATGTAGGAGACAAAACTAAAGCTTTTTTCTGTGTTAGTGTAACTTTATCAAACTAAAGGTTAGTGAGAACCTTAAAAACCATAAAAACAAGTTTTTTCAATGAGGCTTGAATCACCAGGTATCTTTAAAGTGCCTTATAGTCTGGTATTTAAGTGTCCTACAGGGTCACAGTACAAAAATATGAAAAGGTGACTGGTTTATTGCATATTTCATTATTTTTAGTGGATGTCTTATAGGTGCTAGTTTTTGCTTGTGTTGCCCAAAGCCCTCCTGTCCATGTCTGTGCTCAATCCAGAAGCCTGTTATTTACCTTTACAGTAAAGACTGCAGGTCAGCGAAAGTCCAGCAGCTTTCACTGACCTACAAAATCAGCAGAAACCAATGAATCAGAGATGCTTATCGAGTCAAGTACATAAAGAATTTTTTTCTTTGGTTGTTTTCTTCAGCCTGGACTTTGAGGCGAGGCTCGCTAACCTACGGAGGGCTGAACGAGCGACTGTCGGACGTTTCAAACACAGGCTGTAACAAAAACGCAGAACTGTGTAGTGTGAAATTGCCAAGTGATGTAGTCGTAACTGAACAGCGACTTTGAGACCAGTATCCATGGCGACTCAATCATCTATGCAAGCAGCAAGCGGCACCTGAGAGGCGACATTTGTTGCCTTGTCTCGATGCCTTTTAAAGCGCGCTCGGTTATTAGATTTTGCAGGCGGTTAATTGCTCCCAGGGTTAAACCGGGAGATTGCCAGTGATCAGATCATTCCTCTAATCAGCAGGCTCTAAAGGCTGACTGCCCATCTGCACGCTGGGTTGCCGCATTATTGTCGGTGACTTAATGCAAAATGTGTTGAATAACAAGCAGGCGAGAGGAGAGAAGAAGAGCAAAGATGGAACTAAGTGAGACACTGAAACTGATTTCCTGTGGCAAAGCTGATGCTGCCATCAGCGGCCATGAGCATCAAAATGAAGGTGCTAACCATGTCTTAGCAGTGTTGCGTTTAAGTACCAATGAAAATCATTAAAAACACACTGCACAGCTTGTTTGGGGGAAATAGTTTGAGTTTCACAAGTAAGCCATATCAATGAAGTGGAATACCTTAATGAAATGCAGCCATAATTAATCGTATTAGTTACACTTGTGTGGCTGCATACAGTGTTTGTTGATTGCAACACTGCAAACCCCAGCTATTAAAGTCAATGAAGAGGATGCTGGGTTTATGCCACATTCACATCAGATATGTTAAGACTATAATTATGAGCAGCCAGTCAAGGAAAAACTGTTCACATCATCCTCCAAGTTGCAATTCCATGTAGGAGATATCAGGGTTTTTTTTTTTTTTTTCTGACAGCTACGACATCTCACACTAAGCCAGACGAACCACAGTGTCAACAAATCAGTGTAAACAAGGCTGGAGAGCCAGTCTGAGTGTCAGTTACGTCCAAATAAAATCTGTATTAAGTCGAATACAAATTCAGCAGATTTAAAAGTAACTGTGCACATTTTGCTTGTGTCTGCTTGAACCTTTCGCAGCTCGTTGCAGCTCCGTCAAGTGCAGCCACTTTATTAGGTACACCTGAATATAATCAGGCAGCTTTGTCAAGTATTGTTCTTTTATGAGGACAAAACTGTTCAGGTTGGATTAACACTTTTAGAGAGGCTTTTATTTTCTGCGTTTGTTTTGTTTATGATGAGGTTTTAGTTTGCGTTGGTTAATCTGAATGTCGAACACGTTCAGAGGAAATTATGCATCAAATGTCACAGTAATCATGAAGAAGTAAACATTACCTTTAAAACACATGTAATTTAAACAAATCTATATTCTTATCATGCTTTTTTGCAATGAGAGAGGTTGTTCTTGGAGGAATGTTAGTCTCAACAGTCAGGAGGGTAAAGACAGATAGTGATGCAGGGAGACAAACCCGCTATAAACACAGCAGAGACACGAGACAGGAGCCTCTGAGGGAATGAAAACAAGGTGAACAAATCTGTCTGTGTGCACATTATGAGCTGACCTCTGACTGCAGGTCCTGCTCCCAGCATCACAGGAGTGTGACCATGCTGAGGTGGATCTTCCTCTTGTTTCTCTTTGTTAAAAAGTGGAATTGCAAAGGTATTCTTAAGATTTTATCCCTCTCATTGATATACATGACATCATGTTGTTACCAGTAAGTGAATAAAGGAACTTCTTTTGGTTTTCTTGTGAGACTCTCAGACTAAGAGTGGAAATTTCATCTTGACTCTCCTGTTTTTCCCACTTTTCTAACAGTATATGACAGCAAAGAAAGGAGAATTTAATATTGAACATTGGATTATTTGGCAAATGTGACATATTTGACTGGAACAAATTGAATTGAATTTTGAAATAAACAAAATCCCCCCCAAAAAAAGACTAAACCAAATGTTAACGTTAAATGTTATCGACGTTAATGCACAAATTGAACATGTCAAGACTGAAAACCTCACACTTCTAATACAGAAATACACAAAAACTCTAATAAAACTTCCCCTTCAGCAATGAACTGCAGCAGGGCTCTTTATGGTAAAATATTAGTAAAACATAAAGCACTCCTCCATCTTCAGCCCACTCCCTCCCCCCCACCCCCCACCCCCCCCACCCCCCCCACCCCCAAGCCTCCGCCTGTCCTTTTTGTCCCTTTAAGGATAGCTGCCGTTTTCTTGGGGATAATTAAGAATGAATAGCAGCAGACATCGGGGCCGAGTAAACACTCATTTGGGGCTGTCACATGCAAACGGCACAAACAGCTCATCATTCAAAGCTCCGTTTAAATGAGCCGTTTATCTGATGGAAGGCTCTCACTTGCCTCCGCCAGACGATTCTTTCCTCTCGGTCGTTAACCTTAAATAAATTGAACCGGAACAAAGTTTGTTTTATATTTAAAAGCCTTTGTTTTTTAACTTTAATGGATCAGTTCCTGCGTGTTGATAACAGATATCCAGCTCCGCGTCAACAAACCAGTTTCTTAGTTTATTCAGTCCTGCTTTCCACATAATCATCCATCCTGACCTCCTCCTTTCCTCCCCCACTCTGTTTTTCTTTCTTTCTTTATTTCTTTCTTTCTTCTTTTCTTTTTTGTCTGTGTGAGGAATATTTCTCATTGTTAAGAATATGTGAAAGGATGTGCCAGTTTTCAAAGTTGAGACGTGCTGAGAATCAACAAGGAGCCAAAATGACCATGAGGCGTCTAATCCTGTTGCTCACCAGCAGCATTTAAATCAGTTTTATGGTGAAGGGCCTGAATTTTATTAACGCGGCGGATGCAGTCGAGGAATACTGTAAACATCTGGTTAGCACCGCTATGCTAATGTTCATCATTGGTTTAATTAATGAGCAGTGCAACAGTTTCCCATATCTGGCGACAAGGGCTCTTCTGATGGTTATACGGCAAACATGGCCGCAGTGATGGGACTTGCATGGGATTTGATGGCAGCTGCTGAATAGATGCAATTAAATTTTGTAAACATGCTGCAGATGTAGAGTCTGAGGCATCCAAAGGAGGCATTTTGGATTAATTAAAAAAAAAGAAAATACAGTTTTTATTCGAGTGCGTGTCATGTTGTTCTCCTGCAGCAGGTGTGTAATTGTTACAACAGGTTCTTATCATGTGTGACATCACGCACATACGCGGCTTTATTTAGCTTTAAGGTGAGTCTTCGTCTTCGTCTGCACATCTGGCACGTGCATGTGACTGCATATTATGTTCTCGTCCTTGCTTGAAGGAATCCATAGAAACATGAATGATGAATATTTCTGGTTTTTGAGAATTTGTGGTGATTTGAACGAAGGAAAACACGAGCGGCTCAGCTTTCAGTGTCCAATACTGCGTTTGTTTTGTTCAACATTGGTGCATATTTTAGTGCAAAGATTGCTGAGATGAACAGGAAGTCATCGTTTACAACCCCCCCCCCACACACACACACACAACCTATTTTCTTATGCAATAGTGAGAAATCCACTGATTAGCAATCTGTCAACTTTCCACGCTGTTATTATTTGACGGCCGAGTCATAATCTGTCCATCCACCTTTCTATTGTTTCATCCTTCTTTTGTTTCTTCTCCCTTTTCCTCCATGAAAGAGTGCTCCGTAACCTTGAGTGTGTTTCCAGCGTAGAAGCAGAAACTACTTTCTTATTCAGAGTGTGTGTGTGTGTGTGTGTGTGTGTGTGTGTGTGTGCTGCAGTAATGTCTGTCACAGCCCATTTCCCTCCAGAATAGAAAATGCCGGCTGACACACAGCCTGGGATTAACCACGCGGTGTGTGTCCATGTGTGTTGATTGTGTGTGCGTGTCCTCTCCTTCAGCACACCACACCACCCACTTCAATCATTGACTTTTTTTTTTTTTTATGTCCCTGAAACATACAGAGAAGAAGAAATGGTTTTTGTCGTCAGAGTTCATGTGCATGTGAAGTGTTTGGTGTCTGAAGTCCGGACTTTTATGGATTATTTCTAGATCAAATATAATGACATTAAACAGAAAGTACCTGCAGTAAATCCTAACTTAAGGTTGTTTAGTTTACATTTACTCGAGTACAAGAGCCAGTGCAACAAATCAAGAAGTGCAAGTAAATGTTATGAACTTAAAGTCCTTTATAAATAGAGGTAGAGAAGCTTTAGAGGCTCAATGTTCATTAATATTCAAAGTAAAACTACTGTGAGTTGGATATCGACTCCTTTACTCAGTTAAAATATTTTCCTGAGGCAAATGTTTATATGCTTTTTTGATAGTTTATCATTATTTGTTACTTTATTGCAGCTGTTTTAAGATCCCACACAATAAAAAATTATATAATAAAATGGAAACACAAATCAGCATTCACTATCCGCTCTAATCTATGATCTTCACTCTTTCTCTCTGCAGTTTTAAAAGTTTTTCCTCTCTGAAACTTTCAGTAATTACTCAACCAAAACTATCCGAGAGGTTAATGTGAAAAATCACTCCCGATTTTATATATTTATTCATAATCTTTAAATACCACAGAAACACAGCTTTTTTAAAATAAACGCAATGGAGTAAAAAGATCAATGTCTCCTTCTGAAATGTGACAGAATTAAAGAGCAGCTTAAAATCGGAGGTGAAGTGGCAAATGAAGGCCTTTTAAAAACTATGCTTGGAAAAATTCGTTCAGTAAAAACCCACCACTCGCTTTCCATCCCTGTCTGTTGAATTAAATCACATTATTAGCTGCTGTTTCTGTCAAACTTTGTTAGTCAGTAAACTTGCATGTAACCTGACTCACATGTGTGTATTGGGGCAGTTTAATGGCAACCCAAACACATGCAGTGGTGGACAAAGTACTCAACTCCATTACTTGAGTGAAAGTATAGATACTCCTGGTCAAATTTTACTCCAATACATGTGAAAGTTGTTCGGTCAAATTTTTACTTAAGTTAAAGTACTGGAGTACCTGCTTTTGAAAATACCTAAGTACTTAAGTACCTAAATAAGTATTAAAGTACATTTTCGTTTTAATGTCAACGCTTTATTGTATTGTTGCCACAATTACGTGCTTTCTCAGGTTGGATGGCGTGTTTTTGTAGGCGGTGATCAAGTTTGTGCGCGGTAAACAGAGCATGTGATCACTTTGAAAATCTCATACATGGACTTCAGGTGTGGTCATTGATGCTCTGGTGTAGAATCATTGTCCGTATCTGCCGTAGCCATCGTTACCACTGCCAAGACCAGCCGTTATCTGAGCAACGTTAGCTCAAGCCATAATTAAAAGTAACGACTAACGCGACCCTTCATAGAAATGTAGTGGAGTTAAAAGTACAATATTTGTCTTTCAAATGTAGTGGAGTCAAAGTCATACGTTTCCAAAAATGATAATAGTCAAGTAAAGTACAGATACTCAAAAAATGTACTTAAGTACAGTACTCAAGTAAATCTACTTCGTTACTGTCCACCCCTGAACACATGTAAACACACATCAGTTGATCGAATTATTCTACTTTAGTCCAAATAAGATGTGATTAAAGTTGCTCCATCGTCTGCTTAAAACTCCATTAACACTCTCATGCTTGTAAACCAGGACGTGTGTGTATTTTTTTATTCCGACACTCTTTCCTAACACACATCTTCTCAGTAAAAAGAAAACGTTCTCTCCGTTCACAGCTCGGTTTGTATTAATAGGATACTCTGTGATAGGAAAGTAAAATGTCCGTGTTATTTTTACCTGAGCACCGTTAGGAGTCAATCCCGTGTATCCAAATTAAGTTTAGACTTTAATTTAATGCTCTGACAATAATAGATTCGACCTCTTAGGTGTAGCAGATGTAAGCAAATCCTCCAACCTCATTCTTCACTTCATTCTACTTGATATGTACTTTACCTCAGACCTCTAAAATGCCATTTCAGAGGTCCGGTGGACTATATTAGGCTTATAAATCAGGTCCATTAGGAACAGTATGTGAGGGGAGAGGATATGAAATCTCCCCGCAGCACCACATCTGACACCTTGAATGTCATTTTAATCAGTCAGTCACAGTCTGAACCTCCCCTCTTTAACCTCTCCTCTCCTCCTTTTCTCTTCTCCTTTTTTTTATCCCTCTATCTTTCACTTTAAATGCAAAACCAGTTCGGAGATATATTACTCTGCCAGACACCGAATTAAATTGTCTTCATATTTTGCCAATTGTAGCCTGGAGTGATTTTTTTTTTTTTCTCATTCTAACTCGCCTTCAGTGTTGTGTGAGCTCGATAAACAGTTCTGCTTTAATATACTATGCAACTTTGGGACATAATACATTTACACTTTTGTTTTTTTTTAATGAAAATGTGAAGCCACAGTTTTCTTATCAAGAGAAACCGAAGGAAGAAGGCCGAATCTCTAATAATTGTTGTTGGTAATAGAGTGAGATGATGGTGTCGGGGCAAGCAGCGACGGTGCGTTAGCGCGCCAACATCACAAGCACGGTGTAAAAAATTGCGCTGTCAGCCATGTCGTTTGGGAACATCTATCACCAAGATACTTATTAGCAAGGTCTGGTTCATTTCACTTCAGTTAGTTAAAGTGTCTCGACATTGTGTGTGTTTCCAGCTGCACCATATGCATGAAAACATCACCGTTCAGCTTTAACGAGATATGTCACTGTATGACCGTGAAGTGCCTCCAGTTTTATGTCTTTTTTCTGACAAATGGATTTATTCTATGTAGATGTTGATGATACCAAAGAGGACAAGGAAGCGGGTGTGCATTGATGGACTGAGTGATAGATGGTAGAAATAACAGAAGTTATGCAAAATGATGCAGGATTATACTTCATAAAGAAACTTTGATCATTTATTATCTGTTTGCTTTGTTTTTGGCTCCACAATGTTTCAGTCTGTAAAGGAAAAAAAAGGAAATGATAATGACCATTTAGATGAAGTCTATGTACAAAAATGCAAGTGAAAGTATGGCAAAGAGGGTATGTTTTGTATTATCTGTCACTCTTGGTGTCCATTAACAATGACTACAGACAAAAGATCAGGTATGAGGTGGTTGGCGGCTGCAGCTCTGAGAAATCACCTGCAAAATTAAAACCTTTTATAACTTATTTTGACTCCCTTGAACCCCTCCGTTCCATCCGTGCACTCATAGTAAAGTGTATATGGACACCACCTGCCAGTTTACTGCATGTTTCATGATATATTCTGCAAACATTATGTTCCTGAGTCTGATCCAAACATGAAAAAACAACCAAAACACACTGTGAATATGAGTGTGAGTATGCTCGGCATAACGGAGGAAGTCTGGTCCACCGAGGTGAACAGAATGCCCAGTGAGCCGTGGCACAACAGGCTGGACACCCCGCGGAGCAAAAGCCCGCCGTGGCCAAACAAGTTCGGGATAATGAAACACCCAGCAAGCCCTGTCATTACCTGCTGCGGTTCAACACTCTGCAGAGGCCACGGATAGGCTGCAGGACGCCCTGAGCCCCAGAGTTCGCCCACAAGCACAATAAGAGCTGCACGGAACATTGGCAAGAACATTAAGCCAATGCACTTATCATTTATTCTGTTTGCGCCGCAGTTAAGGCAATACACATCTTTAAAACTGAAGGGCAGTTGTTTATGGCCCGACTTAAAGAAAATGTTGTAGATGCATTTAATCCAAATAAAAGAATCCATGTAGTGAGTAAAAGCCGTCATCAGTATTTCTGGTATTTCAGTCATTTGTCAAACAACAAGGCAAAGAAACACCAGTAAGGAAAAAGTCAGTAAAGGACCACGAGGGGTTTATTTTAATTTATAAAGGATATTAAAAGTAACTTTTTGCATTTAAATACAAAAAGAGTATATAAATGAGTTTTTGCAGTTAACGTTTTTGATATTTTTGCATGATTTTGACTGTGTTCACTGACTGTGTGATTATATTCAGCTGCATGTGTCATGTTCTTTTAGGCCAGATGATAAGGACTTAGTTATTCTTTGCTGTCTAATCTTTCCCGTATAGAAACCCTGAATAAGGCCATGTGGCGAACTGCTTCGACTGCACAAAAGGTCAGACTCTCCCAGCCAGTCAGAGCACGGTGCTGCCAGGTCTTTCACATACATCCTGACAAACACAGCAGCTAAGCTATGCAGGAGCAAGTGCTGTGCACAGTGTTGGCAGGGTGTCGCAGGCAGCGTCAGTCTGTCACATGCTGCATCCACCTGTAGTCCTGTATGTCCAAACAGCTCCAGTCTGACGAGTCTGACCTTCAGCAGATTGTAATGTATTATGTATGAACAACAAAATCAGCACAATTTTAGCTAAATGACCCCATACACACACACTCTCTCTCTCTCTCCCTCTCTCTCTCTCTAACACACACAGACACACAAGGGCAGAAAATTTAAGACAGTAATGTCTTTTTAGAGGAACTTGCATTGTTTATAAATTAATTTTATTCCATGTACCATGACCTTTTCAACAAAGGACCGATGGCATGATGGTTATGTGCCTTCATACATTCTGCAGATTAAAAAAGTATTACGGACAAAACTAAACAAGTAAACAACTGCTGAATACAAGAAAAGGCTTATTTTGGAGCCAAATGTGAGCTGGAATATGTCCACCACGACATATATTTACATATATTTAATCCTACACCAGGAGCATTCATGTGCTTTTTCTCATTAATTCATGATTGAAGATTAACTAACGTATGATAAAGTGTAAGTCCACACAATGCTAATACATGTTTGACCTGAGAAACAAAATGCATGTCAACCTTTACTTTTCTGTGAGTAGAGTAAATATCAATGTGATGTAAATATTAATTAGAAAAAAAGCACTCCAAAGAAAATACGCAAAGATGTGTGGATAAGGAAACAAAAAGAGAATTTTAATAACACAAGCTGATATGAGGGTACAAAAACTTAGGGAGCATGTAGAGAGAAACCCAAGAACTACAGAGGAAATAATTAACAGAAACAACAAATCGGGCTGACACGAATGAAACATGCAGAGATGCTGACGAGACAAAAGGAGGAAATGCAGAACTCGAGCACAAAAACAAGCTGACAAACTTCAAGTTGGAACAAACAAGGACTCAATGCAAAGAATACAATCAGGGTCAGCTGAAATTAACCATCCATTAAAAATAAGGTGAGAAAGGGAACAAAACACGACACATAAGAAGAAAACTTCCAATAAATAAAGACAAAAGTAAACTAAAAATGCAAATCATGGCAATAATTTGAAAAAATGGAAAAAAAAACACACTTTTTCAAAACCACAACAAGAAACTTCCGTAGGAGAGAAAGTCTCCGGCCATCAGGTCACAGTGTTACTTTCAGAAATGATCAAATGCAGCAGCTCTGATCTCAAGCCAAGCGAAAGTCGAAGCCAACGAGACGAGTCATAGCAAGATGACTAATTTCTGTTCAGTGAGTCACATTCGATGATGTATGCAGATGATTCAGCAGATAAAGGTTTCTGTTTCTGGCTTCAGAACCAAACAATGCACTTGAAAAACAATTTACATTATTACAAATACTCGGGGTTTATTTGGGAACCACGTGGTTGTGCCACGAAGTTCACCGTAGAAGGTTTAATCCATGATGAGCCATCGTTTGTTTACTCTGCGAAAGTGCAAAATCTCACCAGCTGTGCGACCGAATTCAAACGGATGATTCATTTGACTCCATGTTTGCGTTCGGACTGTTTCATGTCATGCTTTACTTTTATTTTTCATCATTCGCTTTACAGTTTACCGTCGCAGCGTAACGTCTAATGAATGACGACATCATGATGGGTTGTGTTTTGCAGCGAGTGTGTCATCTTGACATAAAAGCGCCAATATAATTAAACCAGAAGTGATCACACTGAATCATTTATAGCTCTGTGAACCCCTTTGAAGAAATAGTTTGACATTTTAGGGAAGTACACTCATTAGCTCTCTTGCCAAGACTTAGATGAGATTATTGATGCCTCACACTCCTGTACACTAAATGTGGGACTTCAAACAGCATCCAGATTGCTTTAGCTTAGCGGAGAGACTGAATACAGAGCCAAACAGCTCGGTTTGCTTTGTCCAAACATTATAAAAAAACACCTACCAGCATGTCTAGTGCTCATGCTGAAGAAAAAGTTGCCTATTATTTGCCTTTTCTGTACAAAACTGAACTATTTTTTTGCAAAATGCATAAACTTTGTACCATATAATCCTGTGTAAGCCCACAAACTGTAGTTTTAAACTTCAGATAGTTTTGTTTTTGTTGTTTCTTTATTGTTAATACTTGAAAATACTTTAAATCTTCTGAATATATTCTGAGCAAGACAGTAAAAGAAGCACATTTCCAGCCTTTTTCGGTGTCCTTGTGGCTGTCGTCTTAAAAAAAGTGACATTGCAAATTTTATCCAATTAACTGCAAGTTTTTAACACAACACAAAGTCTCTGAAATAATCTCCGACACTCCTCGGAGCTGTTGGTTTTTTTGTATTGAAATGAATTACGGTTTCTCCTCCGGGTTGACTGCCTCAGGGTGGCAGATGAGCCAAACAAACTCAAAACTTTCAAGTTTACTTGCTTACATGATGATGTAGACTCACTAAAGGATATTTACCTTCTACTCTTTTCTAAATCCCCGTTAACCATTTTTTTTACACTCCCACAAATTACATCCACAACACGACGCTTTTTTTTTTATAGAAGAGGTTTGCCTGAAACTCCTGTGATATCCATCTTTCTAACCATCATGACAAACAGCATAAAGGAGAACATCAAAACAACAAAATGACTGGTGTGTTAACTGCATACCAAATTATCAGCGAACACAAGACCAAATTGCCTCATAATTATCACAAGACCATTTGCTAACAGGCGTTTGAAAGGCTGCATTTCTTGCATTTAAAAGGCTTTTTTAATAAAAATTCAGCTTGAATAAAAGCACCAGAGTTACATTCACTCACTTCCAGCCAACTTCATTGAGAACAATGACGGAGAGTCTGTCTGTTTTGGCTGACGATGCTCTCATGTAGATAGGCTAAAACTAGATAGAAAATACTTATAATCTCCTTCAAAAAGTTAATCTATTGCAGTTTCTGAATCATTTTGACTTGTTCACTTGTCTGTTATATGTCAATATAACATTAAATTGCAAACATTGAGTGTTTTAATAGTTCAGATGCATTAGATTTGTCTCAGGGTTTGCAGCTTAATCAACACGGACTCCTGCGGTGTTAATCTTTCTCCATGTCAGCAAGCTGCCAAGTATTTTCACTTATTCAATGCTAATATTAACATTTAGAGACAATACATACAGTGTAATATCTTAACACTTAAAGTATTGTAAAGATAGCACAGTTATTTCACAGCATTTGCATTTTAATATTTGACATCTGCTGCAGAGACCCCTCTGAAATCACTGACACGTCTTGCTGCTGCCAACTAAAACAGTAGATGTGTTGGCGGATTCTGCACAGTGATATTGTTCTTTCAGTTCACCTCGAAAACAGAACCGCGAGCTTTCTCGAGCCGCCGCAAGTCATAGATCAGCAAAATGCTAAATGCTGTGATAGAGAGGCTTTTTCGTCTCTGAAACACACTCTTGAACTTTCAGGATACGCATGACTTAAAATGCAATATGAGGCATCATCACAGCTCAACGCTGCCGGTGTTTAGAATATATACTGATACTTTTATTTGCTCTCTTTCTGCAAGTTTTTTCTTGCAGTTTTTTTTCCATTTTTATGAATCTGTGGGTTTGTATGTACTATATTTTTTTATATTGAGATATGACAATGAGAGCTGTGCTTTGCATCGACTCAAGTATTAATTCAGTAACATAAATGTCCCCAGAAAACAGCAAAGCTCTGTTATAAACTCCAGCACTTTTTATCTTTCTTACCAGATACATAAATTCACTATTTAATCCCATAAATTAAATGGGCAATATAAAATCCTATGATCTGCCTCTTCTGATGAGAAATGCTTTTATTAGTAGATAGAGGTTGGCATCTTGCTTCAGTTAACCAATATGTCTGTCTGTGTCAAAAAGATCGCATTAAATCTGCCATTATCCAAAGTCCTGCTCTCCGCTGTTCAGCCGAATGCTTCACATTTCTATTACCGACACAATGGCTGCCTCTCCTGAGGCGATCACACACCATGGAGGCACAGAGATGGAGCCCTGCAGGTTTGAAGTGTCTCTCTCTCGATTTCTGTTGGGTTTTTTTCCTCCCACCTACCACCCAACTCGTTTCTGCCTCTTGATAAACGTCCCCTCTGGTGTATATCTTTCCTTCTCCAGTTAAGAGTTTCTATCAGGCAACATGAGATCCAATAAGCAAAAAAAAACAAGATTAGGGGCCCGCTGATTGCTCTCTAATTAGACAGTGATGGGTGGATGATGTATTTGATAGAGGAAACTTGGATGAGATTGATTTGGTCTTTTTTTAAATTCATGTTTTTTTAATGTGCTGGTTAGTTTCAGTCCAACTTCCTGTGTGTTGCTACTTGAAAAGCGCTGACATTGAACCCGGCGGTGAAACAGGCTAAAAACCCACCAGTTTGACGTCTTGATTGCGTTGATCGTGATCGTGATTGTTTTCTCACGGTGGCCGTGAAGCTTTTTAATATGTACGAAGACTTTTGACTGTAAGTTGCTAAACGTGCACTTTTTAAGATTATTCATCTTTCGTACCTTCTGTACGCCTCTCCACACAAAAGCCAGAGCGTATCTGTCTAAACCAGGCGCGCTGATTGACTCATATCATTTTAGTAATTAGACTACACTCATTAATAAGCAGCAGCCTTCACATAAGGTCATACAGTAATTGCTCTGTAATTTTGGCAGAGAGTGTGTTCATGTGCTGTTTTCCTTTTGAATATTCTCCTGCTAAATGGAAAGATGAAAGAATTATTATTCAGTCGGCAGCCACACGAAGCACCAGCAGAGCTGAACTGATCAAGGCTTCTGTGTTACAAAGCTTGCAGGATTTCACCCCAACTATGAATTATGAGGTGTGACTGCTCACAGCAACTGTGATACACTGAAGAGAAATCTATCTATCTATCTATCTATCTATCTATCTATCTATCTATCTATCTATCTATCTATCTATCTATCTATCTA
>JAQMCX010000053.1:4772086-4786959 GCA_029814765.1 Acanthurus leucopareius | reverse complement strand
ATCTATCTATCTATCTATCTATCTATCTATCTATCTATCTATCTGTCTGTCTGTCTGTCTGTCTGTCTGTCTGTCTGAACATTTGTCTGTTTCCTGTGCCTTTCCTGTCATGTTTTTACTTAAAAAAAACAGCATACGAGGTGTGACTGACAAGTTTTTACATTTAAAAAAAAGGAAAACTCTTACTTTGAAAGGCTTCCTGGAAGTCCTGTTCTGTAGGCACAATGCGATGACCCCTAAACTTCAACGTAATTTTAGGAAACAGAAAGA
Source organism: Acanthurus leucopareius (assembly GCA_029814765.1). Lineage (NCBI taxonomy): Eukaryota > Metazoa > Chordata > Actinopteri > Acanthuriformes > Acanthuridae > Acanthurus > Acanthurus leucopareius. Next base: position 4,786,689 of record JAQMCX010000053.1, on the reverse strand, counting down.
AACCCAGCTACTGGAGGAGTTGGGAGGCAACAACTGTGTTACTGTACACTGGAAACTTTCTGCAAGCTATATGTTATTATTTTGGAGATCCAGTGGATCCTTGAAGGTCTTTAATGCTGATGCTGCTATGCTAAATTGTCCCATTAGTGGTTGGTGTTAACAGTCACAGCCTCTGGGATAAATTAAGGGTGCAAAACCAACAGAAGGTTAAGGAAAACCTCCAGAATGCTCTTAACTTGTGCTCCTTACCTAATGCACCTTCCTTGGTCATTAGGACTGATGATCATTTTACTGCAGAGACTCCTGTTTGGTCTCTGGGTTGTAGCTTCAGTAACAACTCCAGTGATGGTCCTCGACTTGGGTTTGATGACAGGGATCCACATAGACTCCGACACGGTGCAGTTTCTGCACAGAAGTCAGGAAATCACAATCATGCAGTGGTTAAAAAAACATGTGTAACTCAGGAACTCATGTTGCTCTTAGTTAATACGAAGAAATCCATTTTATAAAGTGAGCGTATTGAATGTAATTCAGATGAGAAGTGGTCGGTCATTAAGCTCCGTCTAACGTTGCTGTACAGTGAATTTATAGAATTAAATGGTGCAGTTACTCATGAAGAAGATGACCAAGAAACCCAAGTGTGCAGAAAATATTTCACCCTCCTGTTTCCATGAAAATGTTCAGGTTCTGAACGCTTAATGTCGGCGGCAGAGACCATGTCAGACAGGGTGTCCTTGCGAAGCTGATGAAACAGAAATATATCCAAAAAAAAAAAAAACCACACTCCTAAATTGTGTTGTAACCCCCCAGCAAAGCCAAGGTCTCTGTTCCAGCTCACTGCTTGTGAGCCGAAACACAGCTGTGCATGAAAAATACAACAATAAGGTAAAGGGTGGAGAAGAAGGGCGTGGGTTTGAGAGCGTGACATGCACGATGGAGCAGGCAGCCTCATGCAGTGTCCATCCATGGCATTTTTATCACACACTTGTGTTACTGACATTTTAAAATGTTTGTTTTTGTTACCAAAATGATAAATTGCCTGTTAATATTTCTGTTTATTTTGACTAGTTTTCATTTGTGTGTATAAAAGTGTAGCCTCAACCTTTTTTATTGTATGAAGAGGCTGTTTTATTCCCTGTAATTACTGTATTTGCTACGTGATAGTTCATGTGGTTTCACAAGGGCCTCTAGAAATCATGTAGGTGTGAAAGGATATGACAAAAAAAATCATGTATGATGTCTAATTTACCTCATTTGTCTAATTTCAATCATGCCACTCATGCATGTAGGTTTAAACTCATGCACTGTTAAGTTTAATCTATTTTCAGGCTTTGGGTTTAATTTCAGTTCACTCATGACAACTGAGGATTTCTCATCTGCTTTGCAACATGTAACGACAAACTTACATCTTCATTTAATGCACAGTAAAACAAACTGCAGCCTATTTTCCCATTATATCCTCAAGGTCACAGATACACATTTTTTTTTCCCTCTGTAACAACGTTATACATGCCCACGTATGGAACCAGGAGCAGCGTACTATCAGCTGGGCACTTAATCTTAAAGTAGAGGAAGATAGGGTGCCACTCTAAAGGCTGCATTTATTACAGTATAGGTTTCAGGCTTTGGCTTAGCTATACTTAACTCAATCACTTTACTTAGGAAACCCTACACAGCAAGCCTGCAGTCTGCCATATTAATCAGGCAGCTCCGCAGTGGAACCATTTCTCTTCCAAATCTAATCTCCAGAGGATCCCGCTCCGTATCCTTTAGAATGAAGAGCCTTAGAACAAATCTACAGCCTCAGAAAGCACATTACTGGAACAGAATCAGCCTTCAGATGCTATTTGTGACCCTACGCTGCAGCCTCGACTCAATATCTGTGTACAGCCAGCATGTGAAGGTTGAGGGGGGGTGAACAATTTGGAACATTAATGCATGAAACATGCGTGTTGGACCAGAGATTATTTCAAATGCAGGCTTAGGATGTTTGGGCTATTGTCCCCTGAGTGACACAAGAGGAGAATTAGACTAAAACGGGACACTGGTGACATTAAACAGTAATTCGGCTGCCACAGAACAGTAAAAACAATTGCGAGATAAGTGGTGCACAAAATGTACTGCAGCTGGGTAGTTAATGCAGATGCTACGTGATCAATTTTTTTCAAATGGCAGAGGGGTTTTCTTTCATGATGTCAGCAGGTTTATGGATGGGTGCAGGCCGCAGTCACATTTTGTGTTAGCATGCGAGAGAAGTTGGTACCGTAATTTTCGGACTATTGAGCGCACCTGAGTATAAGCCGCACCCACTAAATTTAAAAAGAAAAAATATTTTGTGCATATATAGGCTGCACTTGTCTATAAGTTGCAGAATTACTTTGTCACACACTTTCTCGTTTATTTTCGTCCATAAATTAGCCGCATCATTGTTTAAGCTGCAGGGTTCAAAGCCTGTGAAAAAAGTAGCGGCTTATAGTCCAGAAATTACGGTAAACAAATTAACATAAATGGAGAAAAATGAGCTGTCTGAAGAAAAAGAGAGAACCTGTAAAGAAACAAAATGTATATTTGCATTGATAGACAGATTATAAAATGTGTTTTAATAAGATGAGATTCTCAGTGCTAACTTTACTTATTGTGATGAATCAACATGGAGGGGAGACACAAGTTCAAATGCAATGGTTGTTAAATTTCACTACGATTTATAAGCCGTGAATTTGACAGACTGAAGGAGGCTGACATGGACACTAAAAAACAGATTGTACCATAGTAGCCTGATAAGCTGTATAGGCACAGACCGGCTGAAACCCTTGGGAGCGTGAGGGGGCTCAAAGGGTTCAGCCTGGCAGAGGAGAGAAGTTTGATTCGCTCTATTGACTCCACTCTGGCTAAATGGAAGAAATTGATCTCCAAGGTGTCATTCAGAGATTGTGTGTGTGAACGGCCGGATAGTTCTGCCACTGTGGAACCATCTGGCCTTTGAGAACCCAGCAGGTAGCCTCTTTCAGGGCCCGAGGCGGAGAAGCTCAGACATTCACCGTGCAAATCCTGGTGATAAAGTGTGGAAGTTCGTATGTCACGTCATGTTCGGTCATGTCACTTGCAAGGACTGAACAGGGCTCTCTGATTAAACACAGCAATCAGCTAAAGTTGACACAATGGTGGTTAAATTGTTGGACGATCATTGTTTTGTCTAAATATCCCAGTTAATACTTTTTTATTATAGTAATGGTTAAATGCAACATATTTGAGTTTAAATTTCTGTTGGTTTTCTGTCTTTTGGTCACAAACACACAAACAAACTGATGCAATATGTCACAAACACACACACACATGCACATTGGCAATATAGCACTGCAGCAGACAACCAGAAGCTATAGAGAGTAATCCCAAATTTAATACTGTATTTCCATTAATTGCAGGCATGTGATTGTGTTTCACCAACATTCACCATCTTAGTTTAGCATGTTAGCCTGCTAAGCTAAGGCTAACTTTGACCTGCTGGAGGTGCTGCATAAAGGAAAGTCAGAAATGCTAAATTAATGTTTATCATCTTGGAAAACATGTATGTCTGAGCTACATGTTGGCATTTTATAATTGTTTGGATACTTCAGCCTGGACAGACCCTCATTTCCATGCTGCTACGGTAGCATGGCTGCTTCATAAAGATCCACGTAGCATCCCGAAGGTAAATGTAAGCTGTGGTGAGCTCAGGTCATGTTAGGATACCCTATCTCAGCTTCCCAGCTGCTAAAAGATGGATGTGTTTTTTTTTATTGCTAGTTTAAAAGGTAAGTACACTTACAGGAAGTGTGTTGTTACTTTTTGTCTCTCTCGCCCTGCCTCTCTCGCTCATACTTTATAATAATTGTGATACTTTGCTCCAGACCCATCACTGCTTCCTTTCATGAAAATGGCCCTCTGTGACAAAGTCCTGGTACATTATTAACTCACAAAGGAGGATGGCTCAGTCAACTCGAGCAGGATTATGTGGCCAAATTAGCATTTTTAAGTAAGGGGAAGAACGGCCGTTTCAGCTAATGTTCTTTCAATGGTTGACACTCAAAAATCTAATTAGTGGTCATTATTGTACTGTTGAAATGAGAATGAGCTTATGTGATTAAAGTGCTGCGGGCTGAACATGGCCTGGACTTTCACGTGTGTGTGTGTGTGTGTGCGTGTGTGTGTTTCATTTACTGAATCCCATTACGGCTCCTCTCTGGTTTAAGATCATGTGTCATTGTGTCATTGTTTAAACCCGAATTGTTCTGCCACAGTGTTTTATGCTTTTGTTTTCTGAGAACATAAAAAAAAAGAACTGATGACTCGACAATAAATACTGCAATACTAATGGGACGGTATTATTTCCTCATTGTATACACTTCGAGAACACCAACTTGTTTTCCTGGCTATAATCCCAAAGACAGTAAAACAATAAAAACAAAAAAAAAACCTGTATCATCAGTGTCTCCGTTGTCAAAATGTAATCTAAATGGTAATTGTAACCCTATCCCAGACAAAAGCGACATCTTAAACTCAATTCAGCAGCATAGCGTTTCACTCAGTCACACATTCTCCACAGAGTGCTTGTGTTTTAGGCTCTTGAGAAATGCAGTGCTGTCACTGAATAACAAGCTGCTTTGCTCCATTGATCTCAAGCTGTGTACTTCCACTGTCAGACATGGCTGTGTTCGGCTTTAGCTGCAATAATCCCTGTATTTACAAAGTCATTCTCATGTTGAGAGCTTTGCTCTGTTCAAGGCCACTGAACTGTCGACTCCAGCCTGCACCGACTCTCCAGCGAAATGCAACGCGATGAAAAAACACATGCGGTTTCATTAGAGATCGACACCTACAATGTGTCAGAGCCAAACCATGAGCGATAATTATCCCACTGCTGAGCGCAGTGACGTGTTTTTCTATAATGTCGCAAAAATGCTCCTATAGTTCTGCTGCCAAAGCTGTTATACTCACAGACATATGAATGAATTAACTGTACAATAACTGTAACTGTACACAGAAATATAAAGACCACAGAAGCAAACAAGTCGCATTGTAATTCATAGGTTTTCAATACAGATAAATATATGATTTTTTTCATTTGTTTGTGTCTTTCCTCTGCTTGCTTAAGTTACTTTAGTCATCAACTACAGGACAGAGATTTTTTATATTTAATTAATGTCCTTCAAAATAAAATCACAGGACTCTCCCTGATGATCACAGAGTTTTATTTACATTAAAAAAAGATGGATTTTTACTTCTGAAAACAGAGCTTATTATAGCTTTTATGCTCTATAACCAGTATCTGTAGTATCCGTAGTATTAGCACTAAGTATCTTAGTATAGTAAGTGGGTTTTTTTCCCTACTTTTGGCCTGTAAGGATAATATATAAGTCTGAGGCTGAAGAGGTCAGATTTTTTTCATTTTATTCTGACAGGAGCCCACACCTCTGTTAACAACCTGATTAAATGATGCTTTAGTGACTGACAGCTCCGGTCTCCAGCTTCATCCTGACCATCAACAATCCCTCCACTAACTGGGAATCAAAACATTTCATTTGCATTATTAGGGCTCTGACACGCTCGTGTTGTCTTTCTCTTTGAAACAAAACATGACGACTAATTACACCAAAGCTGTTGTCTGTAATGACACATTCATCAGAGTTTAATGTGTTGTGAAAATCATCAGTGTAATTATACAGCAATGTCAATGGCGGTCAAAGCGGCTCTTTGCTAACATGACGCATCAGCGCTGACTCCACTGATGGTGTTTTTTTTTTTTTTTACCGGAGTCGCCGTGTCACGTAGCAAAACAGAGCAACTTTTTTAACATCAGCCGAATGACGCCCATGTTTCTGATGTTTCCGTTCGGATCATTAGCTGCTCGGCCGGGTTGTTGAACATGGAAACGGAGCTGTGTGAACCGCTGCACAGAAGAGTGTCAGGTGTTTTTCTGAAGCAGGGTTTCATATGAGCTGTCAGTCTGCACCCTGACTTTCATACGTCCATTCCTGCAGCCTCCGCGCTGTCAATCCTCCCTCTCTCTCTCTCTCATTCACTCACTCACTCACACACACACATGTACAGTACACACACACTCACCCTTGAGGTTATTCAGTGGCCTCATCCACACTGAATGTGAGTGACAGGTCGGAAATGTACAATAATAACCCGAGCTCTGCTTTCATCCCGAAGGGAACTTTATCTCTGATGAGCAGTTTCACTGATACCATCAGGTACATTTTCTGAATAACCCCATTTTTTTTACAACACATTACGAAGCCCGGTCTCTGAATCTATATGGCCTGAAATCCTTTTCAAGTTTCTCTCTTTCATGTATTTTTATCTGTCCTTCCACCTGGATGCATACTAATCAGCATGAAACAGTAATGGAGGCAGCGATCTGTTAATAAAAAATGTTGCACTCCCACATGCATTGTTTAATCCCAACAAAACTTTTATTTTCCCTCTCAAAGAACGTACACGCTCATTAAAAAGCAGAATGAATAATATCATTAAGACCGTCAAAACTGAGCTGAACAGACATTTTTCTCACACACACGCGTGGAAACACTCATATGTATGCACATACGGTCGTCCTTACGAACACACACTTGACATCAAACCCCTCATTCGGGGGTTCAGCTATGGGAATACAGCAGCTAAATTAGCATAATGAATTAATATCAAACACACTTTTATTCGGCTTCTCCAGCCTCATGGCTCCAAAGCTCCAACCAACTCGTTATCTTTAATGCGTCCCCTGTTTCCAGCATTAGCACGGCTGACCACTCGTAGCACAACATGATTCATCTTGGCATTGTTTTTCGACCCTAATTAATCGGGTTTAAGGTCTCGGTTGCTAAGTGCACGTAGGAATCACACAAAGCAACGCCTTGTAAAACACTGTTGCAAAGTTCAGACGCATTAGGTCACATGTCACGCAGCAGCAGCACTCCCACCCCTCATATACAGATTTGACCACTAGTCCTGTTCCTCCGTGGGGCAATTTTGCAAGACATTTATACAAATCTCTCCATATCTCTTAAATAGCTGCTAGGCTGCATCAGGAGTTTTAAAGAGACATGAGTCGACACAGTGTTCGATCTGTGTGGTATAAATTGGATAAAGGAGATGTTTTGATAAGACATATTGAGTGTTTGCTGTTGGCTGATAGTCGAAGTCACATCTGCAACAACCTGCGAGGAAAACAAATAAAGTGCAGTGAAGCTGCAGATGTTCGGTACTTTTGCAGCTTGTCAGACTTATTTATTAACCACATGGCCTCAAAAAAATGTATTCTGTCATATTATTTCCTACAAAATATGTTTTGCTTTAGGGATTTAAAGATGAATATGAAATGGTTGTTAGCATTGTCACTTTTTACCTGCAGAAGAGTGGTGATTTTATTTTCTTTTATTTCCGTATTTTTTGTACCTGTTTGTACTGTTTTACATTGTATTTTTCCTATGTTTCCATTTCATAGCATCTGCTTAATTTTAGCCGTTCTGACATCTGCACTACACACAAAAAGTCTACTTTTGTAGCTCTAACCTGCCAAAATTTACAGATTTCTGTTTGAAATCATAATGTCTGAAAATTCTTTCATGTCCCCATCTCGATTTTAAACTATTTAATGACTGTAACCTGCGTTTTCATGCTGCATTTCCTCTTTTGTTTGAAGGTTATGAATCGGCTCACATTGGTATTCTTTTCAAGCAGATGGCAAAACTCGCATACTGGGTGGATGGAAACCCCCCCAGGAGGTTCAGCCAAGCTCCTCCACCTACACAGAGCAAACTAAATATACGGCAAACAGCTGGTGAACGTTTGCCAAAGCAGAGACCTGCAGCTGTTTTTTTTTTTTTGTTCTGTAATCTCACATTGAAATCGACTGTAGCTGCCTGCTAGACTTTAAAGCTCGCTCACACAGAGTCCGCTCGAGTGCCTCCCATTGGCTTTTTTTATTTTATTTATTTTTTTATTCTTCTGGTAGGTGAGAACAATGCTATTCAAATTCAAACTTCACTGAGATGCGATGAATTTCCAGCTCTCACTCTTATCCCGGTCCACTTGCAGGTGTGGCTCGTTCATGGGAGGGAGTTTCTATACGATGTGCTTCGGCGCTTGGCGTCGAGTAGGACTTCACCTTGACCTTCTCCTTTTGATTTTGTGCGTCATTACAGCTCAGCGTGCATTATAGCTCGTGTGAAAACTTCACCTTGGTTAGTCAAGAACACAGCTTTTCAAATAGTCGCATAATAGTACAGGTTCTGCTGTCCAGAGTGGCTGATTTATGAAATACTATACATGCATTGTTATGTATTTTCTCCCTGTATGGTATAGAAAATGAAGGCCAGCGCTGATATAGTACGTTTGAGTGTAAAATGCAATTATGTGCATATTCTTACAACATCTGGCTGTGCTGTTTAACTGTATGCACTCAGCAGGATGCATCTGTAATGCGCACACTTAAAGAGAATAATGTAGAAGGAGACACACATAGGAATAAGAGATTGGACGAGTTGTTGGTATGGCAGGTAGGGACGGCAGGAAAGAACGGAGGAAACACAAATAAAATACAATGCAAACAACGTATGTACACTTTTGTTTTGTGCTGTTTGTTTTTTTGACATTTCATTCCAGCGCTTCAAACACTTCCGCTGCGAATTTCTGTGTTAAACACTCCTTCAGTCAGAAGGGAGAAACTAATTAGTTAAATCACCTGCTGCTGTGTTTGGCCAAAAAGAAAAAAAAAAAAAAATTAACCACTATTCTGAACAGCACAGGTGGGGGAGAACGGGTTTAAATGGAAACCCTCTTTTTTTTTTGGGAAAATGTTCTGCCTGAAATAACACGGTGATAAATTTGTTGACTCCTCTCTTCTCCTCTTTCCTGTTGTATTCTCTGTTCCCTCCTGCGGAGCGCATAAAGATGATCAGGAGAGCTTTCTGTGAAATTAATTTGCATTATCATGAGACCATTTTTGTAAACAACTTTGTAAACCTCTCCGCTTGCATTTTTTTTCCACTCAGAAAGAGGAGAAAGAGTCAATAAGTCAGAGTGATGAATGTTCCCTGCATGTTTTTTATTTTTTGAACCATTATGTGACATTTCCATTTACCAGTGAGTGCTGTTACTTTGAATTTGTGTTTGTTTTCATGATTTTCCTCTATTTTAAGCTTCGTCGGTATTAAAATTACGACTTCTAAAAGACAATCTGATTGAGACAGAACGTGACAGATGAAAATGACGAAGCCTCGCTGCATCTTGTATCTATAATAATTTATAAAAGAGAGGAACACCAAGAAAGGAGAATTAGAATTACAAAATAAGATTTGACGAGGAGGCAGAGACAGAGAGTGAGAGCTCACACACTGAGGCCAGTTTGCGCTCTTCTATCTAAGTTGTCTAATTTGTCAAGCACATAAATTAGCAAACAGAGGGGACTTTGATTTCAGAAACTGGAGAATAGTATTATGGTAATTTCATCACAGTGCACTTTGTCACATTATCTTGCAGTGGAATATTGGTGTAACTCTCGTCTTTTCTCTCCTCTCCTCTCATCTCTGGTTGATTATCTAATAGCAATCACGGCGAGGCAGCGGGGAGGCTCCTTAATGTGTTCTGCTTCATAGTAAACGTTTGGGAACGTCCTCCTGGAAAAGGGATCATCATAACGATGATAGCTTTTTATATTATGTATATTGATGTGCGTGCATGAGTTGGTCTGTGAGGGCCGACTGAGGTCAGCGCAGAGCTGCTGCGTCTGCAGATTGTGAAATATTTGCCGCACATAGCTGCATACAACACCTACGCCACCGAAGGTTCATATGAACCTGTATCTTTATGTCTCTGTGATTTCCTCCTCAGCTGTCACTGTGTGCGGTTCGGATTAAAAATAGGATATGAAGCCTACACACTTAAAGCAAAGTGTGGCTCTCTGCAGGCTCGTGTGTGTGTGTGTGTGTTTGAGGTGTCATGATGAGGACCGTGCACGTCAAACAGGCTGCCGTGTCCTCAGCGGATCCTTATTAATCAGCAGGGACGAGTGAGCAGAAGTTGAACCTGTTGTTTTCCCTTTGCAAACAGATTACAGAACAGTTACTTCAGATGTGCAGATTAATACAAACTGAATGGCTGCAGCAGCGGCGGCGGGCAGTTAACTCATCTGTCATCGTAATGAAGCACACAGTAGCTGTTTCATTCATGCAACATATTTAACCATTAATGTCTAATCAATCCTCTCCCACCCCCCCACCCCCCTCCCGCCTGTGTGCTTTGATTTTGATTCATTTGTTCATTTATAAGTTTTGTTGATCTTAATCCAATTTGATTAACTGAGCTATTGTGAGTGAGTGTCTGCTTAATCTAAAAAGCATTTCTTTAATATGAGAGACCTTTTTTAAAAATGTTTCTGTACATATTTTTTTTGTAATTCTTAACTATTAATATTGATTTCAGCCTTGAAAAATCAAATATTGGTCAAATTATAGACTCATCAGGTATAATGTTGCAGCATTTCAGCCTGTGCAACTGTATTCTTACCCCACAAGGTCATATGACTGTGTGGTTCAGACCAATCAGCATCCAGTGAGGAACTACCTGCAGGTACGGGCGTCGTTTAGGTGTGACGACCTGTGAAAGTTCATTTCAAAACAACCACAGTGGCTCCTGAAGATGTTAGCAGTGATTCTGCTACAGGATCAGTTAAATCAAAACTAGGAAGTATTTATTTTTGAAAGTACAGATATGAAGGAAAATAAAGGTTTTTCTAGATGGACAGAATACTTTCACTCTTTTCCTCACTGGATTTAAAAGTTTCACTTACAGACTCCTCACTTGGCAGCGTTCTCTAACTTCATGATGAGGTTGGTTGATCTGGTCGGCTGAAGTTAGCCGGTGATAAACACTGATTGATCGATGAACTGTCCAATCACCTGCCAAGAGTGTTTTGTAACCGCCTGCTCTTTTCTAAACAGCTTTCAAGAACAATTTTCCAGATGTTTCAGCCAAACAAACAATTTTTCACATCATGTTACCTGTGTGACTGTGTATGGGGGGAAATTATTTGGATGAGCAGGGAGTTAAATGGGATTCCAGGCTGGTAGAATAATCCATTTTAGGCTCTCTAAATGAATTCCTGATTGTAAAAACATACAGAAATGTAGACTAGTGTTCCCTTAATACAGTAGTTTGTCATTTAAATATCTTTTCTTTAATCATGACGTGTTATTGGACAGGACAAGTCACACACGTGGGTTTGCATCAAGACTCTGCTGATGTATTTTTGTAAAGGAAAACTACAGATGGTGCTTCAGTTCTGTTTGCTTACTGTTTGTGCAGCGATGCAATGATATGAGCAAAAAATTTGCTACAAGCTTAAAAATTCAATTAGATTCTTACCAGCCTTTTACTAAAAAAAGGGTTATAAGAAGGGTTACAAATGTCAAATTTTGTAAGAAAAACAGTGAGATAGTTCAAAATTCTGCAATGCAAACAGGCAATTTAAAAAAAATCAGAAAAGCCTCTCAGTGTCACGTGTGAGACTTGTCAGAAAATTAGAGTGATTGGCTCCTGTGGTCGAGCCTCATGAATGCTGTAAACCAGCTCGGTTAATCTGCCTCTTGCAGTCAGCCTCGGTGTGAAAGCCTCCGCGGTTGGTCCATTCAACACAGGCTGTGCTGAGCTCAATAGGCCTTACCTACAGCCTCACTGATAAGGACCTGCTATTTACAGAGAGAAAAGTAGTCAAGCTCATTGATTCGCCTTCGCTTTTGTCACTGAGCCTCCTGCAAGATAGTCGTGGGTGAGATTCCTTGGTCTCTGTTTACTAAATGTATTCATTCTCAGATCTTTTCACTTCTCCCATCATTGTGCATCACTGGCAGTGGGCTAATGGAGACTTGTGACACACTGAACTGCAAAGGGAAATGATTAAAAACCTGATTTATTTTTACAGCAGCTCGTGTTTCCATGTGTTAGCATAAAAGAAATGCATGTGAAAATGTTTCTAAAACACAACTTTATCAAGTATTTTGTTAAAATAAGAGAGCAGATGGAGTGCAGACGGTCTAAACGTGCAGATCATGTGCTGCATAACGTCACGGCCGCTTCGGTCTTTTCATAAACACCTTCAACTCTCTTAATGGTGGCGAGTAAAAGGGAGACACGTCTGATGTTGTTTCCAGAAACGGCTTCTAAAGAGAGCACATGGGGAAGAAGAGAGACCTGTTCTTCCTGCCACGGATCAATTTCTTGCCCTCAAAGGGTCAAATTCGGAATTGATTTCCCTCAGTCCATTTTCCCACAGTGAGAACTCTGTGAAGCAGTAAATCATTTCCACAAGTACAATGGACAAAACAAATACCTCCACGAGGAAGGCTGCTGGAGCACCGTCCGCCTCCCTTGTGAACATAATTTCCATCACGCTCTCTCAAACCTCTCCACGCTTTGCAAAATGTATTTCTCAAAATGCACGACGCTCGATCGGTAATTGAGTTTATTATGGCAACAGCACTGTAAACATCCTTTGCTGTGTGAATGTAAAAAAAATGCAGAAGCTGTTCTTTTTAATACACCACCCTCCTTATAAATTACACAGTTTCAATATACTGCAGTTCAATACGAGTGTATAAACAAACGCTCAATACTGTGTGACTCACAAAGTTTCATTCATTGCACAGCGGCTGTGTTAAGGTCCAATAAATGCAAGTCTGTTTAGTTAGTGAGCACCATTGTCCTTGAGTGATTTATAAGTGTTTATATTGTGGTTTTATTGTGCTACATCAGTGCAAATAAGTACACATTGGACTTTTTTGGTATATCTGTACATACAATTAAATATCACATTAAAAAAATTTTAAAAAATGCTTCAGGACATGTTTTATGGTCTCAACAAATTGCTTACAAATAAAAAAACTATAAAGATTTGAACAGTTGTTTGACCCAGACGTGTCTTTTTATTAGTTTTACATGTAACTACAATATTTTCAATTCACAGTATGTGTTCATGTGTTTGTGCACCATTTACAAGTAAGAAAAGCTTTCATTAACAGTTGTTTTAGCAGAGTTGTGCATAAACTGTGATATTTTAGAGTAATTTACATAATTTTTGCTCTTTTGTTTGAGAGAAAGGCCCTCAAAGGGGGCCTGAGGACCCCAATAGGACCCTAAGAGTAATAATAAGTCATTTCATAAAATAAAGCATCCTTTCCGCAGGGCTTTGTGGTCGAATTTTTTGTCATTTCTTCTTGCTGTATAAATTTTAGAGGACTCTTTTTAGACTTTGGTAAAAATCAGAAGAAAAGCTCCGTCAGCGCATGGTTACCACGGCAATAATCTGATCTGAATCTGGACTGAAAGAACATTTTTGAGCCTGAGTTATCAGCCCAGCAGGACCCTGATTACAGGGGCACTCGTGGTCGTTGTGTGCAAAGTCATGTTAACGCCGCTCTCTCATCATGACGAAGACTCGCACATCTGCCAGCCTGCGGTCCGGCCGGTGGGAGGCGGCTCGGCCTCCCACCGGCCGGACCTTCAGGATTGCTGAGTTCTGTGCAAGCATGAAATGGGAAAAACGTGGAAAACATACCAAAGATGATGACTATAACTTAGTTTTATTATATTTCCGGACATGTGGGAGTGTCACTAATAGAAAGGGTCATTTTGATTCTGTGTTAAGGTGTCACACTCATATTGGATTTATGCATCCAGGTGGGCAAAGTTTTTAGCCCATTTTTCAAAAAATGCTCATGGTAGAACATGAACAAGCTGTTTGTTCCAAAAAGAATCATCACAGGGGGAAATGTATTTTAGGACAAACCTGCAGACGGACCTGAACGCCTCCCTTTGCAGAGGAAACCTGGACTTTATGTTCAGCCTTGAAACTGAGGCACATGTGGGAACCTGATCCTGTTCTTGCACGGTGAAATGACACTTTGGAATAAAGCAAAAAAAAAAAAAAAGAAAATCCACAGTGTGACACTTCAGAGTGGGAAATTTTTTTTTTTATCATTGTTGTTTAAATCTTTCCTTCATTTCATAACGTGACAGCGCTGCTTCCTGCTGTGCAGATTCCTTCTTTAAGAGCACTGGAAGAGAAAATGGTTCACAACATGAATTTTATGCTCCTTTCAGATGGTTTTGTGTTGATGAAATATGTTTTCTGAGTTTGGGCTTTGTGTGGTAAATGTGATGGATAACCTTGGAATAACTGTTTGTAAATGACATTGGAAATACATTATGTTATATGTTTGACATAACGGCCGTTGTGTATAACTAATATCGCTTCTGCTGTGTGTGTTAAAATGCTTTATTGATAAAACATTTCAAGCATTTCCTGCATTTTGTGCTTGTTTGTTTACACTCGATCTCCTCTTTTTTTCTTGTTCTTCCAGGTAAGAGGAAATTCTTGAACCTGAGCCTGCTGTGCGTGAATGTGTGTGTGCATATGTGTGTGTTTGCGTGTTCCTGTTCCTGCGAGAGCGTTTACATCATCACTGAGATAGGAGGAGAAAGTAAGACCACACACACACACACACACACACACACACACACACACACACACACACACACACACACACACACACAAACACACAAAG
>JAQMCX010000053.1:4726485-4771986 GCA_029814765.1 Acanthurus leucopareius | reverse complement strand
CACACACACACACACACACACACACACACACACACACACACACACACACACACACACACACACACAAACACACAAAGCTTGTTAAATCTGCTTCCTACTCATCTTTTTAGCAAGACTTCCATCCTGATGGCTCTTTGATTTGATTTCAGCTTCAGTGTGTGTCATTCCAAGCTGTTTGATTAGGATTTCTAATTAAATCAGCGGGATGTGAAGTAAATCAAAGCTGTTGTAATCATGTTGGGTTGAAATGGAAGGGTTTTTTTTGAAAAAAATAAATCTCATTCAGAAGCTCCAGGAATGATGCAGAACAGGCAGATGGCGAAGGAGCACCTGCGATGCGTACATTCCCACAGTCCAGATGTGCCTTTAAATACATCGTGACTTCGTTAGATATGACTTGATTCCTCCATGAAGACTTTCATCACACAGCTTTTGCTTCTTTTTTTTTTTTTGTTCTTAATTTAGCGAGTGGTACCTCATAATTGGTGCATAACAAAAAAAAAAAACTCTTAAAACACAATGCATTATAATAGAGCACCTCACACCGGCGGTTTGAAAAGAGGGTTTTTAGAAAATTTGACATTCATTAATGCATTCGGATGAATATTTATCGAGCCTGAGGGTATCTGTGGAGGAGAACAATATGTGCAAAATGAGGCTTTAAGATGTAAATGAAGACAGAGGCACTGACATTTGAATAATTTTGATTTTTTTTAAAACTGTATTTTGCGATCTGTCCATGTCGAGGAATCTCTCTCTCTCTCTCTCTCTCTCTCTCTCTCTCTGTGGGTCCTGACTCAGTTTAGTCAAACTGGACAATTTACCCTCTTTGTAAGTCCACTTTGGAAGTAAAAATCCAGAGTTTTAATACTGAAAGAAAGGCCTTTATCGGCTCATGCATATTTAACAAAAATTCAACATTACTGGTATTAAATATCTGGCTCTTTTGACAGAGTTTGTAAAAGGGGTTTTCTGCTGCACAGATTTTTTCCGCCTGTGAATCGTTGGGGAAAAAAAAGGCGACATTAGCCAAAGTTTTTGATACCGTTTGCCGCATGAAGGTTTTGTCCTCGATACTCGTCTACAGCTGTGATCTGCTTCACCTAAAGAGGAATCTCTGAGGGTCGGCCACTCTCTTTGCTATGATAGAGACACGCTGCGAGGCTGTGAGTGTTTCCATCTGTCTCTTTTGTCACTTGGCTCCTCATTTTCATCCTTCCCTCTTCTATCTGCCATGCCATCTCTGTGTTCTCCTTTTTTTTTCCCCCTCCACATTCTCCTCCATACTTTCCCCTCTTTATATCTCTCTCGTCCCTTCCTGCTGTCTGTTTCTGTGCCAGACCTGCTCCAATCTGTCACCACCGTAATTGCCTGAGTGTTATGAGATCCCCCCACAACCCTCGCAACCCTCTCTGCATCGGGACAGACAGTTTCTCTCCCGCTTTTCTTCACAAATCAGTTCCATTTCGGTGTCACAAAACAGGACATTCATGTCCATTCAAGGCCCCGCGTTATTCTCACATGAGAGTTCAGTCCGTCTCTCTCTCGGCCCACTTTGAAGACATTCCCAGTTGTCCCCTTCCTGCTTTTTTTTCCCTCTTTTTCTTGGACTCCACAGCTTCAAATCTTAGCTCCGTGCCTTGTCTTCATCCACTGAGGACTTGTTTGATTGGCTTTTCAAAACCATTTCAGCATGAAATCAGTAGCGGCAACGAAAGCGTGAGGAAAAAGACAAACACGAGTGCTTAATTTTTCCTCTCATACTTTGAATGTATAATGACGCTGTTGTCGTGATTAAAGAATCTGAGGAGAAAAAAATCTATCCTGCTATGACTTCTGATGATACACCAGGCCTTGGACGTTTTTTGATTGTCCTTGAAAAAATGTATGAAGTGGTGCAGAAATCAAATCAGAACCTAAAAAATGCAATAACAGACTATCATCAGTGCGAGTAATCAATGCAGTTAACTGGAAACTGCTGATTTGAGTTTAATTTAAGACAGAGAAAAAATAAAAAATCCTCTCATTTAGTGATTCAGCTTTAAATGTCCCCTGAGGATTTCAAGTGGAATCAGTTTATCACGAAAGACTCGTGGAGTGCTGATTTTACATTGCTATGCTAGCCTTAGCTCGTGCTTAAGCTCATTTAAAAGGTTAGCTAGCCTGCAACTAAATTAAAGTTTGACCTAATCAATCTCATGTGAGTGTAATCCTTGGTGTGTTTGGACAAATTACCGGTTTAGACCGGTCATCTGCTTTCCTCAAGAGTCACTTTCATGAGTCCAGTCAGCTGACCGGCGCTTTGATGTTGTTGTTTGGTGCAAAAATGGTGAAAGTCTACAGTTTTTCATGATGCATGACACAAAAACATGCAGAAATCTTTTATTTGTCGCTTTTTCTTTCTGACAACTCCTCACAGTTTGCTCAGTTCAGTTCGTCCTTTTCAACTCTTGCCTTAAAGTTCTTCTTCTTTAACGAGGAAGAGCTTCAAGACAATGACGCCTCCTAATGTGACGTTAGCTGGATCCTGCTTTCTTTAGGTGTCTGATAAACTTGCATGCTACAACAGTCCTCCCCTCCCATGTGAACTCTGCACCCCAACCCTAACAGAAGAATCTGGTAGATGTGAATAATACAGACTGCTCTGAGAAGAGCTCTTATCAAGCAGATTCACGGGGCATATGTCAATGTGAGGGCTTTAATGCGCTTAATGCATGAGGCAAATCGTCCCCTTAACATTGAAATTATAAAGCTTCTAGAAAAGGTGAACCAGATGATGTCAAAACCCTCCAAACATGTACAATCCACACCTTTATGTAAGTGACATTTGATCCTGCAATGCAACACAAGTGTATTAACCTTCTGCCATGCATAAGCAAACACATATTTGTCAAGCAGCCTTGGTTTGGTTGACTTAAGTGAAAGTTCTCTGGAATCTAAAAGGGCTGTGAGGGTAAATGTCAGATGCTTGTTGTGCTCGGATTTATTTTTCTTTCCTCAGCTCTCCCTCCACTCTTTTACCTGTCTCATACCACCTGTCGCCTGCTGTGCCCATGTGTCTAATACACAGAACGGCTGTTTGAAGTCTCTTATAAATGTCAATCTGTAAATTTTTGTTTTAAAATTTATGCAGCAGCACACTAAAACTGTGTATTATGTAATAACTTGACAAAATGTGGTATATTTTCACTATATTTTCTAAAAAAAAAAAGGAGTCCAATACTTTTCCCTGCATTATAAATTATTACATCTTGTGGTAGTTACGATGGTTTCTTTGGGTAAAAAGGTTTGCAAAGGCCAAACATTATGTAATAATTTGCAAAAATGTGATTCCTATGTGTGTACATGTTGGATTTTTAAAAAAAAATCAGATAAATTTAGCTTCCCAAATGTTAAATAAGAGTGTTGTTACAACTAACTGTCATTCTTATCCAAATACACATATAAAAGAAATAATAAGATTAGATTTTAATATATTTTTGTCCTAAAAAGCCAAACTCAGGTACTTTATGTCAAAATCCAACCTGCAAAAATCCACACACACTGTCAGAGCTCTAAGAGTTGGCTAATTAAATGTTCTTTAGATGAATTTCCCCCAAAAATGGCCTTAAAAAATTAAAAAACAACATTTCAACTTATTTGAAAACACAGTGGCTTGAATTCTTACCAGGACTGAAAGATCAGACCACACACACCCTGCACATCCGGAGTCACTTCAATGGCTTCTGTCAGTCACAGAGAGTGACATGAGGCAGTGCTGCTGCCTCATAAATCAATACATGGACCAGGACCAAAAAATTTGAAAGATATCTGAGAGGTTCACTCTTAACGGGTCTCTGAGGTCACATTGGCGTGGGCAGCCTGAAGTGCCCGGTGCCTGGGCCAAGCTTGGTGAGACAGCCTTAAGTCAACAGCTCGGTATCTCTGGAGCGGGATTATTTCGGGTCTTAGAAGTGTCCTCACACTCGAAACTTTTCAATAAGAACATAAAACCGCACTTTTCATGCAGCTTCTAGTCAGCACAAACTATATTTATCTCTTAAGAAGACTTTATGAGTAATCCGAAGCAACAAAGAGTTGAAAAGAACAGCATGAGTTTCATTTTTTTTTTTAATTAACGCCATATAAAGAGGACTGAAAGAAGAAACTATTAAAGGGAACGTGGGAGGAAAGTGTGTTAAAGAACAGAAAAGATACAAACCTAATGATGGAACAACAGATTGTTTGTATGGACGCTGAACGGCTGCTTATTTCACAGGCTGAAAAATGCAGACATCAGCCTGAAAGACGAGATTAATTACTGAGCCCGTGATGTTTCTCTGCTTTCAGAAGGTATTCTAGTGAAATGTGCGTCGCTTTACTTCACGGAAATTATGGATTACACTCCTAGTTTTCCTCTTAAATGGCTGTCAACTGGATGATGTCGGCTATTTACGACCCCAAATTCTGTATTTCTGCCAAAGTCGGCCGTGGATGCAGGAAATGAGCGGTGACTCACCAGTTAACAGCTACGTTGCACACAAAAAAAAACTCTGATTTTAATGTGTTTTTAAAAATTATTTGCCGGCAGAAAAGCCAGATTACCTCGACTTAATCAGCTTTAACAGTGTTTTAATTTTCCTTATAATGCTGCTGTAACAGCTGTAAAATGAATCTGCCATGTATGTGACACAGCAGACAGGACGTCATGATGATGAACCTGCGTCCTCTTGTTAGTTTTTTTTACCGAGCAGCTCGTTCGTTGCCTGCTGTGACTTTTGTTTGATTCGATTCTCACGATGAATATTTTTTAAAGTGTCTAACAGATTAAACTAAAAACAGCAATAACAGATGCTTTCAGGTCAGATGTGCCACTTCCACAGCAGGCCTTGGTTAGGCACTTAAAACTAATCTAAAAATGTTGTTTTGTTTTTGTTTTAAATACACAAAGTAATGACATTAGTCTGTAGTCAAATATATGAAAACATTCTTTAAAAATATGTATTCAAAGCATCAGTTTAACACATATGATTTTGGAATTGATTGCATGCAACAACAACCTTATGAATATGTTTGAATTGTTCGTACTTTTGCTAAAGTCTCCAACCTCCGTCAGATTATAATCCCTCTGTTAGAAGAGATTGATACTCTGCACCTTTGCTGCCTGTTAAAATATCTCCTCTCACACCGGAAGATAATATGATTCTTATTCAAAGCAGCTGAATTGATAATCCCATCAGACTATAGGAGGGGAAAGCTGTGCCTCTTCAGCGGGATGTCATCCCTGCTGCAGGGTTATCTCTCTCTCTCTCTCTCTGGCTCTGTGTCTCTCTCTGTGTGTCTCTCTCTCTCTCTCTCTGTCTCTCTCTCTCTCTCTGTCTCTCTCTCTCTGTCTGTCTCTCTCTCTCTTTCTCTCTCTCTCTGTCTCTCTCTCCTTCTCATATTGGATTGTGAAATGTGAGCTGCAGCCTTTTCTCACCATCTTCAAGCTGTAACATCACTACAGGAAGTGCTCTTGTGCTTTTTGCAGCGAGAGTCGGCTGCACTAATGATGAAATTATCCGTCCATGCATCGTTCAGTCCAACACTTTGATCCTGGGCAGCATTTCAGATAATTTCATCTTGTGTACATACATCAACCTCCATAGTTGGACTTCCTTGTTGTGGAGAGTAACAGTCTTCAAAGATTATTTAGGGTTTTCAGGGAACCTCCTTAAATAAAACTCTGTCTCTTATACAAGAAATAAACGTCTCATAAGAATGCTTCATTTGTTTTCCAGATTCTTGCATGTGTTTGCATTGTTTTGGACTCATAAATCGTTTTGACATCAAAAAAAATAACGTCCAACTGGTAGATTGTAGTGAAGTTATTTATTATTTGAGCATCTGAGTAACTTTGCTCAAAGATTATAAACTTTTTTTTAAACTTTTTTTCCCCAACCTTTTCCTCTCCTTCAGTGTTACTTCAGGACAAACTTATCATTTTAACTGCACTACCTGTAAGACAAAAAAAAAAAAAAGAAAGAAGAAGCTAATTCAGTAAATTTCCAGATCTGACATTTGCGTTTGGGCACAATTAACTGATTACGATCATCTGGGAAAAATGTGAAACCAATTAGAGAATTTGGCAGTGATCAGAAATTGGCATGTCTGTTTTAAAAACCTTCCAAATCCATGCAGTCATAAAGCCCACTCGACTCATCTCTCCTTCCCCTCATCGCTCTCCATCCTCTCCTCCTTCACCTCACTGCTTCTTTTAATCAGCAGTCTCATAATGATATATATCATCCCTCTCTCCCGGAGTCAAGATTTTTTAAAAAAAACAAAAAAAACCATGGGTGTGTGTGTTGGTTAGAGACGTGTCAGGGTTTTTTTGCTGGAGCTTGAAGCTGCTCGGTTACAATGATCCACTCCACTGGGCTGCGGGAAGCTATTGTGAACTCCAGATCAAAAACAGTGACACGGACATGCCCTTCAGCCCCCCCCCCCAGATCTCATCAAGTCCACACTCAGCCACTCGGTGGTGTGAAGTAAGACGTTTTCGGTCTGAGAGGTGACAACGCAGCCGTGTGATTACAGGTGAGTGAGTGTGTGCCGAACGAGGCTGGTTAAAGGTTGTACGTGTCTGTGCGTCGGCCCAAAAAAATATCAAAGCATATTCATACCTGGTGGCGTGAAATAATCCCCCCACCCACCCCCCACACGTTCTCTTCATTGATGCTTAACAGCTCAGAGATCTATCATCAGGGGACGAGGATTTACCGCTCGCATCTTTTCCAGCTGAGGCGGAAGATCCGAAGCTCACCGTGTCACATATAAAAGAGCTTCTTTTAACCACAGTGCGCTTACCTCAGTCGTAATTTGGATATTCATGAATCCTCTCTGAACTGAGGCTCTGTATACTGTTGTGATTAAACATGTTATATCCCACATGAAGGACTGGAGATTTTAATCTCACACATAAAGAGGATCATACTTCAAAGGGGATGAGGGCAGCGGGGAGAGAAAGACACTGAGAAAACGTTCTCAGTCTTTTGATCTTAATAAAGTAATGTAATATGTGCATCTAATCAATAATTCCCAGGTCTTTTTTGATAGCATAAAGGCACTGCAGTGTTTGAGAGCTACTGACACAATCCCACAAGGGTTTTGCTTAAGCAGCGTGTTGCTACAAAACAGAATTAAAGAGCATCTGTGGGCATTAGCTGTTGACGTATAGGTTAAGTAACCTCACATTATGTGATGCTCCTAAACATTTATAAGTCTGTTTTCTGTTCAGTGTGCAGCTTATAAATGTGTCCAGCTTGTGAAATCAAATGATTGCAGGAAACGGTTGCACACTCCATCAGCGGTGTGTGTCAGGACATTAAGGCCGATGTCCTTTGGCAGAATTACCGTCCATTGCTCAGCTGTCTAAGAGTGTGTGTGCATGCTAATATTGAGTGATTGCAGTCACACTGAAGTAGCACGAACGTTAAATACATGGGAAATATATCTATTAGCATGTTCTTAGCTATGGGAGCAGCAATGCTGTGGATGTTGATCAGCTGGTCCACCGCTGAAAATATCAACTTTTGGATTGATTGATACATTCATGGTCTTCTCAACATGAATCCTGATTACTTTGTGCCTCCCCTGTTGTTTCCTGTAGCATCATTAGCAGGAAAATGTTTCACTCGTCCTCATCTGTAATCTATTAGGAGGATTAGCTCTGGGTTTTATACAACATTTGTGTTTCACAGACAACAAATCCCCCCGACGTTTTTGATTCAGTGAGTTTTATTTTAGTTTCCTTCAACACAACTGATGGACTCCATTTATATTTTGTGCAGAGATTTAGATGTCTCATAAAAAAAATCACTTTTTATTCCTAAAACGCATGTCTTTGCATGCAATGTGGTGCAAACATCCTCGACTACAGTACGGTTGTTTCTGCTCATATTTCCTTTAGCAACTCCAGCAGATTTAAGTAAAACCAGCCACCTAAATATATCTTCATCCACTGGATGAAAAAATGTGAAAATGTTGCACATGCATTCATGTTTCCAAGAACTGTATCCTGAATACCTCGAACGAGCCACATACATTTCCAGAATCCCCACATTGCCATCATCATGGTGAAAATTTAAACTATATGCTAAAGGTCAGGGAATGAGCGTGATGATGGTAAAGAAAAGCAGCACTCACTTCGTCTCAGCTTTGATCTCTTGTGTTTGATGTTTTTTTATCCGGTCTTCCACTCAGCATGACCTCTTTTGTTTGTGGTGTAAATATATTAGCAGTAGCAGTGCACGCTGTCGTCTATATGCATTAACAGCCTTCCTATACTATATAGGATGGCGCCTGGTGATAGAAGTTTTTGAATTTTTAGATGGTTTTAAGTCATGTAGGTCTTAGGTGATATGTTTACATTTGACTTGTGAGTGAGAAATTAATTATGGTTAATTATAATATTGTGTATTTCAGCTGAATGATTGAGGTTAGCGATCACATCAATAGTTTTTGCAGCATTTTTTATCTTTTTTAGCATTTAATTATCTTCCTTCTGTCCTTCATCAAGAATCTCAGTCAAATACAATACAAGCCGATACACTCTGTTTTTAAATACTTGTGTTTCTTACATAACAAGCCACTTTACCGACTGTGCTCTTAGAACAAAGGCACAGTACATTTATATCTGACATTTTGTGGTTAAGCATCGGATAAGCGATGGTGTGTGACTCTCTGTTGCAGGGGTTAAAGTAGATAAAACCAATAAAACACTCCAGCAGTTGTGCTCTGTAGCTGTAAATCTGTAAAGAGAGAAAAATGAGTTTCAGGTTCGTGTAACAGAGCAGTGGAGGGAAACAGCAACAGGGCTGCCGCCGCCGCCGCAGGCCGATGTTGTCACAAGACCTGAAGATGCTGTTGTCATTTGTTGTCGCTATAATTAAGTCTCCATATTCACATTGATTTTGTTCCAATCGTTGCATGCTGCAACACTGATTTCCCAAAGTTCACTCAAATGCTGAACTTAATTAGTTTTTTGTGCCTCTTTTCTCTCAGGTAGAGTTAACACAGGAACACAAATGTGTTCTCGTGTGTGTTTTGGTTGTTAATATGATTTTGAAGCTGAAACGGTATGAAAGTCTTAACGAAAGCCTACTTGATTTCAGGCGTGACAATACTAACACCCTTGTGCAATCAAGAATATATCCCATCTGCCCTTGGCAGGGCAAGGGCATCATTTCTTATGAACCATGGATCCAAAGGAACTGTGTGTGTTTGTTGGCACATAGATTGTTGACCTGACCGACTCGTCTTTGAGCCCTCTGCCTCCTTCATGTGAATGCGTTGGAGGATCAAGGCCATAATTCCCTCGATGGACAATCTCACTGTAAGGGTTCTTCACAGAGAGGAGAGTCAAAAGGGGAAAAAAATATATATCACAAGGTATTTGTTGTAAGAGCATGGGTGAAATATTGAGATTCAGCTCTCGTTCTGAGTAGCCAGTAATTTCTCAGTGACCAACACAATGCAGCTTTCGTTCTGCTGTTAATTCTGCAGAGAGGAGGTCCATCCATGGTTGATGAGATGTTAACTATACCAGTAAAGCTACTAAGAAAAACAGCAGCTGAGTTGTGTAGTTGAAGTAGAGTGTGACACATTGCACGCCAAATTTTAAAATAAATTAACCTTTTTTTTTCACCATAATGAACAGTAAGTGCATTACTGCTTCCTGCTAACTAACACATCTGGTGCCACAGACTGAGAATGATCAGTTTAACTTGTGGAGGCGTGTGTTTCTGTCGGCTGCAAGAGTTCAAAACTACCCTGCAGGATGCAAAAAGGAATCTGACTCGTGAGGATATAAACTAGTACTACTTTCAGATCAGTTTGCCAGCATTGATTTCTAATGACTGTTTCATATCTTACCCTTTCACTGTAAAAAATGTGTTAATTTACTCTATATTTTCACACACATGTGCAAGGTAGCACGGCCTCTGTTTCAGTTGGGGAGCAGGTACAAAACAAATAATCCTCTCAGGGTATTAAAAACCTCTACTGTAGGTCAGAAGGTTCACTTTGCATTGCTAAACGACTTTCAAATCAACTGTGTCTAAGCTTAAATCACCCATATTCACCCATGTTTTTTTCCCTTAACACACTCATTCTCCTCACTGATGTTTAAAAAATGATAATCATGTGAAAATAAATCTGCCAAACCTGCAGCAGGCAAAGAACAACAGATGGAAACTAGCCTCCGGGGCTAATTCTTGCACATTTATGAATATGATTGTTAATGAGCACTTTCCCCGAGAACTGAGCTAATAAAATAAAACAAATATGAAGAGAAACATACCTGCGCGGTATCATTCAGAGACATCAGTGCACACATGCTCAGATCAGTTTCATTCTAGAAAAAAATTCAGTTAAGGAGCAAATGTCTGGATTTTCTGAAGCTTTACCCAGAAAGCAAAGGGTTTTTTTTGCAACAGAGAATGTTCCTCTTATTCATTAAATGAAATAATCTTAATTCCACAAATAGGGTTTCGAGAGTTTCTGGAGGATGGTAATTATTGAAGCAGCTTTGTGTGACATTCTGGAGATAAAGAACCCGGCACAGGCTTTTCTATAGTTTCTATAATTGGATCAGAATATATTGAGGAGCCCCATGAGGCTCAAGTGATCTGAAGAGGCATCTATGGTTTTCTATAACGCATGATCATTCCTCAAGGGCCATGAGGAAAGCTAAACATATCCAGTGATTCATCGGTTTCTTGTTGTGATATGCCTAAACTGCAATGACTGAAAGTTTACCGAATCCCTCTGTATATATCTCTTTTGTACCTTTTAGTGTAAAGAAGGAAAACCCTGCTGTGTGCTGGCACATGGTGTCCTGTCTGAACTAATCTCCAACATTAACGGTAGCATTAGCATCACTGAATAAAAACTTTAACACACACACACTGTTTGTTTAAAATGTAAGACAGATATGACAGGTAAGTCCAGCATCTTTATCCACAGCAATTATTCAGATTTTAGTTTGATAATTTAAGTTTTTCATCGATCTTGCTCTGAAGATTGCTATGTGCATGACATATTTTGTTGCTTTTGTTAGCATTTAGCTCCATGCTGTGCTGGATTAAGTTGTAAAAAGACTCTTCCACAAAAAGGGAGATGCTTCATGCAGCAGTTAAAAAAATAAAAAATGTTATCATGCTGCGTTTCTTGGCCGTAAAAATGATAGCGAGACTTGATGAATAGAAATATTAAGAAATTGAAAACAAGGACAAAAGACGCTGGATCTCGGGTCTCCTACCTGTCTTCTTTTATTCAGTAAAGTGAATTTGGTGGATGAAGTGTAGTATTGACATCCTGCAAATGGCTGCTAAATAATCCTGCACAAGCACCAAGATGAGATGTGGCCTGTTATTATCTGTCAGAATGTGAAATTACCTGAAAAAAACTGCTCTTTACTTCACTTCAAATGGCTTTTATGTTGGGTAGTAAGACTTAATACTTACTATTATCTCTCTAAAACGCACCAACAAGGCTGGTGTGAGAGCGCAGAACAATTTTCCAGCAGCTGATCCTGCTGTGTGTGTGTTTCACGGTCCCGTCCTGTCGTTTCTGATGGAAGTGCGGCTGATTGTTAATGCATTTTCTTGTTGGATCAGTTGTACTCTGCACCGAATAAAAATTTCATACCGAGAATGGAGGTGCACTAATGCTGTGGGACACATGTGGACAGGCTCTGCTGCTGTAATGATGGGGGGCTATGCTGGCTGTGTTGGGGGTGTGGCTAAAGTGTCAGCAGAGGCTTCAGGAGGGAACTTAGTGCACAGAGAGGTTCAGGGAAAAACATCAGCATGCAGGAGGCCAGGAAAGAGTCAGAACAACACTGAATGTCATAATATTACACAAACATATACTGTATTTGTCCTGTAGTGCAAATAAGATTAATATAGAATCATAATTTTGTTAAGGATTTGTGTTTTTGTGTCGTTTTCAGAGACACACAATTGACACAACCTCAGTTTGACCACATTTAAGCCGCAAGTACAAACTCTATTGTCCAGTAATAAAGAGTTTTAGACTGATTGAAGTTTGTTTTAAAACCAGTGTCATCATACCTGACTACTTTGTTCTTTTTGGCAATCATGCCACAAATTTCCTATGAGTATCAAAATAATAGCATTTCTTTTTTTATTTTTTAGAATTACTTTTATTTCTAAATAACTATTTCTGCACTGCAAAAGATAATAAAATCTAATCAAATGTGGTTAAAAGTTTTAAATAAAGATCATATATACAATTGCACACAGTTGTATATATTGTATACAATTGTATGCAGTTTTTATATACAAATAACTTTCACGTTAGAAATACAAAAATGCATTATTTATCTTAAATTACCACATTTTAGCATTTATTAACCTTCTTATGTGTTTTGTTTGAGTAGCTTTTAAACGAGGACTGACAGGATACTTGCCTACTTTACTTTTGCTTCAGATGTAGGTCACGTCGTGAGTTAAAAAAAATGTTTTTAAAGAAAAAACATCCTTGGTTTTTGTGTATTTTACCTCGCTGTGCTTCTGAACAGGAACATGATATTCTCCTCAGTTTGCCTTCATTCTGTTTGTGGCCTTGTTGCCTTGTGTCTCTTTTCTAAGCGTCAGTGGTTTTCTGTCAGGCAAAGTGATGCATGTCTTGTTAGGTATCTATTTAATTTACTCGAAGCTGCTCTTTGTGCAGAAAGCCTACAGAAGAAGAGCATGAGACCAATTTCGTTGTGCACTTCCTGTAAGTGATGCTCGACTTCGTCTGTGTGAAGAGATAAACGCCACTTAGCATCTTCGCCTTATTCACAGAGGGAGAAAAGTTAGACATGGAGCAAAAAGTGTCACAAAACCCCACAATTATGTTAATAATATAATCAATTACGACGTGAAATTAAACCAGTTTTCATTTTATGCATTTATTTACTTATTCAAAAGAAAACCTTGTAGCTTCTTTAATGAGAAAATTAATCAGTTCTTGTGCATTTCAGGGACACGTTTTGCACACCATGACATCAAGACAAAGAACACAAAGTTTTAGAAAAAGAGAGCACAGTTTCCTTCCTCAACCTACACACTTCTAACATAAATGAGGAGACTGCATGGACCTTTATGCAGAGGAGAGGACAGCAGTCTCACTGTGAACCATCTGCTCATTCTAAATATCGGTTGCCTTTGATAGGACAAGCAGAAAGTCACACTCATCCGCGGGGAACAATGAAAGACAGGGAGCAGCGTGAGAGTAATCGCAGAGACAAAAAGCCCTTTTCACACGTGGAACCTGCACATTGCTGGCTTCAGTTATCCCTGCAAGATGGTGTTGTTTTTTTTTTTACGACACACGTTTCCTGTCAGGAACAGATTCAGTATCGAGTTTGTTCCCTCATGACATGACAGCTCTGGATAGATTTCCCTTTTTCTGCTCACCATGGGTGGCGACTCTGCTGGAGAACAGCAGCCAGTTGAAAAATAAGAACGCCACAGGAGAAGCATTACGATGAAGATGAAGAGCATTCTCAGTCCTCCAGGCGGCAGGCCGCAGAAATGATGGATTCTGAGAACTTGTTTTGAATGTGAATGTGAATGCTTCAGCGACCCTGATAGTTATCAAAGCAGCTTAGCTTTCTCTTATTACTAATTACATTCGACGGGGCACAATATTGAGGAAATATGCTGCTTTTCTCTCTCAGTCCAGCTCCTCTTGTTACAAAAAAGGCAGAGAAAAACATGAACTTAAGACTTTTGAGGTACATTTTGACTTTTTTTTTGCTCAAATTACTTATGACTGGAGGCGAACCTGTAACGCAGGAGTTCTCAAACTACTGATGTTCAGAGTTTCTTACTTGGTCTAATGAGGTTGTCTTTTCTTTTTGTAGTTCTTTGAGGTGTGAATGGAGTCGGACCGTTTGTCCTGGAGCAGATCATTGCACCGACTCTCATGAAAGGGCATTTCATTTCTCATTACACATCAGTCGTTCTCATCATTTCTGTCTTTGCTTCTTTCTGCTCTGTTTGCATTACCTCCAGAATGCAGATTATCGTGAGAGAAAATACTTTTTGCGAGATGTTTCCACTTCACTTACGATCATCTTGTGAAAGGTCATAACTTGGTAAATACGCTGAGTGACTTTTTTTCCTGAACCGACTTCTCTTGATCACAGGTAAGTTTGACTCACACATCTTTCAAATTGTTGACTTGCTTTAGTTCTTGTCTGAAACGATCTGGAGGGGGGAAAAAAAAGTAAAAAGGGATAAAGAGAAAGTTGAAGGATTTACACCTTAAAAGACATTAAAACGAAGTTCTTTGACAGTTCGGTGCAGATTTGAAGACCTTGAACTGCACATGAAAGTGCAGAGAGGAGTTTAGACCACTCGCTCATCTTGTATTCATCTGTATCTATTGAATTTATTCATGAAGAGACCTTTGTGCAGGTCTGGGTGGAGTACAGAAAAACTTAAGTTGAAGTACAAAAACTTACATAAGAACCGACCCAAGTTGAACTAAGAAAGTATCTGGTTAATATATTACTCAAGGAAAGAGTTGCTTTCAATTTTGACAATAATTTATAGTAAATTTATAGTAAATCTACATTAAATTATAATTAAATTACAAAATCTACATCCAGATGTGGCCATGGATTGTCGCTGGAAGCTGCATCCTCCTCTCAGCTTTGCTTCCTTTTCTCAACACCAGCTGCAACTCAACATCTGCATTGAGAGCAGACTAGTTGTAACAAAGCTACAAATGTAATATACAGTGGAGTTAAATGTGGATTACTGGCTTCAAAAAAGTACTCAAGTACAGAGTAGAAGTACAGTTTTTAAAGAAGGAACATGGAAAAGTTCTCCTTCCGACTTTTATGCTCATGTGGATTTTTTTTTTGTAAACACCTCTGCTTGTTATCAGCGTTATCAGAGTCTGCAGGCAAAAAAAAAAACATGACTATATGATTTCCTTCAGGACTGTCTTCACTCTGTGAGAGATGGAGGAGAGAAAACTTACCAGATAAAACACATAGATCACCACTCTACTATATAATTGATTGGGTATTGGATGACTCTCCTGTGTTAAAGTGCTGCAGAGCTCACAGCTGAGTGATTCTCTGCATTTCCTGCTCTGGAGAGAAATCAGGCAGCTCGAAGCATGCAGTCCTCTGGGGAACAGAGGAGGTCTCTTATCTAAAATGGATCTGGCTCTAATGGGAAGGATGAAGAGGCGTTTTTCCTCCATGCCAATGCAGAGGCATGCCAAGGACCTTTTGATGTTTTTATGAAGAATACAAGGCAATATTAACTTACTTTGACAGATAGAGCCAAGGTGTCCCACAAGCCAACTGAGCCGAATGAAGGGAATCGGGGGGAGGAGGGGGAACAAAGTGTTGAGGGAGGGACCGCCTCTGGACACTTTAATGTGCCGGAGCCAAAAACAACTGGATCCAATTTGGGTTTTTCTCCCAACAACCCCTGAATTAATAGATGTTTACACAAGAGGAGAAGGCAATCCTGAGTTCAGGCTGAGTTCACTTACAGAGAGTTTAATTGTTTAGCCGAGACAATATTTGTCCGGATGTATTGCTTCTGGCAAAGTAAAGTAAGTTTAACCAACAGTTTATTGTAAACTGTCTGCAGATGCTCTTTGCACGAGTGGGGATTCTGCTTTAAGTGATAGTGAGTGTCGCTAATTGTCTTAGTTACGGCTGCTCCTTTATTATTTTCATTGGATATGAGGATGGATTCACATTTTGAACAATACTCACATGTCCCACGGTGCTTTCAGGTTGTCTCTGAGATCCTTTAGACGCCACTTCACTGTCAATCTAGCATTTAAATTAAGGATGAGAACGCCGACTCTGAAATAACACATGACTTTTAAGAAGTCCAGCTATGCCGGCTCGCTGCAAAAGGCTCCTCCACAAAAAACCAGGCCGATTGCTTTGATGACGTTTTGAAGGTCAGCTGGTTGGCAGAAATCTGGAGAGCCTGTCACCTGCAGCTCTTCATCAAACAGCTGAACTTTACAATGCATCCCTGCACACAAAGACATCTGTGTGTTTTTGCCCTCCATTTCTCATAATGAAGTGGCATTCGTGCTGCGGTATGAAGAGGAGGTGCGGCGACACCGGTGACAGTGACTCTTTACACAGAAGTATAATGTCAGTGGCTCGGAGTAATCACACATTGTTGCCGATCATGTGAGTCCTCCTGCAGGATAAATGTGTCCCGACACCAAACATTAATCATCTCAGGATCGTCTCATTAACGTGATGTCTCCAGGTTTTTTAAAATCATTACTGTGTGTGATAGAAAGCAGGAACTTCATTTATCAGCATCTCTATTCTGCACACAAGGAAACTTTCAACCGGGGAAACAGGAAAAGAGGGATCTGGCTCTTTGTGCGTAGATGTGAAAAAGCAGCCAGTGGGGCTTTTTTTTTTTTTCTTCTTCTGTGGCTTTCCATCTGTCCGAACGGTCACTGATTGCAACGCTCACCGTATGGAGCTCTTTCCTCGGTAACTTATCGAGTGCTCTATGAACCAAAACAAAGTCAATCACCGTAGCCTCTGGGATCTCTTTGTCTCCCGCTCTTAGTCTCTCTCAGGTTAAAAAGGGCAAAGACAACCTTTTTAGACTGTCTATACAGAAGCCCAGGCCCCGGCAGCAGCACAGATAATCAATGCGGTTTGTTGATTCAACCCACTTAACTAAATGAGAGTTCTCCTATAGATTCATCATAATTAGGGTGGTTACAAAGCGTGGGCAGATGTTCGCTGGATGGACGATTTGCAGAGCTGTCCTCGTTTTACCTGACGTCTTTTATAAACTTTTAGCGTTCTTATCCTGTGAGTGTTTTTAATCTAAATGTCTTGAGAAAATCTTGTCGCAGTGTATTTCGTTTTGCATGACAGCCTTGGGGAATTCCTCAGTTTTTCTTGTGGTTTTTTTTTTTCAACTAAAATATGGAAATAACTGTTTAATTTTTTTTTATTCCTATTTACAAAAAAAATTACTGTTTGGTCTCCGTGAGGACACTGAAGTGATTTTTTCTGTGTACAGTATGAAAGAGGAGATCAAACCACTCCTGATCCCGATGAGATTCGCCGAGCTGCACCTCACAGCTCTTTCCTTTATGTAATTTAATTAAGCCTTCTGGTGGTTGATTAGCAGTTGGAGTCATTTCCTGCCAGCATCGCTCAATTTGTGATAGATGTCAGAGATTAGAGGAGAGTTCAATCCGCTGATATTAACTCGCAGTTTCACATAATAGAAAACAAATTACAGTTTAAACTCTCGTGACTGTTGTGAAAGTCATGTGTGTGTGTGTGTGTGTGTGTGTGTGTGGTTGTCGTTGGGTGGCCCTGGTGTTTGTTTGTGGTACAAACAGCAGACTTGAAGGTCTAAAGAGAGATTTAAAACTTGATTGGACGAGGAACTTCACATTAACATGAAGCACAAATTAAGCAAGGACACTTTTCTCATCTGTTGTCTTTCCTGTTTTCTCCCTCCCTCCTCTTTTCTTTCCACACTTCACTGCCCATCTCACGCTATTTTTATCCTATTTTATTTTTTAACAATCGTGTTGAGGATGTGACTGACAAAATAAAGCCATTTGTTAGTCGACTGACAGGAAACTAATCTAAAAGAAATCCCTTATGTACATACATTAATGCCTTTTGGACTTAATTGTTTCTTGGCAACTGAAAATGCAGAATATTAAATGAAGAGATATTTGTTTATTTGGCAGCTGATGAAACTTATTTCGGGCTCTGATTTCGATTCCCTTTGCAGAGCGAGTTGCAAATGTTGACGTCCATGTCATAACGAACTGAACCAACATGCACCAAAATGACCTCCTGAGTATAAAAATAATCCTTTGACTGATGCATTTTGAAAAAAACGAAAAACTAAATGACATCTTATTTAAGTCAAACAGATGGAGATGATTCAGTGCCAGAATTAATTTAATATAAAGTTTATTAAAAGACTGAAGCACATAGTATCCATAATATATGTATATAGGCTACATATAATGTGTATATATGCAGTGCAGGAATAAAAAAGTGCTGATTTTGGATCAAGTTTCGGTTTACTGTCATAGAGAAAATCCATTGATTTGCATTTAATTTCATGCCCATTCTACATCTCAACAGGAACAGGTGTGGAGACATTTTTGAGGATTATGGGATAATAAGTGTCAGATATGAACAACCATGCGAACACGGTTGTCTGGCAACACTAAGCGTTCAGTTTGTTCAGGTGATCTTTATTACATGTTTGCACAGCGTGCTGATAAAAACGGGGTCTCGCTGTTACCGGTTTTCCATTCTGTAAAAGAAACATCGCCTAATTAAGCACTGCAGCATTATTCCACTGCGTCCGTGTGCTGTTTACATACTGTATCCCTTTTTTTTTTACGGTGTTAGCTAATTGGTAGGCAAGTGACATTGTGCATTCAGAAACTCCTGCACATCGGCTGCCTGCTTGGTGAATAAATGCTTCCCACTTAAGCAGCCGTAGCTACACCGTGCATACGGCACTTTGAGAAAAATCACAACGGTAGGCTAGTTTTATGTGTCAGACAGCATCCTGCAGAGCTGATTGGTCATTATTAGGAAACCCTGTAATCAAAGGAGGGAAGAAATAAATCGAACAAGTTGCAACCTCTTCTGCACACAACTTTCCAAGCAGATGACTGACAACCACTTAATTTTAAATAATATTCCATAGTTTATTTATTTGTTTTAAATGAGAGACGGAGAGAGAGAGTGGCATCCATCTTCAGATGATTGCCGTATTGATGAAAAACTTGCAATTATAATTTTGTGAGGTTGTTTTCTTAGATATAAAAAAAGCCACAGACAGCCACATCCATTCCACATCACGGCTGCTTTACAGTCTCTAATTTACAGTAATTATTAGCAGTGGGGGGGGCAAAGGTGTGTGATTTACTGTAGTGGCCTGAACAGACACAACATATTGGATCATATATAAAAACAGATCAGAGGATTATCGGACCAGCCTGAGCATAACAAACTATAATCAGGGTCAAAAATCAGGTTTATTCACATTTTTATAAGTGGCTTCAGTTGAGGAAATAACAATACGTGACTCCTTCCCTGCACTTCACATGAAGTGATGTTATTACGGAGCGACGGCGTCTGCATCTCCCGCCGCAGTCATCATTAGGTTCCTTTCTCCATTTGAAGATATTTCACTGCGATCACTGTTGCCCAGTTTGGTGTGCTGCTCTGATATCGAGCTGGCATTGTGCCTGGAAGTAGAACACACACAAAGCAATGAGCTATTAGAGGAATATTGATCCTCTCGGAGGCAATGCCACAGTCGTCAGATGGATGATTCAAAAAGCCACAGTGTGTGGGCAAAGCAGTCCATAATGTGACTGATGATACAGTTGTGGTCTGGCAGTTGTTTGTATTGTAATGTGACATTTGAGATACGAGACGCTTGTAATTTATTTAAAAGAAAAAAAAAACTGAAACCTGAAAATAAATAAAAAAAGAGATAAATGAGTGAATAGATTGTTTATGAAACAGGTGATCAGGAAACATGATGCCGTTTGTTTTTTTTTTAACTTTAAGAGACGCCATAATTTAAACTGTCGTCCTCACAGCAGGCTAATGAATATTGAATGAGGTTAAAATGGAACAAAACAGCCACACCTCCTGCAGGTTTCTGCCTCAGGTGATGTTTGTTTAACCGTCCAGAAGCTTTAGTCCCCCCCCCCCCTCAGTGAGAAAAGCAAGCACATTTTTTACAGCAACACATTCATCTCTGGATTCATACATCAGTCAGTTGCTTTTTCTAACCCTTAAGTGTCGTCTTCTCCGTTAGCACATCGTGTCCCCTCTCCGAGCCTTTCACAACGTTAATCCGGGCAAATGGTCTGATTCGCTGGTTCCACTTCCGACTGATTTCATGCCGGATTTCTGTTTGGAAACAAATATTAAAGAAATGTGGGGGGAAAAAAGTCAGAGAGCAGAACGTAACTACTGTGTCTCTTTGGGTTATGAAAACTGTTGACAGTAATCCAGTTAGATCGCAATCACTCCCACACACACACACACACACACACACACACACACACAAGTCTCTCATTATTATGGCTGCAGCTGCGCGTTGGTTTCCGTGCAGAGAGATTAATGGGATTTGATGCAACAGAACCATTTGTCCGTCACATAGTTATTATCGTTATTAATATTTAATCGACTGTGATTGCAATAATACAATTATAATGACCATGAACTGCAATCTATTTTAGTCACAATTAGAGGGGAATCTTTTGCCTTCAGATTGGGTTTGAGATGAGACTCAGGGTGAGAGAGCACCGTAGAAAGAGAGAGTGAGAGAGAGAAACACTGTGTCACCCCTGCAGATGAGTCAAGTCACAGCGAGTTATGACGACGGCAGGAAACAAGTGGACTCAAGTATCTTCAAACTCTCCAAGACTTGAGGTAGAAAAACACAAACACTGCAATATTTGTCAGGCAAAATGTTAACGCTGGCCAGGAAAGACGTCTGAGAACACACCTGGTCAAATAACCAGCACTTTACAACCAAAACTGCTCCCACTAAACCTCAACCCCCGCCAACCTGGACAATTGAACACACTGCACTTTAATGTCCAATATTCTATATTATTAGTATTTCATGTGTAATTTCAATTACGTGCAATATCCAAGTATATTATTCCAATTTCATCTGTGTAGTTGAATACTACCACTTAATACCGTCACCCTTGTCAATAATGTACAATTTTTTGTTCTTATTTTGGACTTATTATTTATTGTTCTTCATTCTTATTGCTGCTTTTTATATTCTGTCTTTTACTGTCCACTTGCTGCTGCAACACTGCAAATTTCCCCATTGTGGGATTAATAAAGGAATATCGTATCTTGTCTTTTCTTAAAATTCTGTCTAAAAGATGAAAATGTCTTAAGTTTGATAGTTTGATTGCCAAAAAATGCTAACATAGCACATATTTAAGGGGTTAAAGCCTCCATAGATGGCAAAACTTCAAGTGAGACATCAACGATTTTATCAACGAGCTAATTTAAAAAATGGTTGTTAGAAGAAGTTTGTTTTTTTCTCACAGTCTTGCACTTTTAACTTTTTAGACCACCTCAGGCCCCTGACAGGATCTGAAACTATGTATCTACATGCTCTCAAGTATTAAGCAGCAAAACAGCATGCTAGTTTTCCTATTTCCAATACAAAACCTCCGTAGGAAATCAACATAGAATGAATATCGTGAACTGTCCTTTACACAGCATTTCATATATTGAAACAAGATGTCTGTAAGTAGCAGGTGCAACAATAACTTATATGTCCAAATATTCCAAATAACATGACTTGTAACATAATAATATAACTAATATATATAACACAATAACATAACTCAGTACTTGAGTTACACACATTTATGTGACTAACGGTCATTGCTCATTGGTGACAGCCTCTTCCTCCGGACCGAACTTCATTTTAAGGAGCTGAAAGAAGTCGCAGGGATCTTAAAGCAGCTAGCGGATGAGTTTCGCAGCGGCGACTGTGTGTCTTTTGTAAAAGTAATAAGCTGTAAAAGCTGTAATGCTTTCACAAACTATAAAGACCTGCACATCTACATGAGCATCCGTAAAGAGTTGAGCAAGATTCCTGATGTTGATGTATGCAGTCCACATTTCTGATATTAGGGTCAGCTTTTTTTATTCTCGCAGCATTCAAAGCAAAGGATAATACCGTCCACGTCCTCGCTGACAATGACTGCGGCTCTCTGGCTGACATGATTAGCATGTAGGAGCATTCAGCTCTCCGCCTCCTCATGGTGAGATTTGAGCTCTTCAACGACATCCCAGTCTTTTTTTTTCTTTTTTCCGCTCAGACAATAGCTCGTCTCTCCACAGGTTGCAAAGGCTTCTGGTCCTGAAGCTTAACCCACTTCTCTGCCTGCGTCAACTTATCCACAATGAACGTTATCAGGTGGTTTTTTTCCTGTCTGTATTACTGAACAGCTTCCTCCTCTGCACGACACTGAGTCCTGAGGCAGTGTTTTCTTCACTGAGGGCTAATGGCTGAACAACAATTGCATCTTTCAGTATTTTTGACTTATTTTCTCCAATAAACATCAAAAAACACACACACACCTGCCTATGGTTCCTCATTTGTGCAAATAAATGTTCACCACAAAAATCAGCAATATCTCCAAATATTTTATCATAATCACCTTTCAGTTTTTGAACAGGATTTATTCCATCATGCAGAATGTTCTCCAGTATCTTCAAATGCTGATTTTTTTTCTTACTTTTTTGCAAAAGCAGCCCAGTTGGTCTGTAAGAAAAGTATTTTTCATTCATTCTGCTTTGCTGAAGTTCATTCGCCCATGTCTCTATGTATTTAAATCCTTTATGTACACCCATGTAAAGACTTTAAGCTCTTCCTTGTTTATGACTGACGATGGAAATCAACCTGCTATCACACATCCTTACAGCTGCTCCTCTCACCGTTTTATCAGCTCTAACGTCTCTACATTTTGTCAGACCCTTTTTTTTCCCTTTGACCTTTCAAACACTTTCTACCTCATATACGTGTGATTCATATTGACCTTGTGCTGTGGATTATTGTGAGCCTTAAACTGGCTTTATCAGCTTCTTTAATGAATCATTAGGAACAATAAACTGCATGGAAACTTCAAGTATGAGATCATCTCCATTATTTTAATGTGTTAAAATCCTACAGTCCAAATTTACACCACTTTGTGTGTGCTTTTTACTCTTAATTTTGGTAAAACCATTTCAGGTGTCTGCTGGAGGCTGTTTTCTTTAGTTTTCTGAGCGCCGACATCTTTGAATCTTCTCTGTTAACATCAAGAACAACATTAAGAGCAGCTATTACCACTTATTTATTGAAAGAAAGTTCTCCATCACTTTCTTGTTTCTTCCTCCAGCTTCCCCCCCTACACACACAATAATTCAAACCTAAGGGAGATGTGGGGGAGGCTCACACTGTTTCTCTTCTGTCCCCAAACAGCATCAAAGCTCATCCATTTCACAGCTTCCAGAAAGAGATTTCCAGTAAAACTCCATCAATGTGGAGCAGTATGATGAAAAGTTAGCAGCAGCGTTCATCCAATATGGTCACATTTGCACTCAAAGAGCAAATCAGTGTTTTGGAAAAGTAAATAAGTAAATAAAACCACTTAGCCATCCCCAAATAGATCCTGATTATTTTGGTGTTTATCCTCTTTGAATGAATCAAATCCATCAGGCTGCGAAGCTTCATCTTTCTTATTACTGCTTTTTAAAAATTATAACAGCTGTCAACCTCTCTCTCCATTTTCCAACCCTTTCTAATGCAAAATGAGAAAGAAAACAGCATTGATAAATAGATCCTTATTTATTTTAGTTGACTGGTGTCAACTGGATGGTTTCACACAAGATGTAAACAGACAAACAGCCACCCTGTTTAAACTCACACACTTCTTCTGCTGCGTCCTGCTGTCTTTTCCACTTTGCAAAGGTCTCTGTGGTCACACATGAACCGACCGAATGAGGACAAAGAAGCAGAAAATTAACAGACACAAGTCAAATAAATGCACCAATGCGTCTGCAGACTTCAGAAGAAAAAAGACACCACAGAGCTGAGTTTTACTTAATTTCCCCACTTCTGAAAATATGCGTGAGGTTTGCAAGAAGTGTTTAAAATGAACTGTCCTGATGTTAGACCTTCTCCTCTCCTCCGGTCTCCTCACAGCTGCGACCTGAACACTGTTACATTTAACTTCTGCATCCCAGCAGTGAGATGAGTATTCAGAATAGCTGAATGTAATCATCACTGGCGAGCGTTGGCTCACATTGTGTCTGGCGTGGAGCAACCGGAGAGCCCGGCTGTGTGCTCCTCCGCTCTGTCTGAACCCAGTTTATCATCAACTCTTTTTAAATTGGCATCACAGCTGCAGAAAGAGGAGCTTTGGTCAGAAGAGCATCATAACACCTCAAATGCATGTCAGCTATTTTTAACAATGGATGAAACTTTCACTACATTCAAACCTCTCAGTTGAAATCAAGACGTCATTGCACTGAAAGAAAATTAATAAGTGCTACAAATGTAATTCACATGTGAGTGAAAACTGGAAGATGGTTGCAAACGAGTGGGAGAAAAAGAGCGAAACCACAATCTGTCAGCAAGTTTGTGTTTCCATAATTCAGACTTTTTCTATTCTGCTTGTTGATACGAGATCATGTGATTTTTTATCTGATAGGGATTCCGGTCCAATCGCCTTTACCTCAGCAGGAGCTGTATTATTCTCTGGTATTCAGTACACAGAGTCTTGGCATCATGTGCTACAGTACCTGTCTCCTGGCAGCGTTCGCCAATAATGTGCACGCATGCATATTGTTTGGAAAAATTCAAACTGACTGAAACTAATTCTGACAGAGAATTTGGCCTGTAAATGTGGGCGACTGCCAATTAAAACTCTCACTGCTTCTTTCTCTCCCCCTATCTCTATCGCTCTCTCTCATTTACGCCGTAAAAAAAAAAAAAAAAATTGCTATTCACATGTTGCATTGAATAATTTCCACGATGATCCCCCACCAGAGATGTGGGAGTAAAAAGCCTCCGCCGGCCTCCCTCACACTTCTCTCCTTCCTTTCCCATCTCAGAACTCACCATAAATATTTATGAAGGTATTTGAATAATGTGAATTGAAATGACAAAACATCATTTTGAGAACAGACAAGTAGACATAGCAGGAAGGTGAGGGATGGGGAAACAGCATTTTCCAGTGCTGAAATGTGACTCCCTCTCAGGGTCGAGCCTTTTCAGACTGGTACGATGTGAACCTCGGGAAAGGAGGCGCAAATAAATACAGATAGTGTTCGTACTACTCTGCATTCTCAGGGAGGAAGATGCGGTCATTACAACATTAAATTACAGCTATGACATGCATGTATTGATGCATTAGTTTCTTTTATAGTAATTACAGTAATGCTTTGAATAGCATCAGTGCAACAGGTTAAAGCAAGTCGGGGGACAAAAAAAAGGGGGGAAAAGAGTGACAGAATCAAAGGAACAGAGGAGACACGGTGCATGTTGAGAGATGAGTGTTGCTCTCAGAGAAAAAAGACAACATGGGGGTGATGAGCACTGTGGGAGTGAGGTGAGGACGGCGTCTCTCTGGGGGGATAAAAATGAGAGGAGACAGAGAGAGGTGTGTGGTCTCGCAGTGCGTCTCCGCTGTCGTCTTAGCTGTGTAGGTGACAAGGCTGCCTTGATGTCTTCCAACAGGGAACGACGCCTCATGTTCCCCCTCATGCAATCGTTCGGCTGGGATAACGGTTCGAAGCTCCCAAGAGATGCGCTCCCTTAAAAAAAACTCGCACAAACCGATAAAAATGCGGTAAATGTTGAACAACAAAAACTGGAACAAAGTTTGAATAATTTCACGGTCTGCAGGCACCTTTCGCTGAAGCTAAATTAAAATGTTTTATTTTCTATGCTCGCTGAGTTAAGAAGCAACTATGGTGACAATAAACACAATAGTAATATGTTTGTTGTTGCTTTTGGTTTTTGAAGGGAATACGCTAAAATAATTCACGTAAGGTTAGAAAAAAAGCAAGGACCACATTCAAATGGTGGTAATTAAGCTATGAAGGTGATTTATTTTTACATTTATTTAAAGAAATTGTCCAAAAAAAACTTACCTCAAGGTCTTCTCACTGGCTTACTCCGTAAATTTCAAATGAATCTCACAGCCAGTGATGTTTGTTCGATGCTACATCCGTAAAACAAAGAGACGGACTGAAAAAAGAAGAAAAAACAGGCAGCTGTCTGTGAACACCAGACCAGAACCAGTCACAACACCGACTGACTGGGAAAGTGTCAGACGTGTCTGGATTCAAACGACAGGCGGAGAAACTTCCTGTAGGCCGTTCACATCTTTGCTGAAAGTGTCAGCTGGTATTTTAGCAGCAACTGCAGTCAAAAAGGATCCTGAGCTCAGACTATTGAACTGAGAAAACAGCATTAATCACGTGTTGGAATGATCACAGTGTAATAATGCAGTGAATATGTGATGACTCATAATATTCCATCAATCATTGTTTTACAGGCGTAATTGCTTCAGTTATCACATTTGAATCAGTTCATGTTGACACACAGCTGCATGCAGGACTTGTAATATTGTAATAAGTTACCGGCTAGTTGCTTATCATGTTTGCACAAAGACATTCATGTCAAAAACGTTATTATTTTTCCCAGCTAAGCAGAATCAAAAGACAGTATTCTGTTTAAAAAGGACCTGTCATAGCAGCAAACCCAGAGAGTCACATAATGACATTTAGCATTCTTTCGCCTTGACGGGAATCAGTCATGCTTCATCATTTTGTCGGGAAAAAAAAAAAAACACAAAAC
This sequence comes from Acanthurus leucopareius, assembly GCA_029814765.1. Taxonomy (NCBI): domain Eukaryota; kingdom Metazoa; phylum Chordata; class Actinopteri; order Acanthuriformes; family Acanthuridae; genus Acanthurus; species Acanthurus leucopareius. The sequence continues at coordinate 4,745,542 of JAQMCX010000053.1, read as the reverse complement.
AAAAACATACACCTACAACACAATCCGCTTTGCATAATGAGTTATTTAGATCCCCATCAGATTGACCACAATGTTATTCAAAGAAACTATGTCCTTGCTCCAATCTTCTCAAAGGAGCCGAATGTATTTTCCTTATCACTCAGAGTAGAAAACAATGAGTTGAGAAGAAGAAAAGAGCTGAATGAATGGAGGATAAGGAGGGAAAAAAAGCATAATAGATGGTCGTGGAAATTGATTTTGAACAAGTGCTTTTATTCGACAGGAGCTTGGCATCTGAAGAGAAAACGGTCTCCCTGAATAAGCACTGTGGCGGAAATGTGGTTTAGACCTGATAAAAGAAAAGCCAGGGGGGAGGTAAACGGAGACGATGCGTTGAGAAAGGAAGATAAAGAGTGATTAAAGAAAATAAGAAAAGAAGCGAAAGAGACGCAAGAAAAAAATCAACCTGAGAAAAAAAAAAACAAGAGTGAGTAAAAGGATGAGAGAAGGAGATGTTTGAGAGGAAAATGTGACGGGGACACAAAGGGGAACAATGGGTCTCTGTCCTTTTGTGTTTAAAAGTGCCAACAAAGAGGCGACTTGATGATAAATTTGAGATGTCTATTCTGAACATCCTTATTCATACTGGCGAAGCTTTACAGTTACAGAACATGAATAGTTTAATGCACAGAGACAAGCAGCACATTTACCGCCATGTGTCTGGTATTAAAAGCGAGTTATTGCTTATAAATGCGATGCAAATATGTAATACAAACCTGTGTTTTATAAGAAAGTTGAGAAATATATCACACCGCTGCAAATTGGTGATGCTAATTAGAAAAGACAACTTAGTGATGCTTTTTTTTTCCTACAGAGCACAAGAGTTTTAGTCAGTAACTGTGGGAAAACCTTTAATAAAGTTTAAAAAATATATTTCTTTTAGTCGATTTCACTCAACCAAAGCTTCTCCCCTCACTGAATCAATGCTACCAGATGGTATTCAGGATGAAAATTTGATTCATTATCACATGAGGATAATTCACAAACTAAAATGTCAAAAATGATAATGAAAACGAAAGATACAATGCCTTAAAAACCACATATTCCCAAGATGGAATAGGACAGTTTTTTTTTTTTTTATCAGTATAACTCATGCAGCAAGAAAAAAGGGGAGAGAGATGCTTTAAGATCTGTGTCGAGCTGTTTCTAAAGGACAGCGAGTCCACTATCACCGACATGAAAAGATGGTGGCTGACTCATTTTGCCATTTGTGATTTTTGTCAGGTTTCTTTTTTATTTTGGTTCGAGTCTAAATTTAAGAAAAGAGGAAAAAAAAGAAAATACAGGCTAATTTTAGTTAATAAGTAGTTACTAAGGCAACTTACTCTACCTGGCTCTTAATTATTCCAACATGTGGACACATGGAGAGTTGCTGTAATAACACAACCCCCCTCTAACGGTCACCATTAAAAGCTTTTTTTGTCTAGTAGAAATAAATTCTTCCTCTGGTCACCTGTTTAATTCATGTATTAAATTCCCCCTTTTTTAGCTCTGTTCCTCCTCCTCACCGACTCTTCAGGGCTCTTTAGCTGCTAAATCCATTGCTGTATTCAATAGCTCATGGCTGACAGTGTGTGTGTGTGTGTGCTGAGCAGGTAGCATACAGCAGCTTTATAGAGCCTTTTCTTTCCTTTGAAACAGCTGTCTGCTGTGGCTGAAAATGATGCTGATAAGAGCGACTGCAGGCTGTTAAAAAAAAAAAAACAAACTACTCAATTTTAAGCTGAAGGATGCTCAAAACACCCGGTGGAGCTAAGAGGTACTGCATATAGGAGGGTAATTATAAGAGTGGTGTCACTTTGAGTGAATCTTCATCGTTAATTTTGATTATAAACTTTGTAATGAACCTCTAAGGTGATTTAATTCTGCCACTAATTTTTTTTTATTATTTTCTGTTGCATAGAAGAGCATAATGGGAACAGCTAAAACCGTCTGCATGAAGTAGTCATAAATTCGTCTCATCTCGTGATGCCATTTTTCTTCTCCTGCCAGCTTTATTTTGGTCCATGCTACCTTTCCCATGCTGACAATGACAGACTGACTGGGCTATGTATAGCTCGCTGCAAACTGGGACTCAGTCCTATTTCATTAATTAGAATGTTCTTTTTCAAATGCTTCCTCCGTATCTCACGGACAAAACGTACACTACGAAACTTTTTTTTTTTTTTTTACCTGCTGGCACTTCAGACCTTCATCACATATGACACACTGAGTGACAAGACCTACATGTGAGCATAATGTTCCCGTCGCTTCACCGGTTTTCAGGTTTTTTCACAGGCAGGTGGGTTGGAGGCCAGAGTTTCACGAGGCAGTGACTCATGTCACCGTTAATGGCGACTTTATGCCGGCACTTTATGTTTGTGTATCCGTGTAAATCATCATAATTAAGTGCAATGTTGAGATGTGACCTCAGACGAAGCGTCTTTTTTTTCCCTCCGTTGTTTATGAACTGCTCACAAATCGCCCATCAGTCAGCGTCTCCGTGGGGGGAGTGAAGCGCCGTGACATTGTGGTCGATGCATTAAGCAGAGGTTGAGAGTGATGGAGAGGAACCGTGCATCAGGTTATTGTCTTTCTCTGCAGGCTGGCCACACAAGCCTTGTTACCCATTCCTCTTCTGCTTTAGTTGTCATCTTGCATTTGGCTTTAACCTTGGAGGACCTACATATTTTTTTTCGGTCTGCCAACATTTTCTACGTTGGTTCAGTAAAGAGACCTCACTTGAATATCAATTCTCTGTGTCCTTTGTCTCTCTCTCTCTCTCTCTCTCTCTCTCTCTCTCTCTCTATGATGATGTCAGCAATAACTCCCTCATCGTAGTTTATTATAACTGCAGTAAATAAAATGCAATTTTTTACATCCTCTGTAGTTTACAGGAGTTGTTGTGGCACTTCATGTATCCTTGAGAAAAGGTATGTACAATAATAATAAGCTCGGCTATGAACCTCAGCTAACGTGTGCGTCATCCGAGGATTATTTGCCAAATTACTCTTTGAGAAGACCCAATCTCAAACCTGTACTATGAATTCCTACCATCAAAGAAGAGCTTTTATTAAACAATATATGTTTTTTTGGCCACATGGGGCCAAGGTATAAGGCTAAAGGCTATGTTATTATTGTACGGATGTGCTATATGTTGGTAGGATTGAAGCTTCCTGTTAAGACAGATGTGACAGTGGAAATATTAGAGTTAATTTAAATTCACAATAAGCAACATAAAAGCTGCATAGAGCTCCAGACTGGTGGCATATGGACTAAAATAGAGCTTAATTTCTATTGTTATCATTACTCTTTAATAACCTACAGCTCTATTGCAGTATAAGTTTTCTATAAAAGCATCTAAACTTTAAATTATGAGTCTGGAATAAAGCTGTAATATGTATAGCTTTAAGTATCTAAAACTGATTGTGCCTTTGTTATGTGATGTTCATCTGCGATGGTGGTAGTTTAACAATAAAGACATTAAGTCGCACTATTTAATTATACTATGTGTTTTGTTATTGTTATTGCTGCAGCAGAAATTAATATATTATATTGAACACTTCAGCATTACACTCACATAAACACTGTGTGCAGTGAAATCCCCGAAAGTGTTTTAAGGGTTTGTTTACTCTGAATCTGATGGTCATTCAGATTAATCAGCGTTCCACGAACTTTCAATTTGCAGCTATGAACAAATTCATTTACACTGATCGCAAATAAACGAGCAATATGGCTCATATATTGTTGTGATATGAGGTTAAGGTAAAGTAAGTAGGTCAAACAGAAATAATGCTTTTGTAGTTCGGTTTGTATGACATTTAATTTACTAACCTTCATGTATAAAACCATTTAAATAAGACGTGACAGACACATTTTTAACTGTCAACAGTGCTATAGATATGAGAAGATGCAAAAGACACTGTGTAAATAAATTTTCAAACACAGTATTCAAACATGTTCCGATGCAGAAATCATGACACTTTTTTAATTTAAACCTGTCAGCAGCCACACTTTCCTGGTGGATTACATTAGATTTCGGCATTACGCGGAGAGACACCAGCCTTTCGTACCGCCTCATGTTAAAATGCACCTCTGTCTCCGGCTCTGTACCTGCAGGCTGATAATACAGCAGAACCTCAATTCCCTCTGATCGGCCGTATATTAGTTACATTGCATCGCAGGATATTTGTCACAAACATGTTTTACCCACAGGACAAAATATATTAAACCTGTGTGACCAGAAATAAATCACAACAATGCTTTGCAGCAGACTAATACAAGGCGAGTAGCTGCAGCTACCACTAACCACTCAACTACCTTGAGTAATTAAGTTATGAGGTTAGGTATTTGAGTTTTCCCTCAGGAATTAATGATGAAGACCTTAAATTAATTCACTGCTAAAGAGATGACCCCCCAAGTTTTTCTCAGAAAGAAAAAGAGATAATCTTTGGTTGAATTTGGCAGCAGTTGCATCTCGTCTTTAGTGGAGATGAGGTTCACAGCAGATCCATTCAAAGCGTCGATCTGATACAAGAGCCAGTGAGGCTCACGGGTGACAAAGCTTCTTTTTCATTCTGCTGTGCTGCCAAACAACCTCCCATTAAATGTCAAGTTCTCCAAATCCGAAGAGATTTTTTCGAGAGCAGGTCGAGTCACAAGTCTTTTTTGGTGACTAAAGCAGAGGTTTAACCCCCAACAGTCCTTCTTAAATTAGTCTGACGCAAACCTAAAGTAGACTGAAAGCTGTCCATGAACCATTTTAAGTACATCCATGGTCTTTTTTCTCTTATGAAAGTGGTTCTTTCAGCTGAATGATAACGTCAGCATGCTTGCTGCAGGTACAATGTTCAGGATAAGCATCACGAATTAGCTCTAAACTCGAAGCACGACTGCAAACATCATTGCAGTTTATGAATATCAGCACTAAATTTTTACAGCCTCCTCATTTTTAAAGTTGCTGAGATATTTCCGTTCTTTTGCTGGAGCAAAAGTCACCACACTGGCAAAGTCAGCTCACTATAAAGTCTTTACCAAATTTAAGTCAATCACGAGGCCTGTTATTATCTGCTCTAACCTTGTCTTGCAATTTCATGCTTCAGCTGAATCTAAATTAAAGTCCAGACTTCAGTGACTTTGGGAGGCTAATATACTTTTTGTGATTGTCAGTAAAAGGTGGAAATCGTGCCAAATTCTAAAGGAGCACACATATTTTTCCTATAAAAATCCTCCCGCTTTATTAAGTACCACTTACGGCCGCGTGCCTATCTTTCATGACCGTTAACCTTTATCTCGAACTCCCTCACGCTTTGCCTGGCAACCTCTGTTCATTCCAACACGTTTATGGCCCTTTACATGCTTAATGATGTGTAATTATCTCAGAGTGTGTGCGAGGTTAGGACTGATTTCTACATGTCAGGCCTGTTGACAGGTTTGACGTGAGTTAAGTCGCCCGGGGGGCCCGACCGCCTGTCGCGCCGGAGAAACCCCTCTGGGTTGACGTTCGGTCTGTCGGGGGTCACCGGGTGACAGAGTTCAGGAGGTAAAAATGACTTTGTGGCTTTTTCCCTCCTTCTATCCTCTGAAGGAAATCACACACACAGCACTCTCTAAATGCAAATTGGACAGCGAAGCTTTTATGTGCTGCACTGACCGAACACTGGCACTCCACTGTGAGGCCGTCTGGGCGGGCGGGGACTGTCAAAAGTGCAGGTTCTGAGTAAATGACATCAAGTCTTGTAGCTCTTCAATCATCCTCGGCTCTGAACAAGCTCTCACGGCAGAGTGGATGACTTTGTTTTAAAGGCTGAAATCATTATTTTTTTTATATATATATATCAGATCCACACCTCAGGACTGCATTCTTAAAGACAAATGTCCTCTTTGTACACTCGTTCCTTCACAGAAAAAGACTTTGTGGCATGTCGGAGTAATTGGCGCCAGTTTTGATCAGCTCCGCGACAAATCATTTATTAAACACGATAAAAGGACGACATTTTCACCTTTTTTTTTCTTCTTCTTCTGTCTCTTTGAATTAAAATAATAATAAAAAAAACCCTGACACTTCTCCCCATTCCATATTTATTGACTACCCTGTTGTGATTAACTGAATACAAAGAGTGAAGAGACTGGATAAATGGCTCTGTCGTATGTTGATGAGCAGATCAAAGTATTTCTCCCATTCTAACAACTCTGTCTGCGTCAGATGAACCATTGCTTGGAAGTGATAAAGAATATATGGAGTATGAACTGTGAAATTAATGCTTTGTCTGCCATTTTCCCTGTGCGCTGAGCTAAAAAATTATATAAAATTACTCATTTATCAGGCTCAGTTCAGATTATTGAGATTCACCAATTTCCCCACTGTGACAGTATCATTATAAGAGCTTTGGTGGAGCTAAATTATATCCTTATCTTTTCCTTATTACTCTACAATGCTCTTAGTTACAGATCAGCAGCCATGATGAGATTAGATTTTCTCCATCTCCCTCCGGGGCTTTTGAAAACCATCTCCTCTGTCACTTTCCTTCGGTGTCTATAGGTGGATTGTCAAGCTGATCCACAAACACACAGATGTGGCTTTAGACTGCAGTGTGACGAGACACCCGAGGGGAGAGAGCTTCTGAAAAGACTTCAGCCGCAGTCATATTACTTATTAAAGAGAGTTATTGTTAGCGATGCCCAGTCTGCTCATTGGTTGACATGAAGAGATTAAAGAGGGAAAGTTTCCAGTCGCTTTGTTTGTGTTTGTTTGTTTTATGTATGTTTTTGTTTGTTTGTTTTGTTGTTTTTTTCTTTGTTATCAGACTCCGCCCCCTGCAACAACACCAACACATCCTTTTAATCTTCATTGACTAATTTTCTAACATCCAGTGGTCAAAGAACAGTAAAATTATGAACTTCCTTTCATAGTTAACAAAATAAAAGTCTGTATAGTCCAATCAATGAATCATTTGTCATTACTTTTGTACTTAAAGTCATATTTTTCCAGTATTCATGAACATCTGCTTTAACAATATTGAAATGTACACAAAAACTTTGCAGATTATTTACAATAAAAATCAGTTTGCATAGGCTTAGAGTCAAGAAGCCAAATATAATTTATTGTCGCATGTATTCGACAATTACCTAAAAGTCTATTCCATTTGAGTTGGCTGATTTAACAACAGATATTTCACAACGTCTGCATTAACTCCAAATCATCATCTTGGTCATATTTATTCTGTTCTTTCTCTTTCGTGCTGTTACAAGTGAGCTTTGTCTGTGACCTCCAGCAGGACAGAGAGAGAAAACAAGACAGAGAGAATAAACAAACAGCTTCAACTTAGCACCAATGATTTCTCTATGGGTTTGCTACTCTTTCACCATATTCAATAGAAATTAGCTTTGAATGGTCAGCCTGGGTAGTTTGAAAAACTAATAATACAGTTTTCAATCCCATCAAAAATACATATAAGTCCCCTTAACTGACAGGTGCTCCATTCAGTCAATGTATTGTAGTGCACAACATGTGCAACCAGAGGTCAGCCGCTGCCGCTTAGCTTAGAAATCTGGTGAATGCAAGAAGTGAGAATAAAGTAACATAAGGACTAGAATAGGTAAAGATTTCCCTGAATTGGTTGGGGAACATTTCATGTCAGCTTACATGAACAAAGCACTATTTTGCACCATTTACCTCAAGAAAGGTGTCACTAAAAAGGGTAAACAAGTCAAACTTGCACCTTGGTCACGACTCAAGGAAAGAAAAGTACTTAAGCTCTTTTGGTTTAAGTAAGCTAACAGCTTATTAGATAAAAACCACTGTAGGCTGGATAATATAGTATAATATAATATATTATATGTGACATCCATTACCAGTAGTTCAGCCTATACAATTTTTATTCATAAATAGCATAATAAAACATACACTGTGGCAAAATGCCAGGAAGTTATGAGAAAATAGATACTGACCAAGCTTAGTGGAAAAAATCCAAACAAACAGGCCAGTAGGGAATAAAACCCTTCAAACACTGCTCAGCTATATTACTCCTGTAATTATTATAAATGTTGGTGCTGTATATACTGCTGTATTTATTTAGTTAACCTCACTATATTGGTGCATGTTTCTAACAAGTAAGACAACATGTCCAAGTGCTTTGTCTGTTTTGGACTGAATTAAGTTCCCAACATTCGTGTGCATCCACCAAAGCAGCACAGCAGTGAAGGGGTCCGATCTGCAAATACAGATGCTGGTTCTGTGTGTTTGCTCCATGCAAGAGATAAACAAGCTCAGACTGTTTGGACTGAAAATGACTGAGATATTTGGTTTTGACACATAAATTACATTCCCACATTCTCCAGTTCTTAGTTTCTGTGTCGCAGCATATAAAATTGAGTCTCATAATTGAAGCCAAGGCCAAAGAAATGTTCAGATTTTGCTCGATAACTCCAAAAAAAAAGAAAAAAAATGTAAAGCCTGATGTGTTTTTGTCTTTTAGCTTTGAGGACATAACATGGAGGATTGTGTTAAAGTGCCGTTTTATGGAACTTTGTGGTGAATCATTACGCACATCACTTTGCAAGTTAAACACTAAAGTGCTATCAAATCATTCAGCAGGTGTGTGTGTAGGTGTATTGTGTGTGTGTGTGTGTGTTACACTCGTAAAAGCTTGCAAGGGGGGGTCAAAGGCATTCAGAGGAACAAAAATCACTCACTTCCGTTTTAACATTATGTACAATAGCAGGCTGGTTTTAGGTTTGTGTCTCAGATTTTAAGCTGCACATTAGATACTAAAAAAAACCCCCACACTTTTTAAATTATGTTTAGTTCTAATTTCTTTCAAAATTCCCCAGTGTGTCAGTCATTTACAGTCATTCGCTCAAGAATATGAGTGATTTTTGTAATGCGGTCGTGTCATTTTCCATCACACGAGGTAATTGGCTTCCCTCTTTAATTGTTCCCTCTCATGATTGAGTCTGATCTGCACTGCATGTGTGTGTCAGAGCGAGGTGAAGAGGCCTTCTGAGGAGTGTTAGTCTGCTGGATGGCTGCTAGAAACGACCGTGAAGTGCCTTTGTATTCCCATCAGCCCATAACGAGTCCTCCAACACTCAGAACTTTTTGAAGAACTTCAGCTCGAGTGGAACGGAGCACTCAGCCTCAGTTGGTGTGTAAAGTTCAGAGGAGCTCGAAGAATCAGACCAATAACACGATTGTTGACACTCGTCTTCACCCGCTAAACAGTCATCATTGTTTGTCATAATGTGGACTGCTAAAAGCTCCGGCTTCAGTAAATAGATCTCTAACCTCCAACTCATTTTTTTTTTTTTTCATATGAAGAGTCTGTGACAGCCTGACAGTGAGAAGTCAATCACCGGGACGGCTGCTTTCACAACTATGTAACCATTAACGTGTTATGCTTGACACTTGGCTTTTCAGCGAGGCGATGAAAATAGCGGTAAGTGCTGGTATTGAATCATGTGAAGTGCGACCACGCTGCCTTCAGAAGACACTTATCTCTAAAAACCTGTCTTCTCCACCTGTGACCCTGCGTGGATATTCCCATCAGCCTGTGCTTTTAATGTAATCTTCATGCACAAGAAAAGTGTAAAGGAACGTGAGAAGAACCTGGAAATCGAAACCTGGACTCTTAAATACTCTTATTTACCGTTTGCATTCGATGAATAAAGGCTCTTTCACACTGATTCAACTTTTTTTTTGGTTCACAGACGTTATATAATAAATATGAAACATGACCTAATTTTGTCTTACAGATTGAGTTCATTATTTCATCCCGAAGCGGCGTCGTCATATTCCCAGTCTATTTTAAATACTGTCATTTGGATGACAGGTAATATTATAATGCTCTCCTGCTTGCAGCTCAGATCTTGATATGCATATGAACAATCAGATATAATTATGAAAAAAAATGACTTTCAAATGACATTTAATAAGTTTTGATGAAATGGGAACATTTCAGTCCTCTGACAGGAGTAAATTAAGATTGAGGGATGAAAGCACAAACATCCTGTTTCCAAAGTTTCACTGTCATGTTGTTTTTTTTTGTTTTTTGTGTGTGTGTGTTTTTTTTGTTCAGAGTTTATTTATACCGATGCTGAGTTTCTTGATTTCAATGAAAGTTATTTATCTGACAAATGATGATGAGCAGCCGCCATCAGCGGTGAATCTTAATACCCATTTAGACGGCACAGTTGGTTGATTATTGACAACAGCTTGTCAGTTAATAGACATATCAGTGAATCATATTAAATAGCAAACCAGTCAAACGCGGCAAATCACCACGTCGTTAGAACCTAAAATCAAATGGAATATTTTTATCAAGATGAAAGTCAGTCATCATTTCCTCAAACAGCTTATTATTATTTTTTTTTTTCACGTCTAATAGGACTTTGCACAGCAGTTCTCCCAAATGCACAGCTGGTATTAATAACACTTTCAGTAGTTCTTAATCTCCACCTTGGTCCCTTCTACTCATGTGTGCAAATGGGTTTTGTTTGAATTTGTTTTTCCTGCAATAGAAAAGTGGCTAATTGGGTTGTTTTAATGTTTTTTCTTTTCACAGTTACATGACAGGGGAGGAAAAGGTGTGAAGCTCTGCTGCCTTTCAAGGTTTTTTTTAAGGTTTTCAGGATGTTTGATGAGGTTTTAGTTTGAGCAGCAGCTCATAGTTTGCTGGTTGTGCTGAGGTTTGTAACTGTGAGTCTATTAATAGTTGTAATTGGTCCATCAATATGAAAAAAAGCTATATTTCGTGTGTGTGTGTTTGTTTGTTTGTGTGTGTAAATCAAATTCTATATTGTACTTCCCACAATCAACTTTATTTTGGTTCATTCTGCCACTGATAAGCCGAGGTGACGTTCAGTCGTTGTGTGGATGTTGTGCATAAGCTGTGACTTTATCAATTTAAAGGACAATGAGTGGATTAAAAAAAAGAACAAAAGTTGGTAGATGAATGAATCAGTCAGTCACAGAGAAATGAAGCCACAACTGTTTGGAAAAATCACTTCACATTTCAAGTAGAATTTGTTTTAGATCAAAAAGCTCTCAGTTTTGCATTGTTGCAGAGACAGAACGAGGCGTTCAATGGCCTTCCTTTGTGCTCTGGGAAAAAGAGAATTGGGATTTGCTTTTTACCGCTCACTCACATCCCCCCCGTTTTGAAACTTAACGACGGGATAAATACTGCATGAAAACTCTGTGATATATTAATCTGCGTGTCTCTGTGGTGGTGAACTGCGGTTCAGCTGTTAAAGGCCAAAGATGCATATTTATCCCATTAACTTAACAGAGTGAGAAAAAAAAAGAAGAAGACACTTGACCTTTAACAGTGTATTTTGTTTCTAAAAGCGCGATGCTCGGTGAGATAACAAGCTGTAAATGCATAAAAATATACATAGCATGACGGGACTGTGGTTGGTTTTCTCCCTGATGAACTCCGGAGATTCGTGGACTCAAGTATGAAAACACCTCGTTGGTTAAACTACAAATGAGAGCGGACAGGCGAGGCGGGACGAAGACAACGGTTAGGCATCTTTTTCAAAGCCTCTCTCATTGAACTCTTGTATATACATCGTAGAGAAGAAAAAACTACAAAGCCACTGTATTCGAACCTCCCTCGGTGTGTTGGTGATACCCTCTGAATCAGGCTCAAACGTTCAGTTCTGGTACTTCGAGGCCCCGGAGCCGAGCTCCTTTCATCTGGTTTGAGAAGACAAGCTCGTGCTCTGTTCGCCGCTCTCTGATGATCATATAATTCAGCTTCAAAGAAAAAAGAAAGAAGAAGAAAGAAAAAAAAAACTACGAGGGGAAACAGTTGCGAGGTGTTGGCAGTAAGAAATAAGCGAGAGGTAAAGACGCCGCCGAATTAGAGACGTTTCGTGAACTTCGTCTTGTCAAAAAAAAAAAAATCCTCGTGTTTCGCTTTCATCATCTTCATCAAACACACAGAGAAGGTTTCGCTTTTCAGAGCGGCTTATTTCTAGAGAGCAGGTTCAGGTTGCAGCTGCAGGAAGCTGGTTTTTACACTTCCCTGATGAGCTGTAATAAATGGGATTTACCGTTACACAAAGCTTTTTCAGAGTCGTTTTTACGGGGACGCTCATCTGTTTTCTTTCCTTTTCTCATTCACTCTAAATTTAGAAATAAAACAGGGATTAAAAGTAATTTCAAGTCATATATATGTGAATGTTTACAATTTAAAAGAGGATAAGAGTTACTTTTACTTATATTGAACCATTATCACCTTATATTGCAAAATATATCAAAGCAGATTAAATTAAACCAGATTAACATGACGTTTTAAACAGGAAGTTAAAAAGAACAAAAAAATCCATGTGTTTTCTTTCAGTTTCGCTTATAAAAAATAACTCATTTGCATTCTGCGTCGTGTGGATTTTTCAAGCTCAGTTAGGATCTTCTCCTTAGTTGGTTTTTCTAATTTGTTGCTCATGAAAGCTAAAATGAGTTTTCCAGCGTGTTAGACTTCAAAGCTAGCCAGCTTTGCAGGAGACAGAAAACATCTAAAGAGAGACAGAGATTGCTGCTCTTACGGAGCTTTCATAGCTCGAGTACAAAGTGACAGAAAAAGAAGAAAAAATACAGACAACTTACAAGGTATGGGCTGTTACTGTAAAGCATCCTACACATGTGCAATACGAAGAGCTGAACTCGGAGCCTGAAATACAATCAAATGAATTGGTTTTCTCATTTTTTCACCCGTTAGAAACAGTCTTATTTTCCCATTTTTTCCCCCATGGTGGAGTTGTTGTCTTCGGTCCAGCTTCCTCCGGTCGGAGCCGAGCTGTTTTCATCCTGCATGTCTCCACACCTGTCTGATCCTATTAGATCACAACACGTCTGCTGGGCAGATCAACACTGTACTCCAGCAGATGGTGAGCTGATGACCGTTCATAATGGAGAAAATGAACATTAAATCACCTGATAATAGAAATTAGATTGGCTTTTACTTTCCAACAGGGGAGCCTACAGAGTCTGTATTTAGAGTCAGGACAGACTCACTTTGCCTTGTATAAAAAAAGTAGGACTGTCCTTTTTTTCAAAATGAATTTATATGGACACTGGAAGCCCCTGCAGTCTAAATGAAGATCACAATCTCACATGATGTGAACTTTGTGACGCTGTGAAGTCAGTGTTGGTCCTGCTGCTCAGCCAGAGGGATGATATGCGTCCCCGCTCGCTGTCCAGTCCTTGGTCCTGTCCTCTCATATCTCTCCACGTCCTCGTCTAACGGGTCCACACCTGAACAGCTGGAGGGCCGGAGCTGCTCTTTAGTGTCCCGTCAGTCATCGAACCCTCAGGTCTCTCCGTCTTTTCTCTGCCAAAACTCCACCGAAAAAACGACCTCCATCTTCTGTCCTTGAAAGCGGGACGAAACTTCCTGTCTTCCTCAGTCATGCCGCCGTCGCTGGCCCCTGCTGTCTGCTCTGACTGATGAACGGAGCTTTAAATAGGATCCATCACAGCTGTTTCCTTCGACTGAAACACATTTACAAATATGATTCATTTTAAACATTTGCTGCATACAGTGTGTGATTATGTTTCCACATCCTGATCAAAACTATCATGCATCATTAGCTTTTTTTTCTCCTGAACTGTGCGCGCAGATGCTTTATTATCTTAAATCAATTTGCTAAATTAATGTAGTTTTTGTTATTTCTTTCTTTCTTTATATATATATATATTCAACATTGCCTGGCAATTTATCTTAAGGGCAACCTCTTTTCTCTATTCCCTCTTTATTTCTTCCACCACTTGCTACTATATTATCTACTCCACTCTTCTCCTTGAATAATGGTGGACACTTTCCCCTTGATAACTTAGTTAAAAAGCTAAATGTAGCTAAAGCTAAACCCTGGAGAGGACAGACTGAAGGTAATCCCTGCTGCAACTGGAAAACCCGACATCGCTCTCTGTGTCTTTTCTCTATCTGATGCTGCAGAAGCATTTCAAACCCAAACAGTTCATCCTGCTGACCCGAGTGAAAAGAAAGGCAACAAAGAGGAATAAGTGAGGGGAGGAGAGGAGGAGAGGCTCTGTCACTTCATTCTTTTTCTGCCATTGTGAGCGTATTGAGTGTGAATTGGATTCAGCTCGGACTTAAGTGACTGTGTCGTAAGTCACCGAGAATGAGGCGGCCTCGGCATTGGAGCCGGGATCTATGGGGTCGGTGCTCTGAGAGGGTTTGCACTCCCCCCCCTCCTCCAAAAAAAAAAAAGATAAAAGAATGATCCATGTTGTGATAAAAAAGAAAAAAAAGGTGGACATCCACCGTAAATGTGATATAGAGTGTGAAATACATAAGAAAGATGAGGAGAGTAATGATGGATAAAGGACGTTGCAGGGGGAACGGACTTAAAGCGGGGAGGGGGGGGGATAGAGAGAGAGAGAAACAAGGCTCAGAGGGATAAAAACAGATTAGAGACAAACAGCAGGGGGGATTCCTCGCTGTGCTGTCCTGCCAGACAGAGGAGAGCCCTGGCTGTTTATCACATTGTGTTGTGTTTTTTTTAACATGGGGGGACAGTGTGTTTATGTACGACTTCTGACCTGCCTCGCGGAGGACACAAAAAAACCCCAAAAAAACCCCCTCCCTCGCTGCGTTTGTTTGCATGCTGGGATTTGGATTGGCTACGCTAAAGGCCGATCTCTCTGCCTCTTGTCTTTTAGAGTCTGCAGCCTTTATGTGCCAAGATTGCAAAAACAGAAAAACAATTCTATACTCATCAGTTATTAACAGATTTTTTCCCCTCTGAGCCACTTAGAAGTGTGCAAACGCGCAACCGAGAAAGACCCCCCGCGGTCCTAAATAGTCCCCACGTTTTAAAGCAAACAAAAAGATTCATAAACATACTGATGCACTGACATGGCAACCCTACACACACAGACTACCACCTGCTACGAGGTGAAGTAAATAGGAGAAATTACAGGCTTTCAGGCGAGAGTTCCTCTGCTGCAGACAGGTTTCAAAGGGGGAGATGTTTGCTATGCATGCTGAACCGCCGGTGGGTGTTTATACTGGAGCTCTTTCTTCTCCTCTACGCCATCTTTTTTGCCTCTGCATCCCTGACAAGTTTCAAAACAGTCCTTCTTTTTTTTTTCACGTCAAACACCGTGAATGCAAAGTCACCGGTGGGTTTAGTCGTAGTGCTTTCTCCCTTTTTTTTTTTTTTTCTTTCTCTCGTCGTCCTTCTTCTTCTTCTTCTTCTTCTTCTCCTCCTCCCACATTCTCACTTTCCCATTTCAACACAAAGTCATTCGGTCTCTGGAGTTCGTATTAACCTTCACTCTGAAAGGAGTGCTGTGAGTTTTTGTTTCTTTCTTTTTTTTTTCTCTCCAGTTGTTTTTATTTCTTTTTCACCTCTCACTAGTGATGAAGGCATTCCAGTTCGGTGCTTGACTTTCATTACTCTACCTCCACACACACACACACTCTTACACACTCACACACACACACACAAGGACAAAAGCAGCTGTTGACGATAAACAACTCATTGACAAAATTGGCTCTGATTCAGTTCATTTTTTTTATTTTTTTTTTGCTCTTTCTCCTGCCTTCAGCCAGGATTTACAACAGTTTTTTTTTTTTTTTTTGTCTTCAACACTGCATGAAATATTAACTTCTATATTTCTCCGGCCGTCAAGCATGAAGATGTTCACACTCTGTCTGCTAATGTGCTCAAGCGCTCTTCATCTCATCTCGGGCCTGACCGCGTAGCCTCTCACATGCCGCCATGCCAGACTGAGCTGGCACACACACTATCTCGCCCTGGCATGGACCAGACCCTGTCAGCCTCCGTTCCTACAGGAGGAATCAGCTAATTAGTCTGAAGCTGCAGAGAAAAAAGAGCTTCCAGCAGCTGGATTGGATGAACTCAGACAGAATTCGCTTCTTTGTCCCCCATCATCCATTTTTGCTATTCCAAGATTTATGCCTTTGACCCGATGATGTCTGATCTCAAAAAGTTTTATTTTCTTTTTTCGCTGGTGTGATTTGGATTTTTTGTGTTTGATGAAAAGTTGCTAATTGTCTCTTCTCTCTCTTTCTCTCTCTCTCTCTCTGCTTTTTTGGGATGCTGTCCTCCTGTTGCTCCATCCTGGGCCTGTCTGTGGATCCTACAATGCAGGTAAACTTAGTGGTAGTTGTTATAGGGTCAATGTGTAAATAAGCATATTACAAACTGGTTCTGTGTTTATACCACCTGACAACATGAAGAAAAATGGTTTAATTATTTCACATCAATGCCAAAATTAAGAACATACATGCATATTAGAGCCTCATTACATAGAAATGGGTATTTTGTGTGATTTTGTCGGTTTCTGACTGCAAAACCTCTGTGATAAAAACAAGTCCCAGGTTCTTTTAACATTATTTTCAGCTATAATGACTGTACCAACTACGAACAAAACTGTTTTCGCTCGATCGCTCTCTCTCTGTCCGTCCTCCATCAGCGTCCTCTCCTTTAACTTCCCCCTCTGTCACATCGAGGCTGCTCAGCCTGTTTGCGTTGCCAGGCCTCGCTGGCTTCAGTCCTGTTGTCCATTACGTCTCTCTCCTTCACCAACATTCCCCCTCTCAGTCTCCTGTCTCCTCCTCATCCTCGTGGTCCAGAGCTGCAGTGATGAAACACTTCCTGGTGCCATGTGCAGTCATCTTGCTGCACGACTAACAAAGCTAACTAACAGCTGCACCTTGAAAATACTTAAAAGAGCATGCACTCTGAATATAGCATATATTAATATCAGATGTCTCATTCATATAAGCTAGATTCAAAATGGACAGAGTTGTGAGAATCATACAAGAATTAAAATACTACTCATCCACTATTAATGTGGTCACATCTTTCCAGCGTCATTTGCAGTATCATTGTCTCTACTTTGTATATTTATGCTTCTGTGCACAGATAAGACAAAAAGGAGGTCAGCTCTTTCTTTCTTATGTTAGAAGTTTGCAGATATATACTGATGGCAGAATATAAAAGAGCAGGTGATAAAGTGTGAAAAGGTGTGATTATAATGGTGATTGGCTTGTGTGACTGCAGGCTGTTGGAGGTTTATCAACATCCTTCTTTATTATTTTACCCTTTTTTTTCTTTTCATTTTGACTTTGATATTGTGGATAATTTTTTTCGGGCACGGTGACGTCAGTAGAAGTGCACATTATGAGGCTCCTTTCATAACCGAATTAATGGAATCTGCACTTGTTTCCAGTTTGTGCGGCTGCCAGTGTTTATTTCCACCACATGCGGTGACAGCCATATGGTTGGAGTGTTTGTGTGATGAATAGGGTTCCACTTTCAGCTACTCTGAATTGGAGGGAATAAATTCTCTGTCCAAGACATTCAGCCCAAGCTGTAATGTCAGATTTATTGTCTTCAAGTAGTGAATTTGTAATTTCTTCTTTGGTTTGATGAATTAAATAAAGCTAGCTGAGCTCATAGCTGGTGTTTGGTTTTCTGTCTGATATCCAACCTGCTCTGTGCTGCACCTTCTTTCAAACAGATAAAACATGACTGTTTCTTATAAAAAGATGTGCAGATGTGGATTTTTCTTGTGTTTTTGTATTTTATGTGAACAAATATGAACGTTTCATGTGCAGGAACAGAAACATTTACCAGTTTATTACATTCATAACCCACAGTTAACATTTTGACTCGTCCTAACAAGAAAAGCGCAAGTGCACCTAACGACATTAGCCTTCACTTAACATACAGAATATCAGGATCATGACACAAGGACACCTAAACCCAATTAGTCGTCACTCCACCTTTTATCACTTTCCACTGGCTCCGTGTTGCTGCTCGCATTAAAATCGAGTCATTAAAGATCACTTATAGAGTGGCCCTTTAACACAGCACACATGCACCCGGCTGAACTCCCGCAGTCGTGTTTATGAGCCCTGTGGTTCACAAAAAGACCTGCAGATGCATGAAAACTGGCACAGCCGCCACTGCAAGGTGAGAAGTCTCAATGCAAAAACTCCTCTTCTGTGATTCGGTTAGCAAGAGTCCACGGTGGCGGCTCAGGTTTTTCCTCCTGTGAGCGGTCTTACATAATGCTCTTCTGGGGCCATGTTTTTGTACTTAAAGCACAAGGACGGCTGGGCTGAGGAGTGAAACCAGCTGTGAAAACTTTACTTTGATGTGTTAAAAAAGTGGGGGATAGCTAACATCCACTCGCTCATCGGCACAACATCAGCTACACCGACAACAGTATTAAAAGTCTTCTTGTGACTTTTTCGTGGTTAAAAATAGTGTTTGAGCTAGTTTGCTAAAATGGCTGGTGTCTCACACAGCCATGGTGAGTTAAAAGTCCAGTGTGTAAGATTTAGGAGGATTTTTTGGTGGAATATAGCAGAAATGGAATAAAGTGTTGTTTTCATCGGTGTTCATTACAATATAACAACCTGAGAACAAGAATAACTGTGTTTTCATCACCTTAAAATGAGTCCTTCATGTCGTCTTTAAAGGATGTTGCACTGCCATGTTGTACAATAGGTTTAAATGGTAAAATCAAACACTTGGGTGCACAAAGGGAGTCATTTGGTTGGTTGCAATCTGCATATTTACCACTAGATGTCACTTAATCCTACACACTGGACCTCTAAGTCTGTTCAGGTTTGAACAGCTAGAGCCTTTTTTTACTCAACTTACTCACAGTCTCATGAGATTTCTTAAGCTAAATACTCCATGTTATTGTTTAAAGCATGATCCTCTCATTTCTATTTACCGTACTAATTGCACTGTAATAAATAATAATAGCTATAATTGCCACTGTTTCTTTGTAAATCTGTATGACGTGTTGTTCTCTCTTTTTATTTTGTTCAAATTAATGCCTTTTTTACTCATAATTTTCTTTAAAAGATGACTGAATGTGAAAGAGTTTCAGTTTTCAACTTTAACTTGCTTGCATCCCCATTTAGTTCTATGTTTTGGTCACAGACACATCATAAATTTCTCTTGGAGATCAATAAAGTATCTATCTATCTATCTATCTATCTATCTATCTATCTATCTATCTATC
>JAQMCX010000053.1:4642886-4726385 GCA_029814765.1 Acanthurus leucopareius | reverse complement strand
GAGTTCGACTCCGGCTCCGACCATTTGCTGCATGTCTCTCCCCTCTCTCTCCCTGTTTCCTGTCCGATATCTCAGCTATCCTATCAATAAAGGTGTAAAAGCCCGAAAAAAAAGCAAAAAAAGCCTCCCGTCTTCCTCCGAAGGTCACACGGGTGGAATTGTGTGATGCGTTGTTATCAGCTGGTGTTACGGAGGTGTGGTCCATCTGTCAGTTTTTTTGACTGGTGGACCACACCTCCTGCTGTCAGAGCGTCGCCCCCCGGGCACTCCAGGTATGGGAGAGTATGTATGCCCCCTCATCTCTGTTCATCGTCCTTGGGCTCCGCTTTCTTATTTCATTCGCCTCCTTAATCCAGCGGTGGTATCGGTTGTTTTCCTGCTTGATGACTCTGGCCTTATCCCAATCCATGATATGGTTCTCTCTTTTGCAATGGTCCGTTATGGCTGATTTGAGGTTTTCTTGCTGGGCCTTTCCCTTTATTGTTCTTGTTTGTCTCTGAACTGTCTCCTTTTCACATTCCTTTTTATGTTATTTTTTGTGTGTGGTAAAACTCCTTCCCATCTCTCCAATGTAGGTTTTATTGCATGATTTGCATGGTTTTTCATATATGACGTTGCATTTATTGTGTTGCTCGATTTTGTCCTTTGGGTGAACTCGCATCTGTCGTAGTTTTATGTATGGTTTTATTGGTGTGTTGATTTGGTGCTTTTTCATGACCCTCTGGATGCGCTCCGTGACCCCTTTGATGTACGGCAGTGTCACTGCTCCTCTGCTCTCCCCTTTGTTTGTGTTTCTTGTGTTTCCTTGTGTTTGTGACAGCTGCTGGTTCACCCAAAGGATTCCACCCGTGTGACCTTCTTAGGAAGACGGAAGTTTGTCCGTCGAAACATGTCAAGGTAAAGAAACATAATCAACCGATTTATGTGTCTGTGATAAAAGAAAAACCTTATATTTTCAAATCCAAAACTTCATTGAAGGTATGACACATTTATGTTGCCTGCAGTGTTCCAATTCAAGATGGTATTTGTTAATGGTTGTCACTGTATGTCAAATGTGTGGAATATGAGATACCTTTGTAAATGCTTCTATCATGATTTTAATATAATGCTTTGTGTCCAAAGTGTAGCTTCACTGCAAAGTCTCAGTGTCTCTGACCTACTTAAACAGGCGATGAGGAGCAGGATCCAGGCTACAGTCCCCAGAAAGCCTTGACTCTGGCCCTCACTGACTGGCTGCCAGAGTTTCTCTGCAACGATCAGCCAGGAGGTAAAGAGTCTATTAACTCTGTGATTATATCAAAAAGTATAGCAGATTGTGTATCACAGTAAAACAAAGCTTGCATCACTTTGCCTTCCTGACTCTTGTCCTCCAGCTCATGTCAAGAAAGAGTCATCGGATGAGGAGCCCATGCAGACAGACATGGGAGAGAACTCCTGTGTTCCTGGAGCTACTGAGAACCCGCTATACACAGCAGAACCTCTGACCCTAAATGACCTAAAACTGCTGTCGGACCTCTTTTACCTGCCATATGAACATGGGCCAACAGCCAGGACCATGCTGCAGGAGCTGGATTGGCTCAAGAGCCAAAGTGTGGCTGTAGAGTCACACAAGGTAATGTTGTGTTTTTATACTTTTTTAAAAAGCAGAACATTTTCTGACTAAATTTCTTCATCTGGCTCAATTCATTTTCAACACTGTTTTTCAGGGAGAGGAGTTGCACTCTAGAGCGCAGCGGTTTGATGAAATGTGCGAGGCGGTGGTGCAGATGTTCAATCGTCTGTCCAACACCCCCAACCGCAGCATTCTGTACGACCTCTACAACCACATCTGTGACATCAAGACCGCGGTCGGTCTCACTCGAGCCTATGTGAAAACACTGGGTAAGAAAATCAGAATGTTCCACTGATGATCAAACTACACAAGCTGGTATGTGAGGGATACAGTAGGTTGGGAAACAAGCCGCTGTAGGCATGTTTAAGTAAAGAATTCAAATCTCTGATATGACATACTTTTTATTTCTTCCATGCCAGAGGTTCTCAATGTTTTAATGACTGAGTGCAAAGCATGCTGTTGGATTTATCTTTGGTCTCATGGTGATTTTTTTTTACATCAAATTCCTTGACCACCAAATTCAACTGTTTACAGATCATGCAGATCACTTGATCTATTACCTGCAAGTAGATTCATTATCGTAAACTTACTTTTCTCTTTAATCAAACATAAGCTTTTCCATCTGATCATCTGACTTCTACATTAAAACTGCAGTCATAACAAAAGAGTTGACTAAAGAAGTAATCTAAGAAAAACATGTAAATAATGTGCAAAGTGACGATGATTTTAAACATACAGATGAGGACAAAATTATTAGCCCCCCTTTGTCATGTTGGAAGACAAAGCGATGACCCAGACCCAGTTTTGCTGCTGACTGCTTGAGGTTTTCTTTCAAAATCTTCACATATCCTTCTTTCTTCATGATTCCTTCCACCTTTACAAGATTCCCAGTACCAGACGCACTGAAGCATCCCCACAGCATAATACTCCCACCGCTATGTTTCACTGTGGGGACAGTGTTTTTTGGGTTATACGCCTCTCCCCTCTTTCTCCAAACATAGGCAACATCTCTATGGCCAAAGAGTTCTAGTTTTGTCTCATCTGACCAAAGGACATGCTTCCAGTATGTATAATCTTTCTCTAGGTTGTCTTTAGCATATTTCAGTCTGGCTTGAAGGTGTCTCTTCTGCAGAAGTGGAGTTTTTCTTGGTCTGTAACCTCGCAGTCCATTCCTGTGCAGGGCTCTAGTGATTGTCTTCTTTGAGACTACAATTCCTGACTTGGCTAAGTCATTCACTAGTGTCTCAGAAGTTGTTCTGGGGTCTTTAGACACATCTCTCACTAGTTTTCTTTCCAGAGTCTTTGAAATCTTTCGCTTCCTACCTCTGCCAGGCTTGTTCTGTACTGTGTGGCTCTCTTTGAATTTCTTGATGATACTTCTCACTCCAGTTCTTGACACTTGGAAACGCTGTGATAACTTTGTATATCCTTCTCCTGCTTTGTGAGCATCAACAGTTCTTTTTCTCAAGTCTAAACTGATTTCTTTTGTTTTTGGCATGATGCTTTCTTAAGTGACAGCTCAAACCCTTACTGAAGTTTTTATACGGTGTGTAAACTGGAAGATAACCCTCAGCTTTAACTTGATTTTACAAGCTTTGAGCATTACAAAGTTAAAGCACATTATTGCACAACAATGGTTTGTACTATGGCTCAGCAAAAAGGTCAGTTCTTAAGGGGGCTAATAATATTGACCCTGGTCATTTTTGTTTTTTCTGAAATAATTCTGTTATTGTGTGCAAATAGAAATAATTTATGCTTTCGGAATAAAACTAGTATGTTTAGAAATGTTATGTTGCAAATTCCCTGCTCTGTTAAAAAAGCACTTGGGAAATTTTTGAAAAAAACTTTAAATTTCATAGGTGGGCTAATAATTTTGTCCTCAACTGTAAACTAACTACTCTGCATGAAAGTAAAAAGAATTTTATGAAATTATATACAATGACATAAAAAAAAAATCTTTTCTCCCAGGGTCGGAGGTGGCCACTTTTTCTCTGTGTTTTTACTTGCGCAATGCAAGATTGGAAAACTGTAAAACATGAAAATATGTTTTATATAATTACCTCATTAAAGTATTGGACAACAAAACAAAAGATAAGAAGATGAAAGACTTGATTGCCCACCTCCCAGTAAGCCTGGTCATCAAAACATTTCTTCTCTTGGGGTGTTCTCCAGAAGTTCCACTTGAGTAGGAATCCTTTAAATAATGTCATATAAAAACATTAGGAAAGCTTACAGGTAGGAAACATACTGTATAATAAGGCATTGATGCATAATGTTGCATGCTGTAAAATTTCCTTGGATTTGACTTATATGCTGAGAACTTAAAATGTTAATTGCGTTCTGCTGCTTCAGGATAATTATAATGCGTTACAATGGAAAGTCTGCCAGAAGACTTACCTGTAATGATTCCCATGGACAGACTTAGAGTAATGATGATGAGAAGAGACAATATGTGAAATACAGCAAACCGGATTGCCCTACAAAAGAAAGGACCAGTAACGCAGGATGTCACACCTTTTGGGTGTTTGTCAATGTGTGTGAGTATGTGCATCAATCTGACAGTTGCATTCTTACACTGTGTGGTTACCACTGTCTTTAATCTGTATGATGAGTTGAACTAGCCATCCCAGTAGACCAGGGAGTCCATGTGTGCTGAGGACAGCGCAGGTGTCATGGCACTGAAATGCCAGCAGCATGTGGATCTGGGAAACAAGAGCTTATGAGCAGCTGTGATGCTTTTGTTATTTCATCAAGAGGTGTGTGACCTATTGGTGATAAAAAAAAAACCTTCAGGTATCGGAATCCAATGGTTGATACAACTGCAGCAGTGAATCCAATTGTCATGGCTTCCCATGGCTGATGGATTACTGATATGGGAATCCCAACAGCAACACCGCCAGCAAGCATGCATGACTGTATATGGATCTGACAGGGGAGTGGAGATAAACCAGATTACACTGTTTTCGGTGTAGGGTTAGTTGCTACTGTGGTACTTAAACAGTTGTATGAGCCAACAGTGACTATTCATGGAAGAGCACAATGGTGAGTTAACATATCAAGTGTCAGATCATACCAGGTCGAGTTTTCCCTTGGGACTGGAGAGCACAGACAAAGCAGCTGCTGTTACAGCACTGACAGCCAGGGACAGGTAGGTGCCACATATGGCCGCTTGCTTCCTCCCTGGAATATCGTCATTCATAAGGACTGAATTGAAACTGGGCCAAAACATCCAGAGAAACAAAGCACCTGGAGAACACAGCACAGGGGATTTCTTCTCAGACTTGACTTTGATAATGCATTGCTTATATCTCCAGTTGAAGGATTGTCATGCCCTATTCTGCACCATCTTATCATGCAGTAACATCATCAGGAAAACACAACCTTCTACTCACCCAACATGGAGAATAATCCTGTTTTGCGATCAACCTTTTCTTTTTCAAAACCCTGAATGGATTCTTTCCTATGCAGAATCCATGTCAGCATTAGTCCAAAGAAGGCCCCAAAAATGTGAAGCACCATGATAGAGTTCAGTGGCTGGACCTGGATTGAGAACACACCATTGAGGGGAAACCTTCTACAAAGACAGGATAACATAAGTATATAGCATGTACTACATAAGATATGGACATGCTTGATATGTAAGTGTGAAACTGATGTATGTGTAAAACACATAAAAGTTTCTTACCTTCAGCAGAGTCCTGTGGAGCCATCTGGTCAGGAGAAACCCTGGCACCTCCAGCAGGGTGATGATGATGAGCTGGACAGGGTTTGTCTTCCCCAATACAGCTCCCATTGAAATAAGGGTAGAAGCTGTGCACATCATGGCAATGACTAAACTAAAATTAAAAAAATAACAATTAACTTATAATATGGTACTGAAAAATATGTACATTATGTTCAAAATACAGTTTTTCTGAAGTTTGTTTAACACTTTCCTTTCAGTTGAGTGACATTTCATTTGCCATATGTGGTATATACATAGTGTGAAAGGATAAGTGGATTAAGTAACTGATATTTGTTTATAAACAGATATGTATCATCAAATTTAAAATGTGCCTCAGCCAACGAACCTACCCTCTCAAATCTATCCTGATCTCTCCTCTGTAATACCAGTTCTCACTTTCATTGATTATGAAAGCCCACTGAGTAGCCATGACGGCCACCAGGAGGTTGAACCCAGAGCCACTGAAACCATACCGGACTAGAAAAGTAGACAAGAAGCCAAAACCTAGGATGACCATTGCATTCACATCCTGGAACTCTGCAAGAGGAAACAAGTATTAGGCTTTTAGAGGCCACACACCTGAATCACTGTACGATTCTGCTCAGTACAGTTTCAAATGATAGCCCAGTTTTCAAGGCCAAACTCAGACATCTGCTCCCGCAGATCCAGCAACTGTATGAGCTTATCAATGTCAAGCAGTGATAACTGCAACCCCACCCATTACAATGAATTCGTAAAATTCAAATATACCGTATATAACGTAGTTTAACTTTTTAAGTAATTTTGTGTAGTAGTTTATTTAAAAGAGTAATTTAAATCAAACAGGAAATGTTTCCCTCCATCCACTGCCTCCACGTGCGCACCTCCAAACTCACGTCTTACCTGGGTAAAAGTTGCTGAGCGTAATCCCACCTGTGTATACGTTTGTTCCGATTTTAGCGCAAAAGGCATATATGATAATGAAACCTGTTTGCAAAAAAAGCAACAAAGGTGCCAGACGAGAACGCAAACTTGGTGCGTACTGAGGAGCCATTGGATATATTCTGTGCACACCTCTCTACCAACTGCCCCATCTGATGCCCCGATGCTCTGAGTAGGGCGCAACTGAAAGCACATATATACTGTTTTTATCAGCTGCTAGATACGAAGACGTCAGTCTAGGCTCTTCACGAGTGAAATTTAATTTCGATGCTGAAGGAAAAATGGTTTATTCTTTTCAACCGTGCAGCAACACAACTAGTATTGTTTAAAATTGCATTTTTTAATTAAGTTATTGTATATGCGTTAGAAAAAAGGTCAAAAGCTGGAATTTAAAATAGAAACATTGTAATATGCAGGAGAGAATACCAATGAAATGCAAGACCGCTAAAAAAAAAACAGGCATAAAAGCTGAATGTGGGTTAGCCTGCTTTAGGGCAAATAACAACAGTCCATAACAATGGGATAAAATGCAGCGTTATTAGCCTAAAAAAATACCACATTTGGACAAAATCTAGACCGTTCAAATGGCTGGGCTATAAATGACGTATAAAAGCGGGCTTATATGTGATAAATGAAAAATTAACAGATCACATTGCAAATATTCATATTTTCTGGTCCCTAGCAGTTTTTACCGGACATCTTCAAACAATTAAGAATTATTCCTTTATTTGTATCATGCCATTAGGGTGGTAAAACAATCATGGGTAAAATTCATCATTACAAGCTTAACTTGCACTTTTTTGTTAGACACGCACGCGCTTACACTATGCACACATAATGGTAACACAACACAGATGGCATATAATGCCTTGGGTCAAGTCTGCCCAAGAACCACGCACAAAGGCCCTCATATAAATAACCCCCGTATGTAGGAATGGATGTTTTGTATCGAGCACAAAGGAAATTCTGTCCCAAAGCCTGCATATTTTCTGCTCATAATAAACCAACGGGGGGAAAAAAACTCTCTGTAAAAGCCCGCCTCTGTAATGTGTTCACTGGTCAATCATTGATGCCCAATTTGTCCACAAAAATATGATTGGTTGAACGACCGGGCTTCAACACACAGCCGCCCTCCTGTACTCGCTCTGCTCTGTTGTCTTCGGCAGAGGAGACCTGAGCGACCGGATACGGTGAAACATAAATGGCTCATCTCTGTATCCGTCACAGAGAGAAACCTCGGCGGATAAATTGATTGGATACACCAGCCGCCTGACAAGTGGACGTAAGATACAGCGCGGTTTGGACTTATTGAGTCTGCGCTAACAGAAAAAGAGGAGGTTCCCGAATAGAGTCCTTTATTTATTTCTTTGTTTTCAGTGGGGAAAAATAATAACAGCGACATATACCACAGGCACTTCATTTATTATCTTTGTCCGCATACACAAGAAAACTGGATAAGATTACAGTCGTTACTCGAAGGCCAAAGCCAAGGGGAGGAGGATGAAGCGGCGCAATGCGGACTGCAGCAAACTCCGACGGCCGTTAAAACGGAACCGAATCACTGAGGGTATTTACGGCAGGTAACTTATATGGAGCCTGACGAGGGGGGCTTCTTCACGACAATAATGTGGACACTGAATGGAGATGCTTGTGGCTTGATAGCTGCAGGACGTGAAACTTCCTTAACGTTGCTATTGATATCAATGTACTGCCACTGCTAGCTAGCTTGTTAACCTAGCTAGCTACCAGTGATAGCTTAGTGTAAGCTAGCGGTATGTTTTCGTTGTACATTAGCAACTGACGTTTGACGTTAGCTGTTGGGTTAGCTTTAGCACTAGGCCCCGAAACAGCCTCTCTTGAGCCATGTCATAAAATGTCTTTCAAAGAAATATAACTGGTTGCAATAAGTTAAAGTGGATTTCTAGATGCTAATGGAACAACTCTGACTAATAGTCGTTTCCCCGTGTCAGTTGTCATCTATTAGCCGCGTCAAAATTAGCCTCTTCACTGATAGCTAAGGTACTTGTCTTAGCAAGCACCTCAGCAGCTTTGTCTATTCATTGCCAACTTCTCCCCACACATCTTAGTTATCCAGGAATAGTGTATGTAAAAATGGTCTGTAAACACGAGATTATAAGATTGCAAGCAGTTGTTCTAACTTCAGAAGAGACATGTTGCTCTTCTTAGTTAGGATAACTTATAGTTGCTTAGTTGTCTTTCCCAGTCGCACCTGCCAGGTCCAACCTAAATGTGACTTCCTACGTACCTGTTAGTTCAAACGTTAAAGGCCAGAAGTTAACACACGTGGCATGTAGACCTAGAGATGTGGGGCAGGTCTTGAATTATTGAACAGGTGGCCCCCATCACAGTCGTGCTTTGAGATCAAAGATCACCCATGCTGTGTCACTTTCTCAAAAAGCAAAATATGTGGACAACAATATATCTATGTGGCACTAGGAAGGGGCAGGCATCAAATTACAGCATTCTGTGTGTATGCGTTGCCTTGACAACAAAATGTAAGTGCACAGATGTTTAAAACAGAAAAGCCTACAAACAGAAAAGTGCATACATTGACCTTTTCCTGAATGTCTTTGCAAGTCTCCAAAATATCTATTAGGTATGTATAAATGAGTTGCAGTTTATAACATAAGCTGCTTAAAAAAGGTCCAATTCATTCAGACTTTTAATCCGTCAAATAGCAGCAGTAGGCTCAAGACATGCATCTTATACTTGATCCACCCCCCCACACACTCACACTTACACATACACATACACAATAACACTTGATTCTTTTGATGTATCAACTGAATGATGATCTGTCATATACTGACTGTTAATTGTACAGATGAGTATCATTGTTGTTGACAAAATTTACATTGACAATATGAGAAAACACTCTTCACGGTTGCAGTGTATTTGTTTTCCACAGCATCTCATGTCATCCACTTTTTCTTCAATTTTTAGTACCTTCCTGTACCTGAAATTCTTGGTGGTGTGGGCGCTGGTGCTGCTGGCAGACTTTGTACTGGAGTTCAGGTTTGAGTACCTCTGGCCATTCTGGCTCTTCATCCGGAGTGTGTACGACTCCTTTAGATACCAGGGGCTGGTAAGTGGCTATGTCCTGTTATTTATCATGCTTTCATAAAAGATAGAAACAGACCAAGTTTTAGACATAGCAATGTTTTCAACCTTTTGTTAAACAATCAATTTTTAATGTTGCACTAAAATAAACGGGTTAGGATTTAGATTAAAATCCTCTTCTGATCTTACCATTGAGAAGTTTAATTTTGAACTTCTTCAGCATCAAAATGCTGCTGTCACAGTCACCTCATTAACTTGTGAAACTCGGGGGGGCAGTTTATTGCTGTCTTCTGCTGAAACCTAATTTTATGTCATGTGCACAAGGGGTTGAAACTATCAAGGTAAGCAAAGACAAAATTTCTGTTAATGAGACATGCTTTTTGGCCATATTTACATACTCCACCCAACTTCTTAAAGGGTTGGTACAAGATGTACATGAAGTGAAAATCCCAGAACAAGTAAGGTGTGACTTTGACAGTATTGCAATACGATGAAGAAAACATTTGTACACACAGTGGATCATTTAATTAAATCACAAATCAGATAAAACCTGAAATCCAAATACAAAGAAAAAGTTTAAGTATTTTAACTCATTTGCCATAACCTAACTCATATAGTTATTAGTAAAACATAAACCCAATAACTGTTAACGACTGCACCCTAAATATATCAGTGATTTGTTTAGTCAAAAAGAAGAAAGTGATAGTGCGGATGAAGAGTCAGATGGTATCCCTTTACAAGTTGCCTTAACTGTTTCATTACTGGCTTCCTTAAGAATTACATCAGGCTTGCAGGTCATTAGTTTTCCTGTTTTATAAATTTTGGAGGTGATGTTAATGTATCATAATTTGTTTTTCTGTGGGTCCATTATTAATGCGTGACAACTTGTTCTTATTGAAAGACATTGTGTAGGTGTGCGTTTGTTGGTGTGTCTATGTCTCACAGAGATGTTGAAATAAAGAACAAAATTGTAATATTTATATAATCAGTCTGTATTATTTTTTATTAATGAAATACAGTTTAATCACTCAGGAGCAGATCAGTTTCATCAGAAAGGATAAGAACTTGGCAACCATCTCCTTCATAAACTGATGTCCAACAGCTTAAAGCTGATTGTTAAGTTAGACACAATTTTCCTTTTTTATCTTTTAGGAAATTATTTAGGTTTTGAGCAAGAAATAATAACAAACAACCCACATCTCAGATTACATATGTTGCCAGTTTCTCATCACCACCTCCCTTCTCGTCTCTTCAACAGGCCTTCTCAGTATTCTTTGTGTGTGTTGCATTTACCTCGGACATCATTTGCCTCCTCTTCATCCCAGTGCAATGGCTATTCTTTGCTGCCAGTACCTATGTGTGGGTGCAGTATGTTTGGCACACAGGTAAGGCCATCTAATGTATGGGTGTCTTGATATTGTTTGTTTAAGCTCTGCATGCGAGAAATTGGTAAATTGTGATTAACTTGACTGTTTTGCAAAAGGCTCACACTGAAATAAGAAACAAAAATAAGTTTGGGCTGTAACCTTTGTCTACATTAAGAGTATAAGGAATTAAGAAAAAAAAAAGCTTTCTGTACATTTACACAATGGACTATTCAATTTAATGATACTTTTATGTCCTGCGCCATACTAATTCTCACAACTTGCACTGTTTTGTGCTGTTCTTCCACTGAGTGCTTTGGGGAAAATCAGGTGTGAAAAGTGTTGTGCAATACCCATGCACATTGTGTTATCTTATTTACAAACTGTTGACTTGCTTCTTAGAATTTTGCATGGTGTGTAAGTGAGCTGCACTCTGCGGATTAGTTGTCAATCTGATTTAGCGGTATTCCCCCTGTGTTGACCAAAGGCCAGGTGTCAGATTGAAATCCTAGTGCCAGTTGGGGGAGGGAGAATCACAGAGTAGTCCACAGTTGCTTTCTGAGCCCTCCAACTTTACTCACCAGTGACATTCACATCCATAGGATGTCACAGTAGTATAAATATCTCTTACAACTCCACAGCCTGGTGGTGAAAGTGTCAGAGTTTACTGCAGCCAAGGAGACAGTTGGTAGTGTCTGTAGACTTTATCCCACCAACATGAGCGTGTGTATGCTTTTTTGTATTTGTGTGTGTGTGTTTTTTCACTGTGCCGGGGCTAATGCAGAGTTATTTGACCCGACACAGTGAAAAGGCTGAGTATACCCATTTCCACTGTAGGAAAATGAAAGTTGTTAGTGGGTGTTTCTGGGTTTTTGACTAGTGTGATACAACTTTATATTTGGACCTTAAATGTCAAACTGCAATTAAAAAAGGTGACATTGACATCAGTGATGTTTGATGCCTCATTATAAAATCTTTGACTTGCTTTGTTTTTTCAGAGAGAGGGGTCTGTCTGCCCACCGTGTCTCTGTGGATACTCTTTGTGTACATAGAGGCAGCCATCAGATTCAAAGACCTGAAGAACTTCCATGTGGACTTGTGTCGTCCTTTTGCTGCACACTGGTGAGCCGCTGCTCTGTTTTAACAAGGAGTAGTGCAACTCTGTTCTTGTCTTGTAGACATGCACCGACTGAAAGTCAAGCCTAGATTAAATGCCAGCTATGAATGGGTTGTTATGGAAGGGCTTTCACAGAATAGTCAACTATCAAAACCACTAGTCACCCCGGGGCGTTGTTGTAGACTAATGGTTCATACTGTACATGTTTTTAGCAAGACACATTAATAAAACAGTGGAAAGGCAACTTCAGCACTCATTCAGTTGGGGGTGCTCTGGACATTTGTTTTTGAAAAGTCATAGTTGTCTTGTGTAACCCGAACATTGTATTGAATGGGGCACTAAAGCAGCAGACATGGAGCAAGAGAGGCAGAGAAAAACATGGCTGTATGTCCACATGCTCCACTCTAAGCAGTAGCATGGATATACTTTACAAGAGCAAACTTTGATTATTATTTTTTATGTATTTTTTTTTCCAACAGTTATTTTCGCTGTTGTGCCATGTTAAATGAACAAGTTGAAGTTATTTAGAGATAATGTTTGTTAGGTTGTTAGCTTAAACTAGAAGTGGCTAACACTGCTGTAATGTTTGTGCTAATGCACATTCTTACACTTAGCACTGACAAGTCAGCTCTGTGCTGGAGGTTCAAGGTTTCTTTGTCTTCTTTGACTTTTGAGTTTGTGATTTGCAAATTTAGCTTGCCTGGGTTGTGTTTGAACTGAACATTTTGGGGAAGTACGCAAACATCTTCTCCTTCAATTTTGGAAACGTCTCTCTAGTGATAGGCTTTGCACAGATACAAGTCAATAATGTCAAGGGCTGACATTTTAGGGGACAATGTACTGGCAGAAACTTTGACAATGAGAGACATGATAAGCACTCAGGGTGCACATTTATGAGAAAAAGGTTTAAAGTGGCATTTCTATAGTAAAAAGTCATTACTGCATAAGAAGAAAGCCCTTTTTACAGCCTGCTCAAGGCAGGAATTTCACAGCATTATTTCACCTCACCACTCTGTATAAAACTTAAGAGGGTGAAATGGTGCATCATGGTTGCACTGCTTCTGAGCCCGCAGCAGAGACGCTAACAGTGCCAAATATATGTTGTAATGTTTGATGATGTGTTGTGTGTGAGACCCACCAGTAGGAGATTTAAAAAGCATCTAGTTGCAGTTAGGAGCTAATTCAAAGAGGAATAACAGCAGTCCAGAAAAGTCTGCAAACTACGGGGACAAAGAGGTCAGGAAGCTTCTTACCCCAACTACTGCCATGTAACAGGGATGGAAAAAAGTTGTCATTGCCATGTATGCCTTTGTTATTGTTAAGAAAGTTCTGCCTGATGCATATGTCATCTGTCACACTAGACAGACACTGGTGTTCTTGGGTCCTGACACTCATCATACATCTTAAGCTTCTTCATTCTGGCATGCTACCTAAAATAGTAATAATATACTAAGATAGTATTGTGTTTACATTATTTGGTTCAGTGGCCAAAAAAAGGAAAAGAAAGGAAGGTTACAAAGAAGGAATGTTTTTGTAGTTTATATTTGTGTAAAAATGGGCTCAAGGGAGGTAAAATCCAAGAACCTCTTAAGACCTTCAAGCTGGATTTGTGTTTGGCTGTGTAAACCTATATTATGTTTTAAAGTTGGGCAGTTGCCATACTATAATAAAAAATTATAAGATACTGATAACATAAGTGCATTTTTTTAACAATGTATCCTTGATTTAATCTGTAATTTGTTAAACTAAGTGATATTTTCTGATCTATGACCAAATATTTTACTTATGAGTGTACTTCTTCGGTCCATCTCTCTAGCATCGGCTACCCAGTGGTCACGCTGGGCTTTGGCTTCAAGAGCTACGTAAGCTATAAGATGCGCCTCCGAAAGCAGAAGGAGGTGCAGAAAGAGAATGAGTTTTACATGCAGCTCCTGCAGCAGGCTCTGCCTCCAGAGCAACAGATGCTTCAGAGGCAAGAGAGAGAAGCAGAAGAAGGTAAGATTTAAACATACATACATGCAATCAACACACTATGCATGTATGGTGCAGTTGGTTCAGGAAATCTAAGGTTCATACACACTATCTGCTAGAATTAAATAATAAATTCTAATTTAATTAGACATACAAGTAGGCATATAGTGTCATCTTGTCATGTCTCCAGTTAGCTCACTTATTACCTAAAGTCAACGATGACCCACTATTGTTTGGGTTGTTGACAGATCTTCTAGTCATTCCTGCATCAGTCAGTCAAAACTGTTGACAGAGGTGTCATGTAGCAACTAGAAAGTGAAAAAAGGGCATTATGGCCTGTTGGTGATACAGGATTGTTTGGTCTTGTAAAACCCAAAGTGCCAATGCTTCAGTAGCAAAGGTTTTGGGGCAGTGCTCCTCTTTTTTCTTTTTTGTACAACTGTTATGGTAAATAAGGGCCTGAAAAATAGACAAGAGTATATCTGTGAAAGATGTCTTAGTTTGTAAAAATCAGAATTATCAAAGCATTGTTTAAATAGTATCAGGCTTTGTGTCAAGAGAAGGTTTCTAAGAGGTTTTTATCCTGTTTATGTGATTTAGTGGGTGGTGACATAAATTTAGACCCTATGTTTTTCATGATAACCAAGCTTTTACCAAGTTCATGTTGTTCTGTCCTGAATGTTTGTTAAACAAGCTCTGCATTACTTCAAATAGTCCCATTTCATTTGGAGCATGTGCAGCATTTCCCTGTTAATTCAAAGTCTGTGGTTGCAGGTGCACCTGCCTCAGTTTAAACAAACACACCATGCACCTGTTGATCACAAGAGTCTCTTGTCATTGACAGTGTTTAGGCAGAGATTTTAAAGGAGCTCTATTTACCCAGAGTGCAGGAAACTTGGGGGAAAAACAACTGCCAAAGTTCTAGCTAGCTAGAAAATGATTTTTGATGAGTTATTCAAATAAAAAAAGACAGTGATAACTTAAAATGCTGTGCAGCTGCTTGGTTGCGTTGTGCGATTGTGAACAAAAGTGGCCTTTTTATACAAGTTACACTGTAGCAGCTCATGTGAACCCGCTGTTATCATTCACACTGATTACATAATGTCATGTTTCAGTTATGTAGTGTAAAGGACATTTTATATTTATCATTCTTTATTCATACAGCAGCAGCAGCTAAAGGAATATCTGAAGTGGACACACCTCCAGTGTCACAAAATGGAGCTCCAGCCAATAAAAAGACATCGGCACCACTGCCAGAGTTAGAGTATAGAGAAAAAGGGAAAGAGGGAAGGGGTGGCGGGGAGGCTAAAAAGCAGCACAACAGCAACAGCATCCTGCCTTCATCAGTGGACTCTAAACTCCAGGAGATGGAGTATATGGAGAACCATATGAACAACAAGAGACTGACCACAGAGCTGGGCAGCACAGAGAACCTGTTGCTTAAAGAGGACAACAATTCCTCCTGCTCATCCTCATCCTCATCCTCCTCCAAAAACTACAAAAACGCTAGCAGCAATGCCGCGACCCTCAATTCCTCGCCCCGCGGCCATAGCGCTACCAACGGCAGCGTGCCCTCCTCTGCACCATCATCTTCCTCGTCAATGGGGAAGAACGAGAAGAAGCACAAGTTAGCAGTGGGAAAGGGGACATCAGGTGGCTCCCACAGGGATCCCACAGACAACTGTATCCCTAACAACCAGCTGAGCAAGCCAGAAGCACTTGTTAGGTAAGAAACACATGCTCAAGACACATACTCAGTATTGCTATACCACACTGTGCCATATGATACTGTCAATAAGGGACACTGGCAAAACACTGTGGTCACATACAATGGAATTACTATTTAAAAAACATCAGCCTTGTCTTGAGTTTAGGAGTGTTATGTGTCAAGGCAAGCTGAGCCCTGTTAATAATTTTGTCTCTGATCCTGATACTATTAATGAGACCAGTTTGGTCATATTGTTCAGCAGTTGATTGTTTGTTTGTTTTTTTAATTCTTATAAAATAGCTGCACTGTGGAAATTATCTGTGAACACTCAAAGCAGACCTACAACTAGATACTTTGCAGCTGAATAGCTCCGCATTTGAAAAATGTAGCCTGCATCACAGCTGACCTCTGATGATATCTTGTAATACTTTGTAGTGTCCTATCGCCCTGTGGTATTCTGTAAAATGTATTCGGTCATCAGTGGAGCATCAATGTTGATCTGATTTACCAGAAAGGTTTGAAAAAGATGAACAGCTTGAACAGTTCAAGACTATTCATTAAATAGTAGTGCTTTCAGAGTAGGGTATATGTTTTTTAATTTGCTTTTTAATTGCATCTGGTGCTGCTTCACTCTGGAATAGAAATAAATTAAACTCCTTAGCTGGCTGCAGTTTATTTTATGGTTTATTTTATACTTCACGCAGAAGTAAGTGGTTCCCATGTTTTGTTGTAGTGCACCAGTTACATTTTGACAGATTGAGCACCTGAAGCAAACTATGGATCCAAAGTTCTGTGCTTTTTATAGCTTTAAATGACTCTTCAAAATTTTTCCCCATAGTCTAATTGTGAATTTCTCTTGGAGATCAATAAGGTATCTATCTATCTATCTATCTATCTATCTATCTATCTATCTATCTATCTATCTATCTATCTAAAACAGTCTGACAGTAACAGATGCTCCTCCTCCTCTTTAAACCAGCAGAGAGCAAACCAGCAAAACTAAGGAGCTTTTAATAACTTTTTTAGAAATTAAAGTATATTTTCCCCATATGACTGCTGCCATAGGGGCAATTACTGATGCTTTTCCTCTGAGAGCGTTTTTTTTTTTAATGTTTATGTAAATCTCTCCATGTTGTTAACCGTAATTATTTTTGAGTAAAAAGATACCAATAGATCTTGACAGAGGGGAGGAAAGGTCAAACTAATTGGAAGCCGAGCGCTCAGAGGGCTGATGAAGCTTCCAAACTGTCCACATCGCGCGGTAATGATCTCTTTTCGTCTGCCAAACTTCGTGCCAGACAACTAAAAGTTTTCAGGCGTCAGCTCTCTCTCGTTTTTCTGCTTAATTTGTCTGATGCTTTCACATCGGTTGCTCCTGTTCACACTGTTAATAATTTAAGCAAAGTCTTTCAGATCTGGTGTCTTGTTTTTTATTTTTTTTATTTTTAAATTATCTTCCATGTCAAAGATAACAATGGCTTCACAACAGCATTTACAGCATGAAAGAAGTTATTGGATACGCCGTCTTTTGTACGTTCTCCGCACGAAGCAATCAGAAAGACGAGCTCTTACTCCAGTTATGTGCAACAAATCTCGCTTTTATTTCAATCAATAAACCTCCATTAAAGGCTTGACAACATTATTGGTTTGCTGCTTTGCTGTCCACTGATCATATGCTTCCAACTATAAGACTATCGCACTAATGCAGTTATTGAGCAGAGGAGGACGAGCCTCCCAATGCAACCGCGGTAATACAGACACTCTGTGAAAGTGGTGAACTTTGAGTGAGTGTGAGCAGAAAGAGGAGTCGGTATTGATATTGCAGATATGGAACATTTATAAGAATTCAAACATTTTCTCTATGAATGAAAGAATGAAAGTGTTACACCAGCTCTTTCAGCGAGAGGTCAAAAAGTTCTACTCGAGATGATCAACATCAGGAGGTTTTTCTTGAGAAGTTTCATTGGCTGATTAATCAGATTACAAGCTGTTGTTGTCTTCTGCGAATGCTTACTTTGTTCAGTCTGTCTAAATTGATCGTCTGATCAACCATCAGACACCAGACATCTCGATTTACCATCATAATGCTGCTCTGTGCCGCTCAGACGGCTGCTTTAACAGGATTTTACTGGGAAATTACCGAATAGATTTCACAAACAAACTAATCAGTCTGATGTGGCTGATTGACTCTCAACTCTAATGTTCCTTTGTATAATATCCTCAATATAATGACCGATTAAAAAACTAAAAGCCCAGATCCGTTTATGAGACACTGGTTCAGTGGGCAAAAACACAATAAATGTTTGGTCTGATTCGAGCAAACTTGTTACGTATGTTTTGATTCTTTATGAATAAAACTTTTTGTATTTGATTTTTTTTTTTTGGTAGGAAGTTTGCTATAATAGTATCCATATTAAACCCCCCATTTATTCATTACAGGTCATACTCTATCAATAATGGCAGTGCAGCAGCCAGTCAATAACACTTAGTACAGAAGGTTGCCAGATTCATATATCAAGAGCCAAATTTTTGCAGAGCACACAGTAAACCTGGCAACCCTACATCTAAATAGTAGATTTTACTAGTTGAAATGATCATTTAAAGTCAGGAAATAACTCGGTTGGAGCCATTCAGCAAGGCCTTGATACTAGTGCCATGTCCTTAAATTAATTTCCAAATTTGCTTTTTTAAATGACACCATGGACTTTCTGAGTGTCCATGAACTGCACAAGAGTTCAAACTGAAGCAAAGGAACTTGAATTTTGGGATTTTGTGTGAATTTAAGGAGCCAATCATCTTAACAGCCCAAAATAAAGAATAACAGCACTAAAAAACACTTCATTTGAACTTTAAACTAAGTATCTATTCACTTTCTTTTACTATCTCCTCCCATTGATCCTGGTCCTGTGAAATGTTGATTTAAAATAGTAATAATATACCATTAGACTGAATCAAGTAATAAAAACTGGGAGTGAACTTCATGCAGTTTAAATGCATCTTCATGTTCTCGTGCTTTTATTTTTTACGCATCACATGCACTCCTCACATGTCTTCTGGTTTATTCAACCTACTTCTGCTCCTTCCTCCTCAAACTCTCTAACTTTACACTCCTCACCGTTGGCGTTATTCTGGAAAACTTTCCTCCTCTCTGTTTCCCTCAGGATGTCATTGCCATGTCATTCTTGCACTTCTAGAAAAATGTGCCAGCCTGGGTCAGGAAATGACCAGCTGTGTCTAGTTTGTATTCTTGCCAACGTTACCGCAGCTCTTTCGGTGACAACCATATGGTCAGTGAGCTTGTCACACAGTCACCTTTGTCACATAATAACCTTGATTTAGATTGTTTTCAGTATTTCTGAGCGGGGAATAATAAACACTTGTGGATGAGAATGAGAGAGCAACAGAGATAAAGTCAAAATGATACAAACAAGCAGATCAGCTGTTGCATCTTTTTTAAAATTTTCAGTCGATTCACCGTGCAGTGAATGCACCGCTATTGAAACAACCTCATGGCAGGATTACGTCACACTGTGGCATTTTGTTTGCTGGAGGAAACCTGAAGGTTCAGTCCCGAGTTTCTCTGTGTGCAGACTTGAGGAAATGTCATGACTGAACTCTCCCTGCAGTGCTACTTAGAGATGCTCGCATAAACTGACACTCTTCCCATACATCCCTTCTTCCTTTAGTATTCCACCTACTACTCCATGAACCAAAGTAGCCTGCTTCAGTCAATTTTTCTGTCATTGCAGTGTGTATTGTTTGGATTCAAGCTGTGTTCAGCCGTGACAGCAAACACAGCCTCCTCTCCCAGCGTGTCAGTGAGATGCTGATGCAACACAGTGCTTACAGTCCTCGTATTTATGCTGTCCTCTCCTCAATGTGGCTTCTCCAAGCCGTGACAGAGGCTCCTAAGGAAGCTCATTGGCAATGCAAAATCACTCCTTGGGTGCGTATTGTGTGTGTGTCCGCCAGTGTGTGCTCGAGAGAGAGAGAGAGGGAGAAGGAGGGAAGTGAGAGACATAAAAATGTGTTTGATGGGTGCACAGTGTGCGGCCTGTTTGCAGGCAAGTTTGTCTCCGAGCATCCGCAGCCTGTCTCTGCATGTGTATCCACGTCTCCTTCCATAAAACCTCTGCATGTCTCTTTCCCTTCTTCGCCACAGAGGAAAGGTCACGCAACACCATATGTAGTATGTTCCCAATGTGGGCGTGTGCGTTAGAGATACAGCTTGATGACCACACATCCTGTCGTCGTTCTGCCATGCAGCGCTCAGATGAACACAACCGTCCTCCTTCTCTCAGCGTTCAAACCATATGTCGTTTATCTGTTTGTTTTTTTGTTTGAATTAATACAAACCTGACTCTCACTGATGCCGCCGTTTATATTTTTGCACCATATGTTGCGGACGGCAGTCGCAGCTTTTTAAAGCTGTAACATGAAATGCAAACAGAGCAGAACGATGCATACATCCACAGCGT
This sequence comes from Acanthurus leucopareius, assembly GCA_029814765.1. Lineage (NCBI taxonomy): Eukaryota > Metazoa > Chordata > Actinopteri > Acanthuriformes > Acanthuridae > Acanthurus > Acanthurus leucopareius. Next base: position 4,706,409 of record JAQMCX010000053.1, on the reverse strand, counting down.
CTAGTTATCTGTTATGCACATACTTTTTTTTCTTTTTTTTTTTTGACGTCTTACAAATGTTCTTGGTTGTCATTTGGCAGACGTGTAGTCATATCAACGTACACCTGTGCACCTGCTCATGCATATAATGCTCTCTCTGTTATAGTGATAGGTGTAGATGAAGTTGTCTCCCATATAATTAAAAAAAAACCCGTCAGTGTGATGGCTACAGCTGCATAGGACAAAGAAACGATAGCAGGCGCTCGTCCTCAAACACACACGCATGCAAGTATGCAAAAATATGCAAACTAAGCCAATAAAAGTATGCAAATAAAGTAATTCAATGTTGGGGTTCCTCCAAAATTTTTAAAATTTCATTTTCTTTTTCACATTTTTTGGGGGCTTGGGCAGACTCTGGGGATTGCAGTATTTCTCACTTGGTCCATATTTAAATATCGTAACTGTTTATCGAATTTCCACGGAATTCTGGGCAGACAGTCGTAGCCTAGAGGCTTTGGTGATTACCCAGGATTCTCTCTGGTGCCAGCATGAGGTTGACATATTGTGTTTTAAGTGAAATATTCTCACAGCTGATGGACAGCTAGACATGAGGATTTCAACACACATTCACAGCTGCCAGAATAATTTGATGAATAATGTCAGACAGAAACCATCTATTAATCAGTAACAATTTAATATTTAAAAAACAAAGAAGCCTCTAACTAGAAAAAAATATATATATAGGTGCTTGCAAGAGGGTGCATATGTTATTCATACGCATGCTTAACTTCAATAATGCAACACAACCCCCTGAGTTTAAAGGCATTCCACAGTTTGTATCTGTTTTTTCTGTCCGTCGGGTATTGAGTTAGCGGTTGACGTAAAGGTTGACTGTCTGTTCAACCTTGAGCTCAAGGTTAAAACGGATCGATTCTCGGCTTCATAGGTTGCAAAGATACTCGGTTTGACGTGCATCGGTGTGCATGCGTGGCCCGGGTGCATGCTAACACATGCATACGATTTGCCTCGATCAAATTCACCTTTGTTATCAGCAGAGCTGAGAGGTGCACATTGTTTAATTTGCCCTTATCACAGCAGTATTGTAGACGAGGCTCCGAGCCATAGATTAAACGTCATTATTTAATGAGAAGAGAGCAGGATGGATGCAGCATGTAATTAGAACGACACATACACTGCTCTGATATATCCATCACCATAGACTGAGGGCGTGTGTGTGTTTCTGTGTGTGTGGGTGTGTGTGTGTGTGTGTGTGTGTGTGTGTGTTTGCCTGCTGCTGGGGTGGCCCGCCTCATCTCAATGCTAAGATGAGTGTGTGAGTTTGCAAACACTCAACACGTTAACACACGCTCACCGCTCTTCTGTTAAATCTGTTTTTCGTCACACATGACCACACACACACACACATATGATCTGAATATTATTTGGCGCCCCCCACCCCCCTTGGAGGCAATAAATCACACGGAGTTCATGTCGCGCTGTACGGTTTGGGCATGTGAGGTCTCACGTTCGGCTGGTAGAATATGATAATGATCCGGAGGTTTGGTAATGAGGATGTCTCCCATGAATAATGAAGGGAGTCACCAACTATCTATCCCTGTCGCGCCATATATGTTTTTTTTATTCTGTAATTTAACTTTTTCTTTACTCACACGGACACACACACACACACACACACACACACACACACACACAGTTTCACAAATAAAGTCTGTGTATCCCATTTATCACTATAAATTTGACTTATGTCATGAGAGAAACGTTAGGAACACACACACACACACACACACACACACACACATACAGTACAGCGAGAATGCTACAATGGTGTTACAGTAACAAGGCATCATGAGACAAACACATTAATTATAGGGATCTACTGACATCTAGTGGTCTTTGTCTTTTACTGCATAGTTCAACAGTCTGGACCTTTACATTTATTTTACAGATGTGATTGAACTGAGTATTTCACAGCTGTGAACATCACTTCAGTTCTCCGTCTCAATAAAAAAACAAAACTAATTTTACACATAAAAACCTGAATAAAACATATTGACCATCATTCTGAACGTCTTTATGTAGAGAACATTTGTTCGAGGCGTCACACTGCACAAATGTTCTGATAATAAAGCTGTTTTATATGAATACAACACCTGCAAACATCTGGTGACAACACCTGGATGCACTGATGTTGCAGTTAGTTGTGTTGATTTAAAGTGCTTTATTTAGCAGAAACTTTGCCGTGAAGGCTGCGATGAACAAATCTGTAAAAATGAAAAAACCAATACGAGGTTTTATGTGATTTTGAGAGCATTTTAGGTAATTACGAATATTGATTAAATCTGCAACAAAGATGAGTTGGACAAGTTTTCTGTCAAAACACGCCTTATAATAAAAGTCTTTAGATACTTTCCAAAGCAGATGTGCACATGTAGTTGTTTTCTTTAACATATATAACATATAAAACAGTTTGCATTAAAAGATTCAAACTGTTTTTACTGTGAAGGTTTAAACTGCCTCAGTTGCCTGAATTTGTTGTTTAAGCTGCAGGAGGAGTTGCATGCAAATTTTTATCTATATAATCTATACAACAGCAAAGGAAATCCCTTTAGGTCATTGTAGCTTTATGTCAGATTAAAGTGTGTTATGATGTCATACTTCCTCTAAAAAGAGACGGACACATGAGCATGTCGGTGGTCGGCTCAGTGTGTGTTCATGCACCTTTAAACACATGACATGAGGCTCTGAGCGTTTGATCAGTCCGTCGCTGCTGTTTCCGGTTCTTTGAGTTCAGCTTGTGTTTGTTCGATTTTACAGAGTCTAGAACATTTGAATCTATTTTAAACTAATACATTCAAATGACAAAAAACATAATTTAGAGCCGATTATTCCACACGTGTGTGAGTCTGTGGGGAAAACTGAAGAAAGCTTCAGATCACAGAGTGGAAACTTTGACGAGTTGGGAAAAAATAAAGAGAAACACAGCTCGGTGACCTTGCAGCCTTCATTAAAAAGTAAACAGTAAACATTTCAGCAGCAGAGAAGTGAAAGTCAGAGGAAACGCTTCTTGCATCTCTGGCAAACATTTAACAGGTTTTTTATATCTTTAACTTTGCTTTGCCCTTTAACAGATCTCCCCTCCTGAAACTGCAAAATTTTGAAATATGGCGAAAAAAGGAATATGTATGATTTGTGACGCATAAGAGTCCATGCACACACACACACACACATATACATGCACACACACAGGAGGAGGTGCAGAACATTTGCACAAACAGTGTCGGTTTGTGTGCCAGTTGTGCAGCTAATAGTTTGTCTACAGACTGTTTTCTCCGCTCTGCATTTGCTGTTGTGTTCACGTGTGTGTGTTTATGTGTGTGTATGTATGCGTGTGTGTGTGCAAACAAAGACCAAATCAAATTGAATCAACCCCCCGTAGTCCCTGACAGTCTAATTGTAGCTTAGGTGTTGAGTGGATGTAACAAAACAACTCGGGGACCAGATTATTAGCAAACCACCGTCATTAGACACGAGGCCTGAACTCACAGAGGGTTTACCTGTCGTTTCTCCATAACACACACACACACACACACACACACAACCGACCGTCACAGACTCTAATAAAGGTGCGTTAAGATTGCAAACAGACTCTGTGACGCCCTCTAAATTAGCTTACTGCTCACCACTCTCGCCGCTCACATCTGTTCTCTGAGGTTAGGAAAGCGTTTCTCGCAGGGCCGAGAGAAAACAGCAGTCTGAAGTGAGTCACGAGCAGAGAAAAAAGGCTAAAGAGTATCTCCGTCCATCTGTACGTGCAATTAATGCTAGAAAAAACTGAGATGAGATGTTTTATGTAACCTTCAGACGTTCAAGATGCTGTGATTCAAGGTCAAGAATCCGATTAGATTATTTTTTTTTAAATCACAAACTCCAGCTGTTAAATCGCAGCTGAAAATGATCCAAATCTGTTTTATTTTTTGTTTTTTTTTAATATCCTCTTCTCAGTCAGCATAAAGTACACACGAGATATTTCACATGTTTTAAGTTTTCCTTTAAGAAGACATCATAAGCAAACTCTGACTGTACAGTCTGCTGCCTGACGAACCCTTTTTTTCTTCACTTTTTTATAATTACTGCTCCTCCTGGCAGATAGAAGAAGTGTTGAATCCGGTTTTTCACACTACAGGCTTAGCGGTCCTTTTAAAGTGATACTGCACTTTATCCAGAAGGGATCAGTGCACAATAGCAGTCCAACAGTGTGAGCAGACCAAGCAGGGAGGAGCCATAAATCAGGTCGGGCTTTGTCCATTGAAAAGGCTGCTTCTGTGGCAGCAACACCTTCTTTACTATGTTCGTTTCTGCAATATTTCTTATATTTATTCTATAAAAGAGCATATTGTGCTATTTTATTTGGCAGAATTTGCTTCACTAGAAAAACTAAGCAACAGATTGACAAAAGGAACGTGAGACATTTTCCAGAAAAGCAAAGATCAAGTAATTAAAACTGCATTTTCTTAAACTGACTGTCCTTTGCAGTGATTTGAAAATGTCATCCTGTGTGGGGTTTTTTTTGAGTGATCAGGCTTTATTTCTTCCATGGTGGCCCACTGTAGGTGTGTAAAAAATTAGAGTGTGTGGATGCCGGTGGGGGTGGGGGGGGCACCGACTCCTGACCTGCTGTAAGCTCCTGCATTCACTGCACAGGGACGAGGGTGTGTGAGTACACACTCTGCTCATTAGACACAGCTCAACAGCCCTCTTTGAAAATCTCGCTCTGTCACAGTCACACACATGAACCAGGCACTCACACACACACACGCACACACACACACACCTACACCGCAGTCAGTGCCTCTCTTTCTCTCTCTCTGATGTTTCTATAGCAACGGCAGGCCGGCCCAGAGCTGGGAAAAGGACGCAGTTGTATCCAGAAGCCACAGCGAATTAAGCAGCAAGGCAAAAAAATTGGACACAATGCTGGTTTGAGGCTCGACTATGCCTTCATTTATCACCGTATCCCTGCCGACACACCTCGAGAGCAGAAGTAATAACAGAACTTTAGAGCAAATGCAAATTAAATCACGCAGCATCAATCACTGAAAAGGAAAAAAAAATCACATGAATCATAAACTCAGTGGACGCTTATGAGGAACACCTGCTCATCAATGCAAACGGCTAATCCATCCACACCGCAAACTTTACAACTTGATCGAGAAAACAGGAAATATAACACATATAATTTGGCACAGTTTGGATGTTTTGTTTTGTTTTGCAGCTGATCGGTTAGTTTGGTTTAGACGATGTCCTGTGTGGACGGATGAGATTTAGCTCCTAATGACAGACTTGCAAGGATAAAAAACACGTCCAGCATCTTGGGTAATTAGCGCATCGAACAACAGCCTGAATATGGATGGATGTTGTAAATAAATGAAAGAGCGGCAACTCATGAATTACACATCACAGAGAGTTATTACACAACTTCAGACTTTGTCCTACTTGTCCACCCAAAAGTTCTGGAAACACAACAGTGGTGTTAGTTTGGCCTGCGGCTGCATCTGGGCTTTATTAAATGATGATGACGAAGTTTCGACTGTGCTCACTGATACAGGAAACTCTATCCATAACTAGCTTTGCAGGTTTGTATCGATCATCCAGCAGCACCTTTTTTTAAATTTTTTTTTATTGCAGCTCTGTTATGAGGGGAAATGCAGTTCTCCTTGTTAACTTGCTCCAGCAGAGAGCATGCAGGGGAAGAAGTGCTGCATTAAATATCTTTGTCTCGTCTCTGATCCTTCATTTGACTCAGGTTAGCGCAGGTATCCTTCAGTGTTTCCTCCGACGCTCTGAAACATCAGCAGCCTAACTCTGCTGTATATTAATGGATCGATGCAGCTGTCCGTGGTGCTGAAGTAGCTGCTTGATTTGTAGTTGAGCTTTTTTTTTTTCCTCTCGGTCCCTCTGTTAGTTTTCTAACAGTTGGACAAGAAGCAACGTGCAGGGTCCAAGAAACACACCGCTGCCTGCAGCGTTCCTATATTATTTTGAGAATATTTATCTGATCATGGGTGGATGGTGTTGGGTTTAAGAGAGCTCCCACCGGGCCCTCCGATCTGTTCACATCAGCAAATCACCAGCTGATATAAGGTTTATACCCTCCGCCTGCTGCCCTCCTGCGATCCCCCACCCTCACCGCGGACCATAACTCTCTCCAACAGACTCCCACAAAGAGTATATTTTTCTAACTTTCTCTCCACTCGTTCTCCCAAAAGCGTAAAACATCGGGGTTGCCAGCATGTGCGGGGCAGATGGAAGAGTATAGTACTTTTTAATTAATTCCACTCAGAGCAGAGTTGGCAGCAGCAGCCCACATTCATTTTAAACATGGACCTCTCTCAAGAATTAGTTTGGCAGCATATGGTTGTGAATTGAGATTGCTGCCCATGAAGCTGCGGCATCAAGACAACAGCGAGCAGCTGGAGAGAAAATATGGCTGTGTTGATTCAACATTGATATGAGCTAAATTGATAAATAATGAGAAACGTTTGTTCATACTTTGTTTTTTTTTTGGGGGGGGGGAAGAATCTTGTCTGTGCAAATGCAGTGAGATCGCACAACATATGTTATTTCTGCAAGGTGGTCCATGACGGTTTTTTTTCCTTTCAGAGACAGTAAACAAGCTTCATCCTCTCGACCCCCCCCCCGTCTCGCTGACTCACTAAATAGAATAAATAAGCTTCAGCCTGGGAGAACAAATGTATTTGAGGCTGTGAAATCTGTGGCATAAAGACTCAGTCAGTAATTTATGTAACTTTCATCAGACTGCAAGAGTGGCAAGTGGAAAACTGTGGCCACTGCAGTGTGAAAATGTAATTCAATCAGCAGAGACCATAAGAAGAAAAAGGAGAATTAAAAAGTTTTAGCAAGAATACATTTTTTTCACGGAAAGAATGGAAAGAATAATGTGAAGGAAATGTGCCTCTGGTGATGATGAGGAGCTCAAGGTTGGAACTGTTATATAAGAGAGGATTTTTGATTGGAGGGTTTAATTGGAGACAGCCAGGTGTCCATAGTAAAGGTGGATGAGAGGGATGAAGATCGGTCACAAAGTCCGCCGTTTGCTGACCTGACGGCTGAAATAATGACAGACGGACGTCGTTGAAGTTTGACAGCTCACAAGTGATCGTCCAGAAGCGAGTGTGTCGGGCAGGATCGGATGAGAAAAGAGTGAGTTTAGGGAAAGAAAAGAACTGTTCTAGTGACTCAAGAAGAAGAAGAGGAAGAGTGTTACTAAGTGAACCTTCGTTAAGCTTCATTTGTTGTAACTCAAGGCTGAAATTTTTGTTTTTAGTTTTATTTTGTGATGATGAACTTCCAGTTTGTGATCAAGGTTTTGACACATTCACGAGTGAAGTTGCAACAAAGACATTTTCCACCTCTCTGTTAATTTTTTTTATATTTGTGTGTGTGTGTGTGTGTGTGTGCGTGTGTTACCATAAAAACCTGAAGTGGAGATGGCTGAAATTTGATGGACACGCCACATTTGGCGAGTTCATTACATTTTGGGATTCCTGCCATTAGATGATTATCATTTTTCAGCTAAAACAATTTACCGCGTTCATGTGGTGGTGGAGAGAAAATTCGACATCTGGGATGTCTGAGTTGGCTGCCAAACAGCTCTGCATTTACATATTTAGATTTTTTATTTTTTTTGTCCACAAATTAAACCTGTAGACAAACAAACACATCATTCACAGAGGCTTCAACTTTTCAAATGAAATTAATGAACACGAAAAAACACAAAGAGAGAAACTTCTTTGTGACTCTGCCAGGTTTCTGCAGACTCACGCTATATTATTTAGCTTTTTTACTGCAGCAAATTGATGCAGAGAAACACAAGTAACAGTCCCAGTTTCAGCAGGTGGGTCTGTCTGGGCATTTCTGTCTTAAAACTGTGCAAAAGTTTAATTATAAAAGGAAGTCAAAGGTGAGAATAAATGGAGCAGCCTTCTGTCCATCACACCACACAAGCTTTCCCCCTGTGATATACAGAGGCCTATATAGAGTTGTAAGACAGCTGGTAGCCAGTAGATGTCTCTGCTATACTGGGAAAGCAACGCCATCCACAGAGGCTCTTAACTTCCTGACTGACTAACTTCAGCTCCTCTCCCATATCGTCGGGGTATATAGGCTTATCTGCGAGACGGAGTGCTGATAAACAGATAGGCTCGCCTTTTTTCCCATCACTTTGAATGAGGCAGTCAAGTTTGATGGATGGGGCTTATCACTGATGTTCTCGTGAAGGAGGGTGGCATCTGAATCACTAATCAGGTCCTCCATGTCCCTATCTGATCCATTATGATCCACCAAGTAAAAGAAGAAAATATCAGTCTTTCCACTGCTTTTACGGGCCAGTGTGAAGTTGATTAAGGAAGCACGTTTGGGATTTAAACCTCCTGTGTTTGATCTGTTTGTACACCGGCACTGACATCTTTGAATACATGATCAGTTTTACTGGCAATTTAAAATGATTATTGATTGAGTAGGTGGTAAATCGTGAGGGATTAATTTTCTTTAGGGCTGACAACGATCTGATTTTTAAATGTTGCTGTTAATCAACTCTGAACTGAACATCTGCACAGTGTGAACATGGTGTCTCAGCCAGTGTGAGCTGTGATGTTGGACGATGATTCATTATTTTCTTCCCCAGGATTACAGTAGAAGAGTCCATTTTCCCTCATCTTTTTTTCTTTTTTTTCACAAGAAACATGTGCACATCACACTGTGTGATACCAGCCACCCTTCAAAAATGTTGAACAGTCATGTTATTCATCACCCTCGCTGGTGTGCATCCTATTGTTTTATCCGAGGGCTTGGAGCTTCCCATCCACATATTGCTTCCATTCTGCTTAAAATAACCCAGAAGCTACACGCCCGCTCACAGGCATCAAACAAAGCCTCATAAATGTCAAAAAACATAAACAGACCCAAGACATATATCATCTGTGGCTTTACATCGCAGCAAAAAATGGAGAACCTGTTTTTAGCACCATACAAGGACTGTAAGGATCCGATTATTCACCTCCACATCACAAGAGCTGGAGATGGTCTGCTTTTTTCAGGGAATTTTTTGGGGGTTTTGCTCTGTTTTGTTTTTTGGCAAAACATGTGCATTGGATCTCCATCCACCCACCTGACAAAACACAGCACAGACCTACATATGTGCTAATCAATAACTCAGCCTCAACACCTGAAATAAACTGCTGGATGTGAGTCCCGCAGCAGTTATCAAAGCAGGACTAGCTGATCATAATGCTCCAATTTCCATTTCTTTGAAGATCTCTGTGTATGTTTTTGCTAAACAATATTTTTTTTTATATATCTGATGCTGTAAAGAGGGTTTTATTTTGGACCAAGCCTGGGACTCATAGCAGGGGGCTGAGTACACAACATTTCTTTCTCTTAAAAAAAATTCGGGATTTTTCGTAATTACAACAAGGACATGAAAGCCTTTAAAGCATGGGAAACAAAGCATGGGGCCATATCTGCGGTTTGAGCTGGATGTTTCTGTTATATTTATTAAAATGATTTTTTTAAAAAAAGAAGGAAAAATAGGTTCGGACACAATAGCTCATAATTCTGCGGTGCATGATTTCTCTTCTTCAGACTTAATGGACATAGTGCATTAATCCTCACATATGCATGGGAACAGGCATGTCCCCCTCTGCACGCAAGCACTCAAACCAGGAATAAAAGGAGTAAAAAAGGAAAAAACCATCCCATTACTGCACTTAGATTCAAGTTTAAATTATGTGGCCACATTTATATCTTGCAAATCAATTTGGAACTCTTCTTTGAGTCAATTAAAAGTTTTGAGCATCTCCGCTCGATGCAAAGTACTTTCTAGTCTCTTTTCAACCTAATGCTGTTTTGGCCAAAGATAAGTACAATGTTTTGGCCCCCAGCGTTTGTTTAAATCCAACGATTTGATATCATCATAAAACAGTCATACATTCTGGCTGGATGAATAAAAGTTTTGTTTTTTTTTGAAAAGAAAAAATATAAATATTTCTTTTTTCACGTCTGTTTTTGGCTCCAGAATAAAGACTTTACCCAATCCCATCAATAGAAGTGCTAAAGGCAAATTTCAGCGGAACCAAAAGTTGCAGTCTCCCACTTCTTTGGCTGTTTTGTTTTTATTTTTGGACAAACTGCTTTAAAGCGAGGAGACCAGGGACAGAGTGCCTTTTCACAGGCTGAGGAGGTCAAATACAAAAAAGCCTCTTTAGGCATAAAAAATTCAGCTCTTGTTTGACATCCACTGGTATGCTGGATTCATCCCAAGCAGGCTACAGGCAGCTCTGCGAAAATATGGAAAACAGACAAGTTCTTGACTTAACCTCACCCTAATGCACCAAGACCCGTAATCCATCAACCTGTTTTGTTTTTTTTTTTCATCCATCATTTCCTTCCCTTCCTCGAACCAAAATAAGGGTGAAAAACACTCTCTGTGGGTCAATGTCGTCCGGCACATGATATCAGTCAGTGTTTGGATTTGTGAAATATCCTTCAGCGATGACGTGACGAAAAGCTCAATTGACCTGAGTCGAATAACTCACCGATTTTATGGGCGTCCTTGTCAACCGGTGAAGTGATGATTAGGTGGAAAGTGGAGGACAGGAGCTGGTCATGCCTGAACGACTCCGAGCGAGGAAAACAAAGGCTCGGCAGATGACAGCGAGTGGGGTGAAATCCCGGCCACCAAAGGCCACGTCCCCATCTCCTACACATTTTTCCTTTCATGTGAAGAAAGTCCCATGAATCTGCTGTGACAGCCGCACTAATTGCACCGAACCCTCCTGTTTATTCACTGTGATTTAGGTGGTGAGTTCATACGACTTGTAATATCTTAAAGACATAAATTATTCTGTCCGGTTTTCTAGTCGATAACCTCATACTTTGTGAACTTTGGAGGCTTTTCATGAGGGGTACTCAGTAGTTGGTGGGCAAATTGACTCGGGGAGTCATTAGCGTGCATTTTTGGCAAGGCTTAATTCAATAATAAATCTTACAGATACAGTTCACTCTCCCTCTCAGTCTCACGAGTGCCCGATAAATGTTTTATTAAGATTAGCTTATGGAATATGGATACAATACAATTAAGTGTTGCATCTATACTCACAACTACAAGTCTCGCTGTGCTTTCGGAAGCTAATTAGCATTATCATTCACTTGTTGAGCCATTTTGGATTACGCAAACTGTTGTGGTGCTCATTAACTTTAATGTGATTTGTCTGACAGGCATTTCAATGATTAGCGATACCTCACGCTGGAGGAAGGGTTGCATTCGTTCTGTTGTTGTATAATCAGTTTTAAATCTATGTTTTGAATGCAAGGTGTTGTGCTTCTGATGTGGTTATATTTCCCCCCTGAGAGACCTGTTTCACAAAACAGATTTTTCTGACTCTGAGCAACAAAAAAAAAAAAAAAAGAAAAGAAAAAAAAAGATGAGGCTTTGCAAGTAAACCATCATTACCACAGTCTTGCAGTCTTTCGGGGAGAATTGCATTTGATTTGCATCAGCTCCCTTTTTTCATTTTTCCGAAAGATTATTTGCATATATTAATGAACCAATCTGCATAATCAAAAAAAAAAGGAGTCGTCTCATTTATTTTGTATATAGCATCACTGTCACCTGTCAGTTCCTATAGGACACTCCTCCCTGAAGGAAAGGTGTCACTCAGAGAGTTAAACACTGGAACGGGGTTGCAGCGTTTCATCTATTAGCATAATTTTGCTGTTTGGATGTTCATCTGTTGAATTCCTGAATATGTGCTCCTGTCAGAAGTTTATACATAATGAAATAAAGTCAATGTTTACACGCAGTTTCACTCAATTCTAACAAATCAGGTGGATTTCTTTTTATCGTCTTACCTCCACAGTATGAAACAACATCAAACAAAGGCAGATTTTACAGCAGGGTTTCACGTGGTTTTGAATTCCTTTGTGATTAAGGCTATAAAACGGCACCATTTAACCGTATTGCTCTTTGGATTCTAGTGATCGTCACACTGTCTCCGGAAAGCTAATTGAGATTCATTATCACTCTGTTGAATTTGCTTTGGGATATTAAACACATCACATCCTTGCTTACTCTTAAGTTACAGGGGGGAACCTCTCAGGCCTTATCAATAAAACTTATTGATATCCTTGAATACACAGCAAGCAGCAAGAAATAAATCATTCCCTGATTAAAGCTGTGGACCTCGTGTTATCAGTGATTAGCACCTTCTGAGCCAGGGAAGGTTGATTCAAAGGATTTGTGTTCATGACTCATGACTCCACAGTAGCAACAGTCCTTCATCGCTGTTGTAGATCTGCTTTCTCCACTTGTACACCACAGTTTATGCTTTAATATCAAGCTTTAAGGCCTTTACACACCAGATGCGATACAAAAATGCGAAATGTTCGGATGCGGAGTGTTCGGATCAGATCTCTGCACAACTCTGCTCCAACACTAATTTGCGACATAAACAGAGGAAAACAAATTTACGAATGAGTTTTGACAGCTCACTCCAAAGAGGGCAAAAATTGGCTCACCCTCCAGTGAAGAGGGTCTCGTTTTCATTATGCTTTCTACGAAAAAAAGGGTGGTTTTGGCTTCACCCCCTTGAAAATAGACATAGAGGGGTCACGGCCTGCATCGCCCAACTCAGTGGCCATACTCTGCCAAGTGTTGTCTTCAAGGTTGTTGTCTTTATAATGTGCACGTAATTTGTCAAACACTTGGTACTCAGAGACACAGGTGATGAGCTTGTCAGTCAACGTTGCTGATGTTGTTGTTGTGGGATGTGACATTCACTTCGCACAACCATCATGAGTGGTTGACGCGTTTGTTCGCAGAAAAAAAGTTCGTAAAAATTAACCTCCATCCGAAAAATAAAAGGGTCACTTTTTCGCAGCCTGATATTCAAATTCGGCGTGGAAAAACTTCATGTCCAATCAGCAGTCAGAAAAAAAAAGTTCTGTGCAAATTATTCGTACGAAAAAAAAGCATCCGGTATGTTAAGGCCTTTAAGCAGTGGTTTTTTTTTTGCCCAGATATTAAAACATAAACAGCCAAATGGCATAAAAAAAGAAAGGAACAGGCTGTGTGTTCTCTAACGGCTTTATTAGGTACATGAAATAAACTAACAAGAAAGCAAAAAGGTTGCAAAATGTTTTCCTTTGCTGTGTTTCCATTGTTATATTAAAGACAAAGGCTCAGTTAGATGCATGCAGGCCTAAAGGTCTCTTGAGAGGTTCTGCTGCTTTGCTTTCAAAAATCTGCCCTTTTTCTGCACTCGAAAGCCTGACAAATGTGTTCTGGATGCAGGAAGCACAGGCAGCACACCAGTAGGTTATGTACTTTTGCCGGAGGTTTTGTTCCTGATACAAATCTTGGGTTTCTAAATCTTTTATAAACCAAACCTAAAAGCATTTTTTTTTTCATTTTTGTTTGCCCATTATATCAATACCTAGTAACACTGTCTAAGAGAGTGGCCGCGATGCTATTTCAGTCATACTCTTTAAGTTCACAAGTGTCCAGTGTGTGTCTATATTCCCTCAAAGGCGCATTCACATCTACTGTTGTGATGTTTTATCCATCACAACTTTGCTGACAGAGTCTGAGGGGAACAGTGTTTTCACGTTGACAACCACAGAAGTCATTCTCACCGCTGCCTCAGCTTAACTTCAGGGGGTAAATGGAGCTTTTCTTCGAGAGTCTGGGGTTTTTGTGTGTGTGTGTGTGTGTGTGTGTGTGTGTTTGCACCTAGGTGTATGAGTGTGTTTATACAACAAACTGAGGAGAGCATCGATAGATTGACCTGTTCACCGGACGATCAGCAACATTGTCTCTGCTTCAAGCAAAGCCCTCCCACTGCTTTTTCCACTTTCCTCTGAGATGTTTTCTCCTCTCCTGCACGTGTCGGTCCACGAAGGAGGCTTTGCCTCCAGGCACAGCTTTGGAGGAAAGAAGTGGCTGCATAATTTTCTAAGGTTGTGTATAAAAGAAACAGGAACAGAGGCGGCACTGGGTTTTCTCTACCTTCTGAGAGGAGAATGTCTAAATCAGTTCTGACACAAGATGTTTTCTGAAGCAGGAAAACACAAATAAGAGAAGCAAGGAATTGGAGGTTTGTGAGGAACCGGCATCTTGGTGTGCAAGATCATGAACATACAGGTTGGAAATGTTGCTTTGCTTTGACTGATAGGGGAAATAAATAGGAAATCTATTTTGTAGCACTTCTGCCGGCACGCCACACACGCGACACAGAGGGAACCAAACACATTTGTAAAGTTTTAGGAAGAAAAGGTTTTTCTGAGGGTGACGGACGGACAGAAATGTGTTTCAGTTGTTACATTTCAGCCACATGGATGCACTTGGTTGACCATCTCATTTTATTGTGTGTTACGGGTTATGGCAGACGCTGACCTGTCAGGTTGTAAGAGTCCACAGTGTTCCACCTCAGTGCTGTTCCTCCTCTCCCCGAGGAGTCCACCAGGGCCACGTCTCTGTGCTCCATCATGTACCAGCTCTCCTCCGCACTCCCCTTCATTATATCCACACAGAAAAACTGTGGCTTTATTTTGCCGGATCTGCGTGAACATCACACAGCCTGCAGGGTTCAAGGTCGGCACTGAATTTAGAGCGTTCTGTATTACTCCGACATAAATGCTGTATTTTGAATTAAATTCATGGAAAGCAAGTCCATAAGTTTTTAATTGGGAACGGGAGCACAGAACCATATTCACTTTTCATGATCATATTTTTTTAATCTCTTTGTCCAGCAGCTGTAGTCCTAATTAAAAAAAAAGAGTCAACAACAATGTTGATTCGCTAGCACGAGTCGTCCTCAGTTATTCCTGAGCACTCGAGTGAAACACGCAGCACTCTGCAGACTTTTATTTGCCTTGTGTTTCACCTGTCAGACTTTATACAAACCTTCACCAATGCTATATATACCTAATTAGCGAAGGTTTTTTTTTTTTTCCTCTCTATGCATTCTTAGATGAATACCTGCAGACAGTATTCAGGGCTGAAAAACACTCTATTTATTTTTTGGGATTAATAGAAGATGTAATTTATATTTTCATTTGTAGTTATAGAGCGATAGTTCAGGGTTTCCTGAAGATGTTTGTATGAGGCACTCATCCACAGTCATTAAACATCCTTATTAATTTAAGTGAACGTTAACGTCAGAGTGTTTTGAGCTCTTCACCTCTCCATCAGACAGCCTTTTCTCACAGAAACACTCAGGCCATTTTATCGCTTTCTCCATTGCTGCAAGAGTCTTTTCAGCAGTGATTTTACCTCGAACAACATGTGAGTCCCTGCCTCGGTTAGTTAGTTAGTTAGTTTATGTAATTGGCTGATTTTCATGGATCTTATGAACCCCCCTCCCCCCATGCTATACCAAATCCATGCAATAACACAAACAGCCTGGCATATAAAAGCAGTGGTACACCAGTGACTCCTGTGCTCCGTGAGGAAAATTACTCAAATTACTCCCTCAATTACTCAAATTATTGCTTTTGTCAAAGCAGTCTGGTGGCTTTGAAGAGAAACATAGACTCATAGAAAAGCAGTAAGAAAAAGCGTAATTATAGCACACACTTATGCTAATTATGCTTTCTTTAACATAGCTAACTCACATCCGTCCACAGCAAACTGCTACTTATCCTGCTACTGTTTTTCCATAATGAAAATGTGTCAACAGCCCTCTGCCGAAAGTGATGCACTGATTATGGAAAAGTACTTCAAAACACCCCACTTCAAAAAATTTGGACTTCTCCTTTCTTATTGTCTTAAAAGATGGTAGAAGTGACTGTCGGTCGTAGATGAAGGAGCACAGTTTCTCTGCAGTGGAGACACAATTTACAGTGATGTTCATTAGAAAGTTGGAGCATCACATCAGGTGGTTAACCATGTAATCACCAGTTTTTAACATAATCACGTCTAATGATGTAATGCGCTTAGTAATATTATAACTGAGCCATGATTGATACTTTTATACTACAATAATACATGGTTTTTATTCAGTGGTTTTTGCCGCCTCGTGTCTGTAACAACACTGGCAGTGTCTCTGCAAACACTGACGACACCAGATTAACCTGTGGCAGCCGTCTGAACGCGGTCAAACATGGGATGAACGCTCACATTCAGCAGGTCTGGGTCACATGTGTGTCTTCTTTTATGAAAGGGGGGTTTGAAAAAAGGCCAAAGACTGAGCTGCAATTGGACTGACCTCATGGATCTCAGGTCTGCAGAGCGTAGCTGCTGGCAAACAACAGCCGCTGATTGAAGTCAAGGAGCAGGGCTGTTTTTGTGTCTCCATCTTCTTTCTGATTTTTTAGTTTCCCTGTTTCTCACATTGTTCCTTTTTTTTTTACCACATTACCAAATTTCATTTAGAGTGTTATGGTCGAATAAATCAGATTTTTACAAGGTTTTTTTTTTCATTGATGTCACATTGTGTGACATGGGAGTTTTTTTTTTTTTTATCAATTTGCATCATCCTTTGTTGTTTCTCCCACGCTGTGAAAACATAAAATCACTAAAAAAGCTCCATGCAGTGATAAATATTCAACTTCACAAAGGTTTAAACAGAGAATGAGAGAGAGATAAAAAAAAGTAAAGACAATCATGTCCAAGGAAGAGAGAGCAACAGGAAATGTCACGTTTGCAAAGTGGGTATTTGGCACATACACTTTCAGCAGTTTAGGCACTCCAGCTCACCAGTTTGCACTGCATCTTGAAAGATTCTGGTTGATAAACATGCATTGTGAAATGCTGGTCCTTTGTTTCTTCTGACACAGTCAGAAATGTGGCACAACGTCACCTTGATGGACGAAACTGCAACTGTGAAGTCAGTCAAGTTGTGTCAACCTAAAGTCACAATTTTTGGTTGAAATAGCTTTTTGAGAACCATCTTCCATCTCTACCACCATTAAAACAGCACCTGAGCCAGAGTCTTCCAGAAATATGTTGTAAAATCCAGCCCTATGACTGCACCAATGCCTGTTTTTAATTTAAAGCATTTTTAAAAACAGGGCATCTGCATGCTGCTTTCTGATGTTTGCCTTCTGGGCACTAAGGTAGAAGTAGCATAATGTAATGTGGACTAATGCTCAGCTTGTGATAACAAGGTCAGCATCACTTGTAATATGCTATGTATGTAAAATTAATTGCTTGGAGTCAAAGCTCACAAATAAACGCAGGCTGATGTGTTTTGAGTTCGTCTATGAAAAGTTAATGTCGAATGGACCTGACGAAGCGAAGGACCTGCAGTGACTGACAATAAACACTCAGGAAGGAAATGTGTGTTTGCAGAATCCTTAATAAAAGTCTCTGCTTGTCCACGCTGAAACCTTTTTCCTGTTTGTGAGGAGCTTAACATTGCAGATCAGTGGCTGATGATGTGTTTTGATCAAATTTTTAAAGTCAACCATGCCATTATGACCTGTGTTTGCCTCGCAGGAAGCAAGAAAACAGCTTTGCTTCCCATCAGACGAGTTTGTCAAGAATGATTTTCTTCTTATTTGGCTATTTAAAACTGTTTAAAACATACTTTTCATTACACTGCCAGTACAAGAGCATAATCTGTCATTCTGTATGTCTGTGCAATGATATTGTTTTGTCATTCCATCATTTCATTCCTCTGTTACACTAAAGCTGCAATCTGATTGGAGCAGGAAGGGCCACGGACTGTAACTCAGCCCAACGCTTCAAGCTGCACCGCAACGCTCCATCTGTCATCTGCCACTCAGATCACAACCTCGCTCCAGAAAAAAAAAACAGAAAACACGAGGAGCTAGCTTCCTAAATGAGGAACAATTTCACATTTTTTTCCTATAACCACTCTCTTTTACCCACCATTCCTTTTATCAGAGTTTTTTTCCCCTCCTCTTTCTGTCCTTTCCCACCATCCCCCCCTTTTCTTTTTGACATTTTTATTTTGCAGCTCTGATGGGACTGAAATAATCAGGCTGCCAAGTTGGCTGGACATAGACAGCACTGGGCGCTTTGATCTGGACTTTCTTTTATAGGCATGCACACACATATGGTCATACGAACACACAATACACACACACACACACACACACACAGGCTCGTGCATACACACAGTTAGGACCAGCTCGGTTAAAATACCTTTTGGGTTAGAGATTTTCAGTGTTATGGCTGCTGCCAGCCTCACAGATGAAAGGGTTGCACAGAACCAGGATGCATGCCAGTCAGATCACAAAATGATTTTTTTTGTGTGTGTGTGTGTGTGTGTGCATGCAGACCATGCTACTTTACCACATGGTTAAGCAGCAATGCCACTAAGGTACACCTTTGCTAGTCGGCTGGCTCCACCGACGTGCACCACCTTTTGTGCTTTTACAGCAATATTTTACACATAGTAATAACCATGAAGGCCACTATAACACGGTCAGATAATTGACCGTATGTGTGACCATAAGAAGCTACGGTTGACTGAAGATTAGAGGAGGCAGCCTTGTGTTGTGTGGTAGCAGAGCATGGTGTTTGAATATAGTGTGTGTGTGGTGTGTGTGTGTGTGGTTTTACAGTACAGACAGTCCCAAGAGCTTGGTGTGTGTTGGGATAAGTCTTAGTTAACTCGCTTCTTTGCATAAAGGTCTCAAGGTCTGAAGTTTCAACTCTTTGTAAACTCAAGGCCCTTTTGTGACGGTGGTGTGTGTGTGTGTGTGTGTGTGTGTGTTGGAAGGATTAATTACATAACACATATGCAAATCTAGATAATCCTGAGAGTCAACTCAGTTAATATGGTCCTTGTTTGCCTTTTATGTAACCTGGTTGTTGTTGTTTATGTAAGCGTGACAGCTGCTATGTGTTAAGTCATGAGTGAACCCAGCCTCTGTGCAGATGGTGCTTTCAATTGTTCTCAGGTGCTTGATGTTCCAGCTGTTCGTAGCCTGGAAAGTGACAAATTCCCACGGACCGCATGGCCTGATTTTGATCATCACAGTCTGATTTTTGATGAATCGTCAGAGGATGAAGAAGTTTCAGGCTCATGACGTGTTTGTAACACATTGATTAGTGTGTTTCTTCATGCTTGTCTTCAATCTTTACCATAATTTATAGGTTTTAAACTGTTTTTTGTCATTAATTAACTATTATGTCATCAACCCCCTGGAGATGCAATATTCCTGATAGCTTTCCTGGTCACTTGGATGCTCAAATATACTGCAGGCACAGCTTCATAAAAAGGGATCTTATGTGAAAGACACCAGCACAGACAGAAATGCCCTCTTGCTCTATAAAACCCAGCTGAATAACAACCATCCATTAGATCCTTATAGATAAACATAAATATGGTTTTACACTTTCTCATGAACATCCCTGAGACGTCTGGCGTCGGCGCCCGTTAACCTGTGATTCCTCGCCAGACAGACAGCCATCATACGGAGCCATCGAAATGACGAATGTCCATCGTTTGGTAATTGATGTGTAGGTGACGGCATCATCTCACCGGGCCCTCCGCTGCATCGTCCCCCCAAAACCCAGTTGGGGTCGTTTGATATTTATACGCCTGACCTGACTCCTTTATGACCCTCCTCTGCTTAATGGGCCATGAGAGAGCTGCAGCTCGCAGTTTACCTCCTCTCACAGGATGATGCATGTTATGATTCTGCTTAAATACGGTGAACTTCAGAGTGTTTTACAAAGCAGGATTAGCCAAAATTCAGATAAGACTTAGAGACATTGCTGTTTAACTTGTTTATTTCTAAAAGAAAAGTGCAGTAAAACATTGAAAGATGCTAAAGTAGTTACTGCTATACTTCAGGAGCGTTTATTACCAAAGCTAAATTAACAACATTGGTCCCTTGATGGGCCTTGATATCATCAAAATCACATCTTTTAATTTGAAATAGTTAAAAAGTCTGTATGTTATTGAAGGAAAATTTCATGAAATCAGTAGTCCGAATAATCACTTAATTACACTTAATTACTGTTACAGTTAAAAATCAGTGTATATATACATATATATACAAATAATGACACAGCAGACCACAAACCAGCTCAAACCAAATCAATGAATTAAATCACTAAATTTTAATACATTAAAATTTTTCGTCTGATCCGTCTGATTAAAGCTGTAATCTGAACTATGTAGGTGTGCACAGATTTAGCTTTGAACCCGTTGTTAGCTTTCTCTCATTTATAATGGCAGGATATTTAGCCCCTTTATTTAAATAACTACAGATTATTTATGAAGTCATTGGATTTATTGTTAAAGTGGCTATAATCAAACTAAATATATTAAAGTTTATTGAGTGACAGCTTGCATTTAAAAGTCGCTTATTGCAATGGAATAAAGAGATAACTCTGACCAAACACTACAGAGTTTTTAAACCTGTTGTTTTGGGTTTATGGCTTAAAGCTTTTAATGCTTTAAATGCTCTCATCAACATCGTGTCCAACAGCAACAGGTGGATGAATTCAGTGAGAAATCTCTATTAAACCCACCACAGTCCACTGACACCAAACAGCAGAGAGACAAGTTAGCAAAATGCTAACATAAATGAGCGTTTTGCTGCTAAAGAGTCGATCAAAAACAGCTCATTTTTATCAGTAAGTAAGAAATCTCACTAAAAATGCTGATATCTGCCGGATGTGTAAACAGGCAACACGTTTTTTCATGTAACGTTTATAATCTGTTCATGTAGGTTTAATACGAAAAAGGGAAGAATGCACGCCTTTTAAAGGAGCCAAATTCTTTCATATTCTGGCTTCACACAGAGTTCCTCCCAGTTTTACTGTAATCTGTCGAAACATTCGGAGCCAGAAGTAATTAAATGCTGAGATGCTAAACGGCAACAAATAAACCAACATGAAAACCTTTTTTTCTTTTCTTTTCTTTTCTTTTCAAACACGACATATTCCAGTCAAAACATTTTAGAATCAAATACATAAAAAAAAAAATGTCTGATGACTAAAAACATGCTGCTGCTGCTGTTGCAGGCACGTGATTGGCTGCTGCCCCCAGTGACTAACACACCCCCACATCCATCATCCTCCTCTGACTCCCAGAGAAAATGCTGCCTTCAGACCTCCAGTCACCATGATGTATTTATCTCTGGCTCTGTACTCATGACCCAAACTTTACATTTGCACAGAGATGGTGGGGGGGGGGTTGCTTTCATGGCAACACCTGAATAAATTATCCCTCCCTTCGCTACCAACCCCGCCTCCTCTCTCTCTCTCTCTTCCCGTATCTATTATTATCTGCTAATCATGTCTCATCCATCCCTTCAATCTCACAGCCGTCCTCTCTGCCGTCTCTCTATCAGCCCTGTTGCATCCTTCACTGGCTCTCCACACCCTGCCCCTCCTCCATCCCTCCCCCCTGTCTGGTCTGAACAGCGTCTGCTCAGTGCTCCGATAATCCCCTAAGTTCTTCTCTAAATGGCTGACTAGTCCAGCAGTGTCCCCTGAAAGACTTAGCGTTATTGAATGAAATGTGGTAAATGTCGCCGCGGGGGAAAATTAATGCCACATCGTATCACTCTCGCCCTCCATCTCCTCCCATGTGTTCAGCACACTATTGTCTTTATTGAAGGATTGAAGCTGAAGACTGATATTCCCCCATTTCTATTCGTCCGCCGCCGGTGGGGCTGGTTCGAGTGCAGTCAAACGCAATACAGACCTGTCACTTTTGATCAACATTATAAAGATAGTTCAGGTTTTTTTTTTTTTTTTTCTATCTCGCCATGCTCCTTCTTCAAATGGCACTTTAAAAAGTCATTTCCATTCATTTTATCCACGCTGGGCATTTAAGATGGGAAGTGAGACTTCACAGGAGCGCTTAAAAACAAAACAGGAAGTGTTACATCCGCTTTGAGGAAGCCAGGTGGAGGGTTGCTTTTATGATTCACCCTTAAAGAATATGTTACATGGAGTGAATGTCTTTCCTTTCATGATGCATCCTGCAAAAAAGAAAAGCACTTGGACTGATTTAATAGCCGTAACAACTCGTCCTTTTTTTTATTGATGACTTTTCATGAAAGCACTATCGCGCTTATAGTGTTGTCACCCATGTTTAAGTCATTTTAGAGCTTCTTTTTCTGTTTGTAAGCTGGTGTTTAAAGGTGAAATCTTATGCAAGAGACTGAGAAAGTACAACGGTACAAAATATGTTTCTCCCAGGGCTTTTTTTTTTTTTTTTTTATCAACTCCCTGGAGTTTTTGCTTTTAACAAGCACACTTTACATTCATTTATTATTTGGCAAAATCAGCATAAAATGCACTGCACACGCATCTAAAAGGAGCGAGTAAAAAAGTAAGTAAGAGCCCGTCTTCTGTTCTCTGGATTCTCACCAGCCCGGCACTTCCCAGTTCAGAGCAGACAGTTTGAAATTAAACACCTTTGTCAATGGCACATAGCAGCATTGCAAGTTTTAATGGGGAATGAGGAGATTTGAGCCTACCTACTTGTCCTGTGTCTGCTTCAATCTCTATGCTAATTCATCTCCCATTGAGGAATCCTGCAGAATTGTTCGAAACTCAGTTTGGTCTTGTTAGCGAAATAAATGAGGCTCCAATCACCAGTAACTATGGGAACAATCCCGCATGTAACAGCAGCCACACGCGGCGGAGTCTAAGCAGCTCATCAATGAGAGGAGGATGGAATCTGAAAGGCTTCTGGATCGATTAAGTATCAGGATGAATCATCTGGCAGAGATTAGCATTTTCACTGTGTATCACCTCAGGTCAGAGTTATTCATGAGATGTTTTCACTGGTGTCATGTTTTCGGAAAATACGGCCATTAGCGATTTACCTCGTTGTTAGATTTCAGGCGGCAACATATCTTGGATTTATTTTCTCTCATAAACCCCCACTCATGTATTCAGCTTTTGTCCATTTCCTCCAACATATACATGACTGATTCGTTCCATGATGTGCCACGCTGTTTCACCAGCTTTACAATTGCTGCCTCTAAAGCAGCAACGCTGCAACCAATAATTTACTTTTGCAATATTAGCCTGCTGGTTCCATGCGATAGGCGGTGAGTGGTCAATTTAAAACTCAGGCTCCTCAAATCCAAAGGATGTATAATTGTGAATCAATGCTTCATCAGCACAAATGAAAAAGGAAATAATTCAAGTGCTGATGCTAAAAATGTTCACCAGAGAGCATGTCATCACTTTTCTGTCTTTCCTTTGTTCTTTCTTTCTTAACTTTTAACACAAAGTTGCAGCATTGTGTCTGTGTGAATCTTTTGTATAAGGAAACATAAATTCACTCATCTGTGCATGCAGGCTCACTTGACCAAATAAATTCAGGTGGATGCCAAAACTGTTTATTGTTACCCCGATTTTCCTCTATTTTTGTGGAACATTTTATCCCCTCAGCTGGTAGAGCATGCAGCTGGAAATCATCACAGTTTACACAGTCACAGGTTCTTTCTTTCTTCCTTCCTTTCTTGCAGAAATGCCACCTGAACACAATAAAAAATAATGAAAAAAACATAAAAGCATTTTATTCCTGTCCTGCTAAGGGACTGCAGCGTACTGACTACTTAAGATTATGGCTCCTTTGAGTAAAACAACAATATTTCTTCTACATAACAAAATATTTGCTAATATCTTTCGCATATAATAGGTGTAACATTTAATCTTTGCATAATATATTCAAATAGTCATTGTTTTTGTTCAAGTGGGTGTTTTTCTCTTCATGTGTGGTAAGTCATGCAGGCTCTTCAGCAGGTCATTTGCTTGTGGTGCTGATTAGTGGTGTTTCTGTGCATCTGCTGGCTTAACGGCTGACTCTGCCCTCGTGCACAGAAGCAGAGTTTTAGATAATTCAGGCCCGAGAAAACAGAAGAAACAGAAGAGAAATAGATAGAAATCAACACAGCCAAAGTTTCTGAGTCACTCAGACTCACGTTTAAGATACACCGATGTTTGGCTGCATGACAAGAAATCTTTTCGTCCTGGCTCTGTAGAAGACACTCCTTTGATCATTTTTCACAGAGATAAGTATTGGAGGCATTTTGTCAGTAAAATATGTCAGGCCCGCTATGAGACAAAGAGATGAGATGCATTGCTTCACATTTTATGGGTGAGAATCACACCCACCTGGGACAACCACCCACTCCTGTTTTTTTTTTTTTTGTTTTTTTTTTCTGATAGATGCACATAAATTCACTGTAGGTGCAAAATCCTGTTGGTTTCAAATAGGACCGCATGTTACCTTCTGCTCATGAGCATGTCGGGCAAATAAAGCCACATCTGTGACAACAAACTAATTCTGGGTAGCGTTTCTTTTTCTGCAAGACAGTGGAGTTAATTCCCCTTCAGCTGCACCCTGCGAGCATCCATACGAGATGAGCTGTGGAAATGTCCCCATTTGAGCTATATTCAGAAATCTCTTTGTTCCTCTCCATCGGGTTCCAGCCTAACCCAGCATTACTATGAATAGAAAATCTGATGGTGATGTAAAGTACCATTGTGCATGTGTGCATGTGTGCATGTGTGCGAGCGTGTGAGTGTACGGTGGGAGTCTGCATGAGGTGCATGTCCACCTAGTGTTTTTGATCATTTCTTCCTTATTACGAACTCAGAAGATCAAAACAAAAAGCTGTCCTACATAAGCTGGGTTAAAAACGGCAACAGGAGCGTTTCTTTGCAAAGTAAATAAAAAGGAGAAATCGCCCACATTGAGATAACTTGTATGTTTTTGTGAGCTGCAGTTTGTTGAGTTGCATTAAAGGTTGAAAACTCAATTAGTGATCTATAAGAAATCTCTAAGAAACTGAATCTGCAACTAGTTTTATTATTTATTATTCATATTTGTCATTTAATGCAGAAAATGTGAGTTATTTGCTGGTTGCACCTGCTGAAATAGGAGGATGTGTTGCTCTCACTCTTTTTTTTTTTTTACATCATCTACATTTTTGTTGGCACGTCCGTGGATACGTGCTTGAGACAAGTCCAGCTTTGGACTGAGGCTGCATCTCTGTCTCCTCTGTTTCCTGTAATCTATCAACTAAACACTGTCTACTGAAGGTATAACAAAAGGACAGAAGACTTTGTTTTTTTTACTTGAACTCAGAAAAATAAAGGTAGGACTATGTGACCCTACTTCGAAAACAAAGGACTTTATGAGTAAGACTGTCCTAAAGGTGAACATGCATCAGTGAACTTACATTTGCATATGCATGAGGGGTTTGCTAAACCAGAAAGTTACAAGCTAACAATATGCACTATTAAGGTGTCATGGTCGGCTGTTCTGACAAAGTAATACTGTTTTCATTGTGGGATGCGATTGACGTGGACTGTTTTTCGTATGCCGTAAATGTAGTGCATCAAAATTGTATGATTTCTCTGGAGTGCAAATAGCTTGGAAAGGAATATTTGGTCCTGAGCAGATGTTTCGTGTGGCTCAAATAGGAGCTTTTTCTCACAAACACACTTCCTGTCTCAACATGCTGCCACACTGCATCTGTGCTCTCCGCTGAGGAACCAAAAACCAGCAGCAGGTAACAACCACATTTTCACTTCCTTCAAGCATTTGATGTGACAGAAACCAACAAGGTGGAACCAAACGGTCCCACGGTCTTGATGGAAGCTCCCACAGTTTCTGCCGGAGTGTGATAAGATCCCGCCCAACTTGATACGAACAAACAGTGGCTGTGAACCTCACATCGCCTGCAACAAGTGGAGCACCTCCAGTCAGTTCATTTAGCTTTCTGACATGGAGCAGAAAATCAATGTAACAGCCAAAACTCTGACCATCCCTACGATGTCACCGGTCACGGCCAGCTGTGCAACCAACATCAATAATTTGTGAAAATAATTGAGCATCTCTTCATCAATCAGCTGACATCAACTTCAGAAAGTCATGAGAGATGAAAGGTGCCTGAATATTCTCTCCGACTGACGTCCTAGAGACAGAGGAGATGTTGTCCTCTGCTACATGAAGCAGCATTTTTGAACAGCAGCTTGTGGCCACGTCAGGTCGTCATCCTGCACTATTTTTTTTTTTTTTTAACAGGAATATCAATAGTTACTTCAGCTCGCTTTCTTCAGACGTCGCTGACTGGTCAAGTCTGCAGCGGTGGTCACATCAATGCTGTCATGAATCTAAGGAGTGGCGTGGCTGTCAGCTCAGGACCAGAGGCTCCACACTGACATTCAAAGCAGCATGACGGCGAGTCTGCAGCAGCGGCGAAGCCAGAAAACATCCATCTACGAGGCACAGCAGGCAGCAACAAAGGCCATTTAGCTAACCATTGACTTCTAGACGGATGTGACCTTCTTATAAACAAACCGTATCTTTGTGTACCACTTTGCATGCGTGTCCCATGTTTAATGCATACAGGGGGGTGAAACAAAACTGTAATTATCTCCATAGGGAGAGGAGTGTGAATATGTTAATCAAAATATAGGCACTTGTTTCCCACCTGTCTTCGTTTCCCGTACGCTGTTGCCATTATGGATTGATTATGTGCTGGCTGGTTCGGCCGGGCTTGTGGGGATTGTAAGGTTCACTAATCTAATGACACAGAAGCACATGCTCCTGACTGCTGAGCCAATAGAGGTCACGTACCTACAGAGATGAAGATAAGGTGGTCCTGATCGTATGCATGAGGTGTACATGTATCTTTTTTTCCCGTAAATGTGGGTGCTTTTCTTATTGACGTGCCCTGATCTTTTTGCAGAGGAGGAAGTGTAGAGGCTACCGTTAAATCATTATGCCCTTGCAAGTACTTTCCAAGACCACTGGGCTGCTACCGTTTTTAATTGAGGAGCTTAAGATTTTACTTCATGCAAGCTTGGGCAGTGAAATAGTAATAGACTGCTTTTGCGGTTGACTTTTCTACGTGAGTGGTGTAATATAAGTTAATTTAATCATCTTGGTAATGTTGTCATATACTTCCTTAACGATACGACCAGACGAGGGATCATTAATAACACCTGAAGACCGTGTCTCTCAATCAGAAATAGAGTAATGCAGCACCGAGCTAGCACTTCACCTCAAAGATCACCGAGGTGAAGTCATCAGTGGAGTCATCAATCAGCTGAACAGCGTCCACACTGGACTTCA
The DNA here is from genome assembly GCA_029814765.1 of Acanthurus leucopareius. NCBI lineage: Eukaryota > Metazoa > Chordata > Actinopteri > Acanthuriformes > Acanthuridae > Acanthurus > Acanthurus leucopareius. Next base: position 4,679,296 of record JAQMCX010000053.1, on the reverse strand, counting down.
TCCACATTCAATTTCAGCTCTTGGCAACACAACAAAAACCGCTCTTACTGGATGATAAGGCCAAATCCAGTGTCTTTTAAAGGCCAAGATAAGACCTGAATAGAGATTAGAGGTGGCCGAGGTTTACGTGAAGAGCCGGGATCCGCTCATGCTAAGGCAAGAGGATAATTGAGCTTCGACGGACTGGCGATAAAGCAACTTTTAATCTCCCTCCCAACTCACTTTCCTGTTGCTGAAAAGAAAGGAAAAAATAGATTTGGCGGAGATCACCTTCAACCCTGACCAACCCTCCACATCCCTCACTTTCTCAAGCTCAAGGTTGTAAAAGCATCTTGCGAGGGCGGGAGGAGGATACGCGGTCGGCACAGTTTGCACGATTCACTGTTTAAAATTTTACGATGCAATTTGGGGATCCTTGCACAGGACTTGCAACAGCCACTCGGTGCAAAAAAAAAAAATAGACCCTCATCTTAATTGAGAATAAATTCATCCACTCTGATATTCACACTAAAGTTCGAGATTAAAGATTAATGATAAACTAATGCTTCTATCAGATTAATCAAGTGATGGGAGATTAAATTTGGATGCTCTCTGGTTTTGGTTTTGATGGCATAATTACTTTTTTTTTTTTTCCCCCTGGTGGAGAGCATCAAAGAGACAGCATTTTACTTCTTGCCACTTTTAAAAAATAAGGATGGAGCTGAAGCCCATAGAGAGGTCACACCGGGTTTTAATTAATTCTTAGCACATGCTTTGATAAAGCTTGCTGTTTTATACGGACGAAGGTTTCCGTATAAATTAAAACAATGCATAGTCACAGTGAGATGATGATCACTCAGATAATCATTGCAAAAATCAATTTACCTTATTAATAAGCATTGTATATTGTAATTACATTAAATCTCTGTGTGCTCTGCTCTTTTAGAAGGTGGGCTGTGAACACAGAAAGGTCTCTATCCGAGAAGCTGCCATGCTTGAGCAAATTTAATTAACATAATTCAGCAGCTGTTTTAAAGTTCTCTCCGGAGATACATTAAAGAATGTAAAAAAAAAATATTCTGCCATGACTATTTTTAACATGCTTTTCCCATATAAGAGGTATATAGGAGAAAAGGGGATTCCGGAGAGATTCAGGATCCATCAATCACAGGCCTCACGCCCCATCAGCCACTGCTGCTTGCACGAGGTTTAAAGATGGCGAGGGCGAACCGTCTGAGGCTCAGTCGAACCCAGACTCAGAAGAGGAGTCTGTTAAACAAGTATAATAGCTTAAATATTACAGTAGTCATCATCTTACAAAGGGATTTTTAGTTTTACAGCCTAAACTTGCACTCCAACGTGTTTGCCATCATGACTTCCACTTCTCTTATGCAAACTCTCATTGTCTGTGCCGACAATTACGCTCTGCACTGGAGGTTTTAGGTTTCTTTTTGATATATTTTACCTGCTTTGGTTGTTTAAATCCACACTTGACATGCATTTCCCTCACAAAAGATGCAGATGAATTAAATGTGAATGAAAGTTATTGGAAGCATGTTAAGTGTAAGTCACTGAAAACAAGCCGCTTGGAAAACTACTTTCAGAGGGAGTTTTTTTATTACCATTAAATATTTCGTGCAAAAACAATGCAACCTTAACGGGATCCGATGACATGCACCGCACCGGCTAAATGGATTACTCTCCTCGTTTTTCGCCCACCAACGCTCACCGTTGGCATTCCTTGCAACAAAAAAAAAAAGCTGCCGACATGAGATCTCTGTAGTTTTAAAATCCCCACATCGACTTCAATAAGTGCAGTTTATGAAACAGCAGCTGAGAAACGGAGCAGCTTTTTCTTCTTCTTCTTCTTTTCTGTTTCTGTTTGCCCCTCATTTTTCTCAGCTCCTCTCTTGAAGTGGCCTCACTCTGTTGTCGCACTAATTCCAATCAGCTTCCCGCCCATCACATCCCCACCCCGCTCTTTTTTCTTTCTTTTTTTCCTCTCTTTTTCCTCTGTCTCCGGCTTGGGTACTCATTCTGAGTCTTTCTCTATGGGTGTGTGATTAGTCAGATTGAGAGCAGGTCTGCAGCTCTCTGATAGCATCCGTCTCTCCCACATTTTCCCGCCTGGAACAAAATAACTTTGGAGTTAAAGAGCTGGAACTGTGAGTGGCTGGCGGTGTATATGTGTGTGTGGGTGTGTGTGTGTACGTGTGTGTGTGGGTGTGTGTGTGGGTGTGTGTGCACACACTACACAGGACCAGTGGATACAAAGCAGGGATGGAGTGAGGCTGCATCTATCGAAATGAGTTATGAAGGCAACTAAAAGACGTCATATGTTTCCTCTGAGTGCTTCTTTTTAATCAAAAAGATACAGAGAAATGGATTGAGAAGATGAATATTTGATAAAGCAAATGTGGTTCCTTCTCAGGGTTTAAATCTCAATTATAGACATGTAGCGATGATGGATCAAATTAAAGGAGTAGTTCAACATTTTGCCTCTTTCATCTTTACCTGTGTGGCCCAGAGGCAGAGAGTAAGATCAATACATATCTAATATTTCTTGGTTAAAAATGAAACCAGGACAGGAGGAATATTAGCTTAGCTTAGCTTAGCATAAAAGCAGAGCACAGATAACAGCAGCGCAACAACAAACAACTGAGACTCCATAAAGTCACTGTTCATGGCCATGAAATAGTCAATCACACAACATCCCATAAAAACAAGAACATGTTTTTCATTTTGACACTTTAACAGTTTGTGCAGAGAGAGCTGGAGGCATCAGTGGGGAGATTTTGTTGTTTTTGAACAGAACCAGGCTAGCTGTTTTTTTTTGCCTCCAATCTGTGCCGACTGTCTCCTGACTCCGGTTTCATATTTATTGGACAGACTGAGATTCACCAGGGCTTCTCCTCATCTAACTCTCAGCAAGAACACAGCACTCGATTCTCCGCCATTTTTAACCATCCCTCAGGGGGAAACGCTAATCACCAAAGGTACCCCTCACGCTGTTAACACTCATGTATGTGCGTTTGTGTGTGTGTGTGTGTGTGTGTGTGTGTGTGTGTGTGTACATGTGAGTTTGAGCTCAGCGGTTCAGCTGAAGGTTTTTTGCCCACAGGGCGACTTTTTATTTGTCAGGTGCTGACTTCCTGATGGAAAGAGGGAAACTAAAAGATTTTACGCCCACTGGCATCAAAATGCTGCTGCTGCCTTGAACCACCATCAGCGTTAGCGACAGATGCTAACTCTCTCTTCCAAGTAGGTCTCTGTTTTCAGGGAAATGGGTAGCATACATGTGGGTTAAGGGTCTAAAATGGAAAAGTATGATTTGTATTTTAAGCGAAATAAGACTCAGCTTAGTGAGGTTTCCCTGCATCGTACATCCAAACGACCGGCTAAGTTGAGTCACAAACTGTTCTTTGGGGCGTGCGACGTGTCCCAGCGGCAGGTCTATAATAAACTGTACCTGGTTGCAATATGTCAGGTGAATTTCAAGCCAGACCGGCTGGATACCTCTGAGATCTCAGAACAATAACTTCGAAACCCTCTTTGTAGACGTATATAGTATAGAGATTTGATAGACTTATTATTTTAAATGTTATTGTTGGGAGGCTGTTTTGTTTCAGTCGTTCAGAACAGTTCCCCCTGAATAACTATGAAGGCCCGCAGCACCTACTGCTCCTCTTTATTCCTTTTCTTTTGCATGCAAAATAAAATAAAAAAAACAGTCAGGGAATCGTTTAGCGAGTCATCTGGTCAGTGAGGAGACAAAGCTCTCCCTCGAGGAGAATCTTAATCACAGCTCGTGCCTTAAAAACCGCGATCTCATCGGAGCCGTTCAGTGTTAAAAGATGTACAAATGTCAGGTTATGCACAGAATGATGAAGGCACAAGGAGTAGCTCAAGTGTTTACATGCATGAATCAGTGTGTGTGTGTGTGGAGGGGAGGGGGTGGGGGGGCTCTTGAGTTCAAGTTTTCCTTCTTCCTTTCTTTTCCCTCCCTCTGCACTTTCTCTTTTTCGGTGCCTGGAGGAAAGAGCTCCGTGATCTCCTGCTTTTCTTTCCAAGCTCATTCTCTTTCATCTTCTCCTGGACCCCTTTTTTTTTCTCCCCTCCTCCCTCCCTCCCTCCCCCATCTCTCCACACCTTCTTTGCTCTCTCTTCTCAGCAACTCAGAACAAACACACACACACACGTGCACATGCACATTCACACACACTCACACACACAAACACACACACTCCAAGGATGCAAATTTCCATCCAACATCATGTCTTTGTTTGCGGAAGCGTAGCTGGCCGGCATACCAAAGTGTGGAACAGGGAGGAACTGATTGTTAGCGAGCCCCCTCCCACCACCACCGCCGCCACCACCTCCAAAACGGAAGATGGACTTTTCTCAGAAACGCTGGAGCACATGTACGGCTGAGTGACCTCGCTGAAGCCTCCATATGCCCTCCATTATGCCTGCAACAGAGTTTTCTTCCGAGGCATTTTCACAAAGTGCTGCTCAGACGATGAAAGACACACTGTGGCCACTTCTTCACACATTTACACACAGTGGTTTAGGAGAGCTGCTGCACGTCACCTGCCCCCACTCTCAACACAACAGAGCAAACCAAAGGGGAGGATTGACACCCATGTTCATAGGAAAGTGATGAAGAGGCATTAAAGATGAGCAATAATTTCTCTTTATGTGTCTTAATGGTGTCAACTATCTACAAAATGTCTGTGTAGATTCTCATTCATCCAGGTCATGATTATCTACAAATTTATCAATGTTATTCTTAACAGCATCCCAGAGCTCAGTGTTATTAATCAGAATGACTTATTTTGTCTGAGCAGCACTCCAAAACCCAGATTTTCAGTTTCTCAAGAGAATAAAATGGAGAAAAGCAATAATTATTATCATATTTCTGTTTTTTTTTAAGCTAGACAGCGATAAAACAGATACTTAAGCTTATTTTTTAGTTACTCACTAATTCTGTAAAACTCTTATTTCAGCACCAATTTAAAAGTGTTTCAATATATATATACTGTATATATGAGCATTTATTTATATGTGAATCATTGGCTTTATGAACAGGCAGCACGGCCTCCTGACTGTGGCTGTGGCAGTTTCACCTGAAGCGTGTTCTCCATCATGTTTTGCGGTGGCGAACACATCATAGCTTTCACAAATCCTTGCTAGTTGGCGGCTTCCCCTCAGTCACCTTACGAGTGCAATCCACCAACGCTGCAGCCGTTTGTTAGCTGGTGGTTTTTAATCACAGCTTCATCGCGAATCAGCTGGTCAATTTTGCGGCGCGTTAAAGGTGATCCCTTGTTAGACCTTGATCGCAGCAGTGATGAGATGACTGAGGCTGCTTAACACAGCGGCACTGCAGTTTGTCTCCGTCTTACAGCGCGAGCACAGCATTAAAAAGAGGCCTCACAAGTCTGTTGTTGGCAAACAGCTTACCAGATGGGCTTACAACGCTGATAGTGTGTGTTTGGGTCGGTATGTGTGGAGGAAAGAGAGAGAGACAGAGAGAGAGAGAGAGAGAGAGAGAGTGTGAGAGAGTGAGACGCCCCCCATGTCATTGTGTCTGCCTATCTCTGTCTCACAAAGACTCGCACTCTCGCACATAAACATATACTCGGCAGTGTAATACAATCAGCAGGGGCAGCAAACACAAGCAGAGAACATCTGCGGAGCAACCGAAAGCCAAATCCTCTCCGCTGGGAGACAGTGACCATGGGCGCCGCGGCATATGGATGGGCCAGGGCTTTCCAACGAGGCCAAATAATGATTGATGCTAGCAGTCGCTCGCTTTGCAACAGTCTGTGCATACCCAATCCACCAGAGAGGCTCCATCGCAGCCAAATGAGCAAATAAACCCTGATTTCATTGTCATTGACGACCAAATTATCCCGAATACTACTCGAATTTTTGACCAGAGTTTGTGGAGTTTCTGTCTCGCCGTATCCGCCATCGGAAGGGGGGAAAAAGAACAGTAATAAGAATGATGAAATGCTGTGTGTCATTGAAACTTTTGGGCTGAGAAATGCAATGCATCCCCTTTTTGGCAGAGTGCTGAGTAAGAGCATGACGAAAAGTTCTGTAACAGCAGCAGCCATCTTAAACTTACAAGAGCCAGAATGATTCATTTCTTTTATTGAATTCAACTCTGAGAACCTTGCAGTAATTTTTTCAGGGTGTAGAGTTTACATGGTCGCAAAGATGAAAAAAACAAAAATAACCATCGGTTAAGATATTCGATTAATGTTTTTTAAATTGCTTGTTTCTTGCATTGTCGTGATATTTTTTTGTGCAAAGTTTTATTAAATTTATTATATTTGAAAGGTGTTTTGTTATGATTTCTGCAGAACTTTTCATACTTCTTTTATAAAACTCCCATAATGGTATGACAGTAACATTGTGTTCAGCCAAACAAAGTGACCTTGCAGCATCGAAGTGACAGTGAAGTGTTGTTGGATGCAGGCAGAGGTTTTCTCAACTGCATCTGTTGTGTAATTTTCTGTGACACATTCGGTGCAAAATGGGTCAAGGGCGAAACGAATGGGGGATGCAAACTGGTGACACCCTGAAATTTTTAGCATTGACACCCCGAGTTTGCAACCCTTTCACTGCATCTCACCGCTGACTGACTCCACAGTGTTTGTTGTGGGTGCACGGAGAATAAACCTGGTTTATTAAATCACTGCATGGATGTGATGACAGAAGGTCGACTCTGTTTGCTCCATCTGCAGCTTCTAATTTGAGGAGCGCGGTGTGCATTTTTTAAAGTGCTGCACATTTTCACGAGTGTCAACTAACGTGGCCGGGATTTAAAGGTGAACCAGGATTAAATGATTCGCAACTATCAGCACACTTTTTGAAAAAAAGGGATAACAAACGGGTCCACTTGATATTTTGCACGGGATAAAAACTCCTACAACAGCAGCAGCTGCAGACATTGTGAGAAAAACAGGATGACTTGGGTTTTTACTGCGACTGGAGACCTTGTGTTGTCCATCCTTTCTGCCTGTTATATGTCCGTCTATCCCATTCTTGTAAACATGATGTCTGCTTAACTTCTCTCAAGGCTATTTCCTCTTGTTTGCCTCTTCTAACACCAGCAGAGGCCAGTTTGATGGCAGGGAATACAGAACCAAGGAGGTGTAATATCACAGAGTTTACTGACAAGGCCGTCAGGTAGTTAGCTCAGCTTGTGGTTCACCTCTCACATTTGAACTCATATTAGCCGACAGCCTCAGGGTGCAAGAAACCCAGCGAGAAAACCCACCTTCGTTCCGTTGTTCCCTGTCGTCAAAATGGCCTCTGTGGACATCTGAGGCCGGCGCTGCATCCTGAGCTTAACCTGTTCTGCAACTGTGTCATCGGTGTGCCAGAACCTTTGGTCACAGCCAAGTGAAGCAGAACTGGGAACTCGTGCCACCACCTGTGCACTCACCTTGATTCCCAAAATAGGGTAACCATGTGCCTGAGGGGAACGAGCCAACCTTAAAAAACTTGTCCACACTCTCAGGAAGAAAAACAGGATAAACAAACTTTCTCGTTAGCAGCAGACTCTTTTTCTCACCCCCCCCGCTGCTCCTCCAAAAGCAGTTTCTTGGTGAAAGACTAATACATGCTGTTCCTCACAGTTCCCAGTTTGCTGTGCAGCTGCGTTCAAGAGACAAATGCATGTTGGAAAAATACATGAGACTTTTTTTTTTTTTTTAAATATATTTCTGGATTCTGTCTGCGGAAAAACCGCGGCCATTGACCCTGCGTCCACACTGCGGCTTTGTGGGAAAAAAAAACAATCAGGCTGAGCTTCGCATGCACTCTGCATACAGCCGCTTTACATCACTGCATCTGCACACACTTGGTGCTGCAGTCTCTGAGGACGTTTGGGCTACTCGCATGCATAAGTATGCACAACTCACCTCCTTTGTCAGACATGTTTCCAGTGGTGACAGTAATGCTAAAGGATAAATGATTGCCTCGGTGTCTGCAGAGTTTTAGTGTAATGCGTCTGTGTTAGTGTGCGACCTCTTCATCATCATGAAGCACAAAGAACTCTTTGTGAAACGCATAACGCAGATTTCCCAGCAGACCTGCTTATAGCTGACACATTTGTTTTTATAACTTGAATACCTCTGCATCTCATACATGCACGCACACAAGCACACCGTCAGTCAGTGCTGCACGATTTGAAAGCGTGCATTTATATATATATATATATATATATGTAAGTGTGATGTGTGTAATATAATTAGAATAGCAGCCTTCCTGAGTGGGTGTGTAATGAACCTCTTGTGCGAGAGCTGCATCGAGAGATTTAATAAAGAAAGTTACAAAGTCATAAATATTGATGTATAAAATAAAAGTGTGCCAATGTGTTAATTAGCACTGTCTGCGTCGTGATTCAGAGCACCTGATGTGATAACAAGTAGTAGGTGAGAGTGATAATCTATGGAATCATAATTTTAGCTTCTTCCTTTTTTCTTTTTTTCTTGCACATCCTGCAGAGGGAACTGCAACCAGCTTTCCTATCGTTCCATCTTTCAGTCACATATCCATCTCACTCCTTCAGGTTCAGGCTTTCGGCTCTCTTAATGGATTCACCGCCGCCATGACATGTTGTTTCTCTCAATTCATCAGTTTCAGTGACTCCCGTCTGCAGCGTAACTTGGCTGAACCACACTGTGAACCTGACATGATATATGACCATGAACACGCACACTTATTAACACACACACACACACACACACACAGGCAGAAAATGAGTGTGAGCAAAATCTGTTCAGTATTTTTATAAAATAGCTCGTGCTGAGGTTTAAATGTGTCAAATGTGTCAAGAAATCAGGTCACATCACATCCGCCAGTGATTTCTACTTCATCTCGCTCGTCGATCATTATGTGAAAGTAGTTGTCAATCTTTTTTTACAACTCAGAAGTGACGTTTTAACTGCTCTAGCTGTGTGGCTCAAAAAAAAAAAAGAAAGGCAGTGTCTGACGGTCAGTCACTCAGCCACTTTGGTCGGACTGAAATATCTTAACAGCTTCTCGATGGGTTGTCATGAAGTTTTCCAGACATTCGTGATTCCCAGAGAAGGAAGCCTGCAGGCTCAGGTGATCCTCTGAATGTTTCATCTGGCTCTACAGTGAATTTGACATTTTTAACAAGAGAAAAATGGGGGAAATGATTGTGTTAGGTGTCCTCTTGTGGTAAACACAATGTTTGATGAGCACCGAAACAATTTTTTACCCGAGCAAGTAATCAGATTAATGCCTTTCGACACCTTTATCAGTGTCAGTGCTGTGATGTGATCTGAAGCCACAACGAAATCTGTCCAAAGTACAATTTACAGGGGATCAAAATCACCTTATTTTTCTAATAAATGAAAGATGCCTCTTTGTAGTTTATCTGAAGTAGTAAAAAGTTTTTTTTCTCATTCACACTCAGTCTCCCTGTGCTCTATTTTCTGACTTCTTACCTTTTCTACAGCAATATTCCCCAAATAATCGTGCTAATAAATGCTGCGCTAATAACATGCGACATGTGATGACAGAAACAGAAGACAGTGTGGATGATTGGCTTCTGTTCTGTCCATTTTTAAAAGACAAAGGCCAATAAAGAGAAATGCGTCGGTGCCCTCACATCGCAAAAAGTCTGAGAAAATTTTTAACGAGGATTTGTTGATTAAAAATGAGTAAAGTTCGGCAACTGAGAAGCAAATGTCTTATCTAAATTTGTTCAAAAAACAGATTTGAGTGGAATACTGAAGAAATCACATTCACACTTTCCCACTTTCTAAATGACAGACAGGACACGAAGGACAGCGAGTGCTTTCGGGGTGAGAACGAAAGAATTTCAAGCACTCTGGACATGGGGACAGTCCTTCAGCAGGACATAACATGACACAGCATCCTTGAAATTCAGCCATTGAAGGACTCTTTCTTTCTTTAACAAGCAGGCATTGCTTCGTTTTCCACACTTGGTGACGACTTGGTGACATTACCAGCAGCTATGTATGAGCGGTGCAAACTTCTGCTACTGTCAAGCAGAATTCTGGGATGTTTTTTTACATGGAAACAGCGACGTGAGGATGTTTTAAGTATTTTTTAGTCTTATTACAGTTAAGGAGAAGCCAGAGATTTTAGCATAACTGACTTATTAAGTGAAAGCACACACACTGAGACTAATTTGTAGCAGAAATGGCACATTACATATTATATGTTGAACAAATCATTTGTATTAAAATAATTTCACTACACGCATCCATTTAATTATATAAAAAATAATCATTTAGAAGGTCCTCCAACTTTTCATCCTTCCATGTTTTATCAGACTTTGCCATAATTTGTTCATCACTTCATTTTACGACCAAAGATCTGCAGATCTATCAAGAGTGCCATCAAGCCTTAGCTTTAGCTCAGGGTGCTTCTAGTTTAGAGCTAATTAGCAAGTGTTAGCATGCTAAGAAGCTTAACTGGGACTTTATTTTAGCATCATCGTTGTGAATATATAACCATGCTCACACTGACATTAACCTCAAAGCACTTCTTGGACTTTAAGCACAAGAGCAGCTAGCTTTTTTTAGCTTTTTATTGAACGTTGGATGTACTCGCCCTGCTTTGTTAAGACTCAAGAAACTGCAGAAACCGTTAACTTCTCTTTTACTGCTTTCACATTCATCTTTCGGACTCGAAATTTCACATTAATATTTAGCATAAAATGAAGTAAAGCCCATGGAATTCCTTATTAAAAAACTGGGGGGAAAAAAATACATTTTATATCTGTTTAAAAATTACTCTGAAATCTCAAAGTAATAAGTCTGATTTTAAGGCTTGGTCATGTTATTCCCAAGGAGTAAATAAAGTGACTCATGGCAGATTCATAACTACCGTGGTAATGCGCTAACAGTTTTATCTTCCTTTGATGTCGGTCATTAGTGATCATTCCACCGCGGCTTTATGTGTTTGAAAAAAAAAACAGCCAAGGCCAAGCTTTTTCTAATTAGCCCTTATTATCCAGAAGTTTATTGCAGTCGTTCTCTGCACGGCTTCACCGCAGTCCTCCTTCAAACAATACCTTTGCATCAGCATCTTTGAACGCCGTTCAGATGCTCTGTTTTCTCCCTCTGCTACTCAACCGAGCGAGCTGCCACACACCAGAACTCCAATAACCAGGATTCACAATGATAGGTATGAAAAGGGACTCTGTGTGTTCAGGCTCATAAATATCTATCTTTCTGGTCGTGAGTGTCTGTGTGTCTGTCTCGGAGCGTCTGCCGGCCCGCGATTACACCCGTGGTAGCTGCTAGCAGTCATGTAATTACGAGCCCTCTTATTGTTGCCTCCTTTTTAAAAGACACACTTTCATTGTTGCTAAGCAGAGCGATGAAACTGGGAAGAAAGATAAAAGGCACTCAGACAGAACGATAGAGTCCACCTGCGATGCTTGAGGGGGGACTCTTGTTCTAAATTATGCCTCCGTTTCGTGGGGAAAAAAAAAAACGATTTTCTAATTCCAGTTCCTCGCATACTTTTGTACGACTGTGTGTCCTATTCACCCTTTCTCTCTTTTTTCTTTCTTCTCTCTCTTTTTTTCAACAAATGACTCATACCCTCTCCCTCTTTCATTCGCTCCCCTCTGACCCACACACACACGCACACACTCACACTCACGCACACACACACACTCTCGGCAACTCTCAGCTCAAATTTCCTCGTCCTTACATCACATGCAGAAAAATCAAAACACGGCGAGAATGAAGGTAAAAGAAGAAGAAGTGTTAGTGGCAGCAAGATGGTAGCAACTCATCTCCCAGAGAGGTTTTCTTTGCCTCTCATTCTTCTTCATTGGTGTAAAAGTACAAGGCTGACAGAATGTTCAAAGTCTTCAGGATCAAAGAAGAGCACCCTGCTTTTTCGGAGTGATGGGGGTGGGATTGGATCCAGAGGGTTAGCTAGTGTCAGACCGCATCATTTTCTCTCTCTACTGTATCCCCCCGCTGTCTGTCTTTCTCTTTCCTCCCCAATGTTCTTCCCCTCTTTTTCCTATCCTCCTCTACATGTTTACTGTATCCCATTTCATCTCTCTCCACCTGTCTGTTTTTTCATCGGCTTGCTCTCCTGATCCGTCACTCTTTCTGCATCGCTCCTCGTTATCTCTCTTCTTAGCCTATGCTGCATCTTTCCTCATCTTAACTCCTCTCATCCATCCATCTATCTCCTCCACCCCTCACTGTCATAATCCATCCAGTTTTATCATTTATGCAGTTTTCTATCTCCCTCCCTCACTCTCTCCCCCTCCACCTGTGCCTCCACCCCCTCCCCGCGGTCTCTTTCATTTCCCACAGAGGCTCATAAGGCCGATGGCTATTTTAATCGGCTGGAGCAGTTTCAAACGTGGCATGACTTAATTTTCAAATTGATGGTAAATGATAAATCAAAGGCACTGTAATATTAAAACGCCTGAAGGAATCCAAGTCCTTAAGGATGCATGCTTACTCTGGAGGTTTACTTCTGGGTGGGCACAATGGAGCACACTCAATTACGATACTTCCTTGTTGCAACCACATGCAAAGATCTGAGGTTTAAATCCATCCCAGCCTCCTCGGATCTGCACAGGAGCAACACAGTTTTCACGGCATGCGTTACAGTTTTGCGTGCAGGTCATCTGCCAATCCTTCTCATTAACCTCTGTGGAGAGCATATGCGTCAAAAAAATGTCAAGGGACGCAGTAATAAGAGTGAGAAATTGCAAGACGGTCGGGGTTGATGGATGGGTCAAACAAACACAGGACTGTCACCCAGAGGACCAGTGTTTGTCCCCAATGTGAAAAAAAGACTCAACATTGATTTATTAAAACATATGTCCGTAAGAAAACCAGTGTAAAATATTTAGTTCATGTCATGTTACATCTTTTTGTAAACCAAACAGAGCAGTTTTGTTGCCTAAAGCTGAAAAAACTACACCCGTTCCACAACATTCACCATTTATTTTTGTTACCATATGGATAAAGGTCACCTGACTCTGGATCTGCTCTGCCCAGAAGTTCATCCAAGGATTGGCATATCGCATGCATGAAAAGCTGGACTTTGGCACATTCACTGTATGCACTTTGAACTCCCAATGTCAACCTTACTTTTTTAAAATTCAGGTTATCATTCTGTCTTCTTCACTGTCTTTTATGAATATTTTCTGAGCCAGAACATATTTTTTTGAATGACACCAAAGAAAAATAAGACTTTTCTGAGTCTTTCATGGTTTGACAACAGAATGTAAAAGCCTTTTCTCAAACAATTAAGAAGAAACTAAAAGATTTATTTAAAAAAAATGAGAGGAATTACAATCTGGAGATCACACATCTGTGGTGAGCAATGCACTACAATCAAAATTATGATAAAAAATGATGAGTCTGCCAGTGAGGTGACAGAGAAGATGACACAGTTGTTGGCTTCTGTGATTTGGTGTTTTTTCTTTTTTTTTTTTGCAGTGATGCACAGTCTCACAGATATGACACCTGTAATAGCTTTGTCAAATATATGCCATTACAGATGAAAGGCTCAACACACAGATGCACACACACACACACACACACACACACACACCTGCATGTTGTTCTCCTTACCTACTATGAAAAACGGGTTGCCAGCCTGTGACTGTGACATTATGGGAACACTAGGTGCTCTGAGCTACAGTTCCTCCTCCCTAATGTGTCCTCTTGAAGTGTGCTGTTTATGACTCGGTGTGTGTGTGTGTGTGTGTGTGTGTGTGTGTGTGTGCATCTGTGTGTGTGTGTGTGTTGGTGTGTGTACATGCTTTATATGGAGGAGGGGCAACAGTGTTATGGAGCTGTTCCCAGAACAGTGGCACATATGTGCACAGTTGCAATGCCGCCTCTTTGATAATGTTGCTACAATACAGGTCAAGCTAATCCAGCAGAGAGAGGAACGTGTGTGTGTGTGTGTGTGTGTGTGCATGCATGCATGTGTCCACTTATAAGTGGCTTGTGTATGTGTATGTTTTTGTGCGTGTGTACAATGCGTACCTATGCATTGCACCAGTTTGTGTAGGTGAATATATCAGCCACCTTTTGTGTGGAGAACTCCCCAAGGCTTTCTCCCTCTCTGTCTCTCTCTCTCTCTCTTTCTGTCTCTATGTCTCTCACTCTCTCTCACTGCATCACTTCCTTTCCAGCCGTTTTGAAATGCAGAGAGCGTTGGAGAGGACTGTGGCTAAGCCAGGGCTTGATGCCGTCTTTCAGATAGGGTGAACTTTTAAAGAGCTGGGAAATAGCTGAACGCTGACGTGTGGGGAGATGAGGGAGGGGGGCGGCAGGCAGTCGGGATCAGACCAGAGCAGAGCCACATCTCAGGGGTGGGCCATAAATAAATGAGGCCAGACCACTGAACTGGCTAAGGTCCGGCTGTTTGGGGTGCAAGGGGGTGGGGAGGAGAAGTTGAGAGGGTGACTGTGAAGTAACAGTGAAGCTATATAACTCTAAGGAGCATGAAAGGACAGTCTAGGATTTGTGGAAGTGGAGATAAGGCGAAGTCCTTAACAGCATGGATGGAGGGGTTTGTTGGTTCCAGCGGGTCGGTTTTGGCTCTTAATATTTACTGCCGGATGAAAGCATTGATTGTTGCCTCAGTTTCCAAATCACTATGATCTGTCCTCCGCTAATGATGTGTCTTGCTTTGGCAGAAATAAACCGGGCTTTGTAAACACGGCAGCGTACCTGCTTCCCTCTGAACTTCCTCCCTCCTCCCAATGCGATTACGAGTGTAATGGGGACATAATAGCATGGCAGACAGAAATGGTGCTCGAACATACAAATCTACCCCCCCTCCCCAAGTCTGCCCATCCTCAGCCAACCCCCGCCGCCCCCTGCTATTGCTCCCACTAATTCGTCTGTCTCTGCTCCTGCTCAGGGAAATACAATCAGAGCATAAGCCATTGACAAATTCCCATTATGTGCAATTTCATGGACGATAAACCCATTTGAAATCAGAATGATCCCCTGAATGTATGCATGCAGCTCCCCCCAATGAGCTAATTATGATTTTTTTCCTTTTTTTTATTATTATTTACTCTCATGGAACCCAGGAGACGGATTTTATTTCTTGAAATGAAGCTGGGCAGGGAAATCGGAGAAAAACGCCAGTGCATAAAAGAGCAACGGTGGGGGAAAAAAACCAAACAACAACAGGGCTTTGTGTCACAAGGTTTTATCGGAGACGCAAGTTTTTGACGGGCATTTTATTCCACGAGACAGATTTGTCCGACATCCAGAGTGATTTTCCGACTGGGGTGAATTCCAAAAATCAGGTTCGGTGAAAACTGAATTTATAACTCTGAGATTTGATTTTATGTTCTGGAAAGAGAGTTCACGTAAACTCCGGATCAATTTTTTACGGTATTTTATTCTAACATGTTCGTCAGGAGGTTTTCTACAATAAACTCTGACTCTCCCTCTCTGACTCCACCCTTTCTGTGAGTCTGAGGCAGTTTTCTGATACTTTCACTTCCTTATTCATATGAAAATGGTCCATATCAAAGCATATATCACAACACATTAATTTCCAGACGTTTACATTTTGAGATAATCAAAATCCAAGTTAGACATTACTTTGTTACATGAGGATTTTCTCTGACATGAACACTTATTTTAACAATATGTCATCAGTGTCCAGACAGAGACAACAATCTCTGGTCATCTGGATTAAACTTCATTTTAGGAGAAATCTATATATTTTCCATTATTACACTGAGTCTGCTGACAGTGAGGCAGATATCAGATTGCAGTGAAACATTTCTGCGGCATTCACTGTTTAAATAAAACCAGTCTGCACGTAGCTTTCGACATGTGTCACCCCGGCATTTGTTATGTTGTGACTGGTTGTACTGTTGAAACATTTCTCACATAACTGTCATATTATGTTGGAGATTATGTGAATATTTCTGAGTGAAGGTCATTGTAGCGCAGCCGAAATCACTTGAAGAATCTACAAGTGGAATGATGAAGTTTAAGTTTAAAACAGGCTGCAGAAATCTCTGTGTGTTTTGACAGCTTTTTTAGCGATCAGATGTTCAGATGTGCACACGGAAAATTTTAGTCATTAATTGCCCTTCGAAATAAGAAACTCAAACTCCCTCAAATAACAGAACTTTCTACAACCCGAAACTTTTCCCTTTGAATCACAACCTGTTGAATGTTGATGCTCATTTCTGAACGAAGTGCACTCCTGTTTTATGTTCCAGTGATGTTACAAGCCTGTGATCAGAGCTTCCAAGCTTTTATACTTCTGCAATCAGTAGATTAAAGCAGCAAAGCCCCTTATGCACATACATAAGCATGCACATACTCAGACACAAACGCACACAAACACACACTAAAAGTCTCCCCAAAGCAACAATAGGGGTTCAAGTGTCAAGGTAAGCTTGTTTTTCTGGAGTAAATGTAAAAGAAATGTTTTTCTCTCTCTCTCTTATTCGACGGGAACAGCTTTTCTCCATCCATCTATCATCATGTCTCCGAATGTTCGTCCTACGTTGTTATACGTTTGTTGCTACAGCAACAACTGTGTCTTCCCGCAGTGGAAAAACGATGTCACGGTGACCGGTTTTTCTGATATTCAAGATAGGAGTGTCGGGTGTAAAATTGCCAAGATTGGAGAGATGATTCAAAGACACCGTCCTACTGTGGTTTTATCATGTTTCCTCTCTCCACAGCCCACTCACACAAAAACACTATCACAACTCCGAAAGTCACGTAGTCTCATTCTTTACCTGAGGATTTTTTTGTAGGATGACGTCTTTTGCAATTTGCCCACCTTAATGTGCAGCATACATCACTCCACCTTCGGTATAAACACTATAAATCTTCTCATTCCGAGTAACCTTTCCTCCAACTTCACAACCTCGAATGTGAAACACTTTAAAAAATCTTTTCACTGGAATGAATGAATGAATGAATGAATGCACGGCTCTGTGTTTGCATAAGTCTCTATTTTGATGTACATTTCCATTAAAGATGTGATCCGTGAATTGCACACAGTCACTCTGGAGAAGTTACATCTTTTGAAACGCTGCACGGACGATAAATAAATCCTTGTGTTTGCTGCAACAGAAGTAGAGAGCGGCGGGATTCAAAAACAGCTCCATAATTCATACGGTTCTACAGGCTGAGGTCTCATGCATGAAAGACACAGTGGACCATAGATTATTTACAGCTTTATTTGCATCTGTAGCTTTTGTTTGCTGCTCGATGCTTAAGTTAATGAAATTTCTGCCGAAGATTAGCACGTAGCTCTAAATAGCCCCCAGCTTTTTCTTCAATTGGTTGTAGCCATTCATTATGTTCCTCGTGCTTCCCCCATTTTTTAGACCGTAAACTCCGGTCTTCCTCTCAGAAACGCTGGGATTGTGGCATCATCAATCGTTGCAGCTGTAAACTAATTACATACATCCAGATACGATTATGCTTCTGTGCATCGTTACAGCAAGGGGTCACTTTTGACATAATGGTCCGTCTGCTCGCAGAACAGTCTTATGATATTGGCTTTCTGATCCATAACTTAGCTCGATTGCAGCATCGTTCAGACGAGGCAGCTCATGTCATCGTCTAGGCCTGTCTGCTTTGGTATAAGAGTGGAGATACATAAGACAGAAAAGTGATGCTTCCACCAGCTCAGCACTCATTTTTTTTATTGAGGAAAGAGGGAGACGGTCATTTTATGTAAGTCACTTTTAGAGAAACCTCTATAGCAAATTGACACTGATGATTCTAGTGAGAGACACTACGAAAGGAAATGAATCTTCAGCTGCTGAGTAAGCTGGACTGCACTTTATATATAAATTCTTTACATTCCTCTGTTTTAGCTTCACTTCACTTCGTTTCATCACTTAATTTAATAAAAACAAGACTTCTTGACCATTTTAGAAACAGTTTTTTTCAAGATTGCAATCGGTATTTATGGTTTAGAGGACTGCATTGGCGTAATAGTTTAGTTTTTTGCAAACATGAAAGAGTTATTTTGTCTGTACTCAAACTTGTAGGCTTATTTGACAGAATTGTTATATTTCTGAACATTGGCACTGTACTGTGTTGAGGGAAAATTACTGTCAAAAAGACAATGCATGTGGTTTCAAGTCAAGTTTCAGAGATCTGGTCTCTTTTTGAAATGTACTGCAAGGATAACATCTGCTGAAGCTCTTTAAACCTGAACCATCTTGACAGGTAACTCTCACCCCTCTTGCTCTTGCAGTAAATTGGTGCTGCACAAGATGCTATTATAGTAAACCCTGTTTATTATGGGCACACACACATTTAGTACCAGACCATGTAAGAGAATTTCCTCCTTTTTTTATTTTTAATCCATGATATCATTTGAATTTAATCTCATCCTTCAGTCCAAATCCACACAACACAAGTAACATAAAAGGAAGAAATGTTTTGTCCAGAAGAAAAAAAAAGAGTGGGTATCTGCACCGCGCGAGGCAAAAAAGAAGAATATTTTAAAAACATGGCTTTGATCCTAGAACAGTTTCTCCTGCTTGTGTAGCAGCCATTTATCATTGTGTAATCTCGCACATAAAGGGCTTCACATAAGGATTTCGACTTAGCTTGTTTCTGCTGCTGCACTTTATATGAGAAGATAAATCACTGGTGAGGCATTGCACACATATGTACCTGCACATGCATGCTTGGACCCGACTTTAGGTTTAAAATATCAACATTTAAAGTTAAAAAAAGAAACCAAAAATCAACAACTCCCAGTCGAGCAAGTTTTGACGGTTGTCATGGATTCACAGCAAGCGAACTTCGAACGGAGAAAAACAAGTTTAAAAGGAAACACGCTCATAACCAAAATAGACTGTGCATGCATATTGTTTCTGTGCAGCAGCCTGTTATTAGGCCTCTCATGTGGCCAGAACTGTTAGCAGGTAACTTTCAGGGCATCAACACTTCTGAATCATCACCTGCAGATTCTGGTTTCTGTACGGTGTTTATATATTTCTCAGACAGTCTCACTGCCCACATGGACGCTTACAGATGTCTCAGTGTTGTCCTCAGACAATAATGGCAAACATTGTCTGGATCAGTGGTGTCTGGGATTTAATAAAATAGACAGTTGTGCTTGACCAGAGGTTGTGTGCTCCACCCAAATGGACCAATTAGTAATAATGTGAAAACCTTACACCTAATGAGTTCTACAAAGCATATGATGAAATAATCCAAAAAATGGTATTTCAAATTAAAATTAGGGATAGTCCGATTATCGACCAGGCCGATTATCGACCAGGCCGATTATCGGCGCCGATATCTGGCATTTTGACGCATATCAGCATCGGCCTTTTCTTTTTTTTTAATCCGATGGCCGATAAGAGATCAGTTTAAAAATGGGTTATTTTGGCTCTGATGCAGCCGCGCCTTTCTGTCTGCAGTCACTACTCTGTCTCCAGCATTGTCCCACCCACACCACCATCTGATTGGTTACATGCTGAGCCACGGCACGGGTAACAGCCAATCAGCAGTGAAAGCTGTGCGTGCACAGTGCTCTCACACACACGGCGGAAAGGAGAAAGTTTTGCCGAGTGGAGAAGCTCTCCAGAGCAGATATGAATATCGGCTCCAAATATCGGTTATCGGCCTTGATTAGTAATAATCGGTATCGGCCCTTAAAAAACCATATCAGTCTATCTCTAATTAAAATATGTTGTTGCTTTTAGACCGCTTTGGTCTTTGTATTCCAATTTAATCTGGACTAAACTGCGATAATGACAAATATTTCACTGAAATGTTACTTGAGGTCAGCTTCATAGTTCATCAGCATGTAAAGTGATTTACTGCAGTTCACATTTGTTGATGATAACAGTCTTTTCAATAGTTATAGGCTTTTAGTGAATACAGTGTGTTTTCTATTGGCTGTTATTATGACGAACATCTGGTAGGTCACATCAGTTTAAGCTAAAGACATTAAAAATCTCCTTGAATAAACCTTTTGCTTTCTCTAAGGTTCCCCTTCGGCTGCTAAGCTTACGTTGCTAATGTAGCGTAAAATTGTATGTTTTTTTATCAGATTTCAGTTCTTCCTGTAAGTGTAAAATGCCTACAGACTTGTGAATCCAGTTGTTTTGGGAAAAAGGATTCTTGTCTCCAGCTGTTCCAATAAAGGGGTCAGTGTTTTATGAAGTGATGATGAAGGAAAAAAATCTAATAAATACATTTTAAAGTAAAAGTTTTGTCTTAAAACACACACAGGGTGCAGAGAGAAAATGGTAAGAAAGTAAAAATGACAATCATAAGCAGCTTTAAACCGACCTGACCAGCAGAATCATTACTGACAGAAAACATTTGCAGCACAGATGTGAGAAAAACAGAAACAGCTAATTTGCACCAAACGCTCGCCTTCTTATTGTTAAACTCAAATGCCCCGCTGATGTGAAACTTTTTGTGCTTCAAATCACTTTGCACCAGTTTGAGAACTCAAACTGTCCGAGAGGCTCTTTCCTTTGAATTAAACACCACTGTTATGAAATATCAGTCACACTTTTAGGGAAAGTTCAGCTTCATGTGGACTTAAAAAACTGTTCAATGAGCAGCTTAGTAACTTTCACAGATATTATTTTTGGACCAGCCTTTGTTCTCTCAGCTCCCTTTTTCCTCTTTTCTCTCCAGAATAGTCACAATGACTGTAACAAAGAGAATTAAATATGAGTGGCATGTTAGCCAAATATGAGGAGAACAAAGTGGGACAAAGAAATACCATACAAACCATTAATTAAAATGCTTGGAAGCGTGTTTGAGTCATGCTGTATTGAGTTGGAAAGTCTTTTTTTTTTCTCTCTCTCTCTCTTCTCTCTCTTTTAACCAATTTAATAATTAAGCTGCCTTTGTTAATTAAACCATGTATACTGCAGGGGGGATAAAAAACTAAAATCATTTCTACTTTTGAGCTTTCTAAACTGCTGTATGTTTGCTTTGAATGATCCTCCAAATTTCCACTCTGTTTGAAATAAAATGGATTTGTTCACTTGTGAAGGGAGTATTTTTTCTTCTTTTTTTTCTTTTATTGCTCTGAGTAGATTGTCAGAGAGAAGATAGTTGGGCTTTTTATAGTTAAGACTACAATGACAGTGCGTGATAGACAGACTAACTGTACGTATTTCTCTTCAAACACAAGGCATTATCTCATAACCCATTCGTCTGCTTTTTTTTTAAGGGGATGTTGCAGTGAGACCCGTTAAATGACAACTTTGACTCCTTTTTTCGAACTTAATTTGTATTTCAAACCTAAATTGTCGTACAAACTTCATGAAATCTCTTCTCCTTGGCACATAACCTCCTGTAAAAAGGTAAATTATCATTTTCACTCTTTGGTTTTTGTACAGATTAAATAACCAGGAGACCGTACGTTGCCTGAGAGCTTTAGAGTTGTTGCTGTTAAGTAGATTTTGTTCCCTTTGAACTGAGTCAAGCTGCTGGTTTTTCTCTTTTTTCCAGATCTTCTGTCAAGCTCAGGTAACCTGCTGCCTGCTGTAGCAACAGATTTAGCATGAAGGCATTAAAGAGGCGTCGGTTTTCTCATCTGGAGAGCCAATAAGCACAAGTTATTTCTGCAAAGTCTCAATCGTGTCTAATAACATTTTTTCCACTCAATTCAAGAAGTGGAATCATTCTGTGTTGAACTTTTAAGTATTAGTATTTGATTAACTGGTGAAGTCAAGTAATTGGTGAGTCATTGAATGCATCGTGAGGAGCTGGATGGTGAATGCAGCACTCCTTCATAATCACCTCATATAGTGATTTGCTTTACAGGATGAAGTGAAATTTTTTCTTCAAGTACTTTATTACCAGACTTTTTTTTTTCCCATTAATGTGAACTTGTTGCATATTCATCTTTTGGATTTGATCGTGTTTTTGATTTGATTTGATTTTTTTTTTTTACTGCAAGCTGGTTCAAGAGAAACATAAATGCTGGCAAAGTTAGACGACTCACAGCAGAAGGAAGGCAATCAATCCACCAGGCTTCAAAAGAGCAAATATCCAGCATCTAATGAATCACCACACTGGAAGATGTCCTAATCTCAGTGTAGCAGAGTACAGACTGCAGTAAATGATAGATGGCTATACTCTTCAACAGCAGGGATTTTTGTTGGACTCGCAGCAGTGAATCAGTCACAGGCTGTCCTGAATAATAATACAACAACACCGATTTCAGCACCAAAGCAGTGTATTAATATTCTATATTCTAAGATGTTAGATTTTTACCTCACGGTCTTTCCGTATAGATCCTCGCACGGTTCACTCCTCTGTGGTTGATGTACGTATCTTTTGTTTTTAATCTCACTCCGACTTGAAGAGCTTGACAGTTCCGTGTCATGTTTTTTTTTTTTTAAAAATGCCTCCCTCTTTTTTTGAGCAGCGTGTCATAATTTGTCTTATCTGAAGAAAAAAATCAGCTTCACAAGACTAACAGCCCCCTGACAAAAAAAAAAAAAAAAAAAAAAAGACTTAAGAGGACTCTTGGCAAAGTCATTGAAATAAAAAAAAGTCATTGATATAAAAATAGATACAAAGATTCGGCTTGTTTTCAAGCCTTTCGTGACATATTGATGCTAATCCCTTTAGGATATCAAAGTTTCAGCCTTTTATATCCCAACATATCATTCTATTTAAACAAACCAGTGTCGATCTTTCAAATGTGGAACGGTTTGTTTCATGGTGGAGAATGAAGATGAAGTTTGAGACATTCCATTTTTTTGATTTAACATGCATTCCAGCTCATTTCTTAAAGCCCTATCACTGTGATGAGAGACAGCCAGAGCATTATTAAAAAAGATAAGAAACAAGGAAGGAGGCTGAGGATGTGCTAATGTAGCACAGACCTCTGCCAACATGAGCCGGGGACTTTTTGTTTTTTGAAACAGGACCAATATGGAACAGTGTGAATTCATGTTGGAGACTGTAGAGTCAGCTGCAACCTCAAAGCTTGTTTTCTGCTAAATGAAACGGTCTTGGCTTGTCCTCAAGCAAACTAAATATCTAGAATTTTTCCGTTTTGGTATCAATTATTGTAGAAAAAAAAAGATAAAATAAGAGAGGGCTGTGCAATATTTGATGGTCTTTTTTCATGTCGCCTACTCGACATTAAAAGAGTTTCCAGAGAAGCTAAAAAATGATTTCTAAAAAAGTAGCAACATGATGTCCATTCTTGTAATGGATGCTATAAAGCTGATTGATTGGGTCGTTATGTCCTAAGGAAATAAAATATTTAAATAAATAATTTTTCTTTGAATAAAATTACCGACTCAAAAGAAGAAAAATCACTATGGGCTGTTCATCCGACGTGCTCCTCGATTTGCATTGCGATGTAAAGGAATCCTCTCCAGCTCTCAGTGTGTGGGCCGCTTTCTGCATAACGACGATTTAAACTGTTCGTTCGCCGTCACCGTTTTTTTTTTTTTTTTCCAAGATCTCATGTTTTACACTTCAAACTGTGCTGATGGTGCCATGTGCAATCTGACTGACTTTCACACATCGCCGGTTTTGACTTTTGAATCTATTCCTTTTATCCTAAAAGTCTTTTTTTTTTTTTAATCTGTCCTTGTGTGCTACAGATAGTCTGTCAGCGCTGAACAATCAAGTCTGCATATTCAGCCAGCTTTATAATTAGTCCTCCATGAATAGGGGTTGAAACATGAAAAATCTACCTCTTAGGACACTGTCACACTTTGCACTTTTGAAAAGTGGCTTAATTGGGACCAAACTCTGTTGCTATGACATCTAATAGGAGCATGTAAAGAAACACAGCAGAAACAGACATTTCCACATAAAAGTAAAAGGGGATTGCTTTGATTCTCGGACTACATACAGTGGCTAACAAGGGAACCTTTTGTTATTCTTCGCATTGAGTTCGTCCCAATTTAAAACACTCCAAAGTGTGTTTGCAAAAAAAAAAAAACTTTGAATAAGCCGCTCGGATGATGCAAAACTGTGTTGCGTAAAATGTTGTTGTGTTTTTTTTTGTATGTGTGTGTGTGTTTTATGCAAAAGTGGTGACATTTCATTGTGTCTTTGAACCCGGCACAGATCATAAACAGTATCATCGCATTTATAAAGAAAAAGAGCAGCTTGTTTTTCAGTTACAGCATTGTCCTGCTGGAAGAATAGCGCTCGGGAATAATGGTACCAATGACGTGAATGAAAAGCCAGAAACACAACCCCCACCCCCCCCCCAACACTGAAGAACAGAGAATCATTGATTAAAGCCATGACATATTTTCTGAATGAATCATATATTGTGTAATACTGGACCAGTCTACCCATATCCTGTTTTGGTACTTTTGGTCCGTCATGCTAACTGTAGATGATTAAAATGTGTTCAAATATGACAGTTGCAGTATTGAGCATCATGATAAGTCAGTGTGTCGGCGCGTTCTGCAGCTGATAAAATCACTGCAGTGTGTTACATGTTGTACATTAAGATTGCATATGACATGTTTCAATCATGAATCACTGTGTACTCGCACAACTGAATAAATCACTTAAACCTCTTCTGTTCAGACATTAAAGTCAGTCGCTCACAAATGCAGAACATGATAGGCGGTTACAGAAGTCCTTGCAGCCAGCTCTGAGCGATGTAACTTATATATTATTCATTTTAAAGTAGTTACAGTGCATCAGCTATACCGTCCTCCCACTGTGCTAAGCTACAGCGCACGCTTCACCACAGAGGCATCTTATAATGTTCCCTTAGGACGACCTCAATGTCGGTCTCAGTCTGTCAAACAGCTGAGTCCATTAGAAAATAACATGCCTGAGAAAAGTAACCTGCAGTACACTAATGCACAAATCTTTTCCTCAGGAAAGTCAGAGTTGAATTGTCCGACTACACGATTTGTGTCAGTGTAACAGAGTGCCATTTACTGTAAACTGTGCCAGCTAGGACATGTTTTGAAAGGCACTTTTCATTTGAATCACACTCTCATGGAGCAGTATGTGGCTACTCGACCGAAATGTTTTTGAAAAGGAAAACTTATAATTTTGATCATGCACAAGGACTTGAGTGAAATAGCGACAAATCTAATAAAAATCAGTTCTTTGAGTGTTAAAAATCTGTTGCCTGAAGGCATGAGAGCAGCTCTGCAACTTTTTAAGGGTTTTAGGGTTTTCCTCCTCAGAGGATAGAAGCTAATGTTGTCAGAGTAAAGCCACATTGCAGAAGCAAACATTTTAATTATTTAATTAACAATTTTTTTGTATTCTTTCACGTTTAAGAGTTGATGTTGCCTGCTGAGTCCTGTGAAGACGTAGTTGTGATGCTATTGTTGCTTTTGTCAACAAGAATATTTTCTCAAAGCTTATTCCCAAAAAATCTTATATCATTTTTTTTTTTTTTTTTTGTCCGGAAAATAGCTTTATGTCAGTAGATGCGTGAGCGGTCTGTTTGTTTGAATTCTGGGTGACCCTGATTGAATCATGAAATATTAACTACATCAATCTCAGACAGAAACAAAAGAAACACAGGCCAGTCACTTTGTGTGCGCGTGCGTGTGTTGTGTGTGTGTGTGTGTGTGTGTGTTTGTGCGTTTGTGTGTCCTTTATTTTTTCATCGCTGAAGCTTTTGTTTCAAACAATGCAGTGACCTTTGCTGAAAGTGCAGAGATTGAGTGACAGTTTACAGTCCTGCAACGGCTGAATGAACTGTAAACCAAGGAATTTAATCAACAGGACGCAGTATGTTCAAAGAGTTATTGTGTTTGTTGTGTTTTAAGGAAAAATACACAACCAAATTGCTGCGAATCATCCAATGCATGTGATGGAAATAAACAGACATTTGACCTAATGGACAGGTCTACATGTTATGATGTTTTCTTTTATTTTGGAAATTTTTCACCCTGTCATAAACGACAACGTTAACAACAAAAGCACACTGCAGTTAATTGGCACATCTATTGTTAGCCCACAGTAAAACAATAAAAGAATATTCAAGTAAACCAAAAAAAACATGCAAAAATCATGTCAGAATACATGTCGCAGTCAGTGAATGCATTTTAGAATATGTTTAATCGTCAGTTTTTCACATATCCCGGTCAAATCCATTCCAATTAAATGTCCCGTTGCTTCTCCTTTTGCTTCTTTAATGTCTGCCTTCAAAGAGTGAACACTGTGTTGGGTTGTTAGAAACAGCCGTCAATTACAACCCAAGAGAGCAGCATTCTTCCACCAGACTCATTATGTAAAATGAAACATAAAAATAAGCTTAATTTTACCAAGATGCAGATTTAAAAAATGAATTTGGATTCCAATTTCCGTCCGGAGAGATGTGCGACAGAGATGGAATGAACAAAGCCTCAGTGAAAGCAATTGTCTGTTACACCAAAATAAATCACATTTGCACAAACGATGAAGTTAAATAGCTGCTGCAAGACCCAATCAATACTGAGCATTAAGACACCATAGTTATCATATAAAAGGAGCAAAACTGTGATTTTTCTAAACTAGCTACTCTCCACAAAACCCATCCCATTATAGCTCTAAAACGTACACGGTGAACAGCGACTGTCCACAAGTCTGAGGACAACTTCGCTTTTTTCCACTTCAAATTAGAAAAATAAGAATTGCAACACAATAATATCTATGAGATGAAAGTGCTGACTCTTAGGTTCAATGTGTAGTGTTTGCATCCCCATCTGATGAACCGTGTTAAAAAGATAGCCCTTTTTATGCATACTCACCCCTCCCCCCCCTCAAGCTGAAAATGGCTGAGTCCTAAAATGTTCGCAAAAAAAAAAACAGAAAGCAAACGCCTCCAAACATCCTATAAGCTGAAAGTCAGCACTTTAACCTCAGAGTCATTCATCCTTGGCACTGGAGTGAAGCCAAAACAATTAAAAAAACATATTGCTATCCTAATCCTGAGGGACTACAGTGTGTATGATGCCATATCAGTAGTTAAATGTCCTCTACTTTGTAAGGGCTAAAATGGCAAAAACAAGTTCAGCCGTCACTGTTTACTCCAGATAGTGTCCTGGTTTGCATCCTTAAAGGAGCAGAATGCACTGTATTTCTGCTCAAACAGGGCAGATATGCAGATATGCATCCTCTCTCATCCTAATCACAATATTCTGCATCACCACTTTGAGATGTAGAAGGTGAGTATATGTTAATATATACAATTTTTGCTAAAATAACTGTGAATTCCAAGAAGACTCCTTTTCCTGGAGTCATGGACAGATGCTGTCAAGCATAACCCCGACCTAGAGGTATCGAGCTGACACAGACTCTGTTTGCAAGCCAAAGTAGCTCACAAATTAGTTCAATCTGGCACCCTGCTTCAGTATACTTGCATTGGTATAGGCAAGTGACAAGGGCTCATAAATATATATCTTATGCTCCTCCACAGTGTATATTTATACATATATGGTAGCTATATATGGATATGTGTGTTTGTTTCCACTTCTTAACCTCAAGCAGCTTAAATTGCAGGTGATGTTCACTGGAGTCATGGGCTCAGATTGGTTGGAAGTAAAGTTTTTGGGCAGTCTGGAGGAAAAAACCTGTAATCATCAGCAGGCAGGACCCTGCTGTCCATGCCCTTTGCTGGCTTCCTAAGTAGAGCTGGTGCAGCAGCAGATGGACCTGCAATGCTGCTCTGACTGCACCACAAGGATCTGCATATGTGCGTGTGCACCTTGGTGTGTGTTTTTATGTATGTGTGTGCGTTACTACCCCAGGATTCACCTCTGGCTTCTATAGCGAAAACAGACGGCTCCCAGTCATTATGCCATGTTTCAGAGATGACGAGCAGTACGTTGATGGATTATGGTTGGTCTTAATGCATGTGTATGTGTGTAAACATATGTGTCTATGTGTGAATCAGGTCACCTCCACTCCCTCCTGACCTTCCCCAGTTTCCTCCATGCCCCCTCTCTCCTTCCATCTATCTCTCCCACCCTCCTTCTCAGCAGCAGTTCTCTGCAAAGGTTATTAACACAGTGAGAGGAGCCACAATTCTTCAAACCTCAGGGATCCAATAAACAGCCACAGCACACTCGATCACGTATGTTAAATATGTGTAAAACATTTAACACTTTTCATTATCTCGGCACACTTTTAGGTAAATGATAGAAAATTAAGTTAAAATGATGCCTCCAAAAAGAATAGGGCTGCACCGCACTGTTATTTACCTTTTTTTTTTTTTCAATTACAGTGCACCTGACAAAACCGTTGTGCTTCGTAATAACACAAGGGAGATACACTGCACTCTGCTGTTATCATTTCAGTGTATTTTCATTCATTGATAAGCAGTGTGTGCCACAGCTGTGTGGGGGAGTTTCTTTGTCACACTGCTGATCTGAATCTGCCTTTATTTCCTACTGTTGTTGGAAATATAA
The DNA here is from genome assembly GCA_029814765.1 of Acanthurus leucopareius. Taxonomy (NCBI): domain Eukaryota; kingdom Metazoa; phylum Chordata; class Actinopteri; order Acanthuriformes; family Acanthuridae; genus Acanthurus; species Acanthurus leucopareius. The sequence continues at coordinate 4,650,909 of JAQMCX010000053.1, read as the reverse complement.
GCAGGTCATGGGTCGCTGTGGTTATGAGTTGAAGGAAAGGCGATCTGAGAGGCAAATTACATTGAATTATAATAATTCACGTCAGGCACTTTGCTGATATTGTTCATTTGAGTGAGTCACTCAGCGATGTCTAAAGAGTCTAAAGAGAACGTAATTACGAGCGACAGTGATAAGGGCAGGATGTTCATTACGCCTACATTACATTACATTACACTTCCTGTGGGGTCCCCCATGGCTCTGTACTGGGTCCATTCCTTTTCTGTACATGCTCCTATGAGATAACATTATCCATAAACCTAATCTCTCTTTTACCTTTCTCCTTTCAGCTTTTTACCTCTTTTTACCAACAACAACCAGATGTTAGCTCCCTTTTCCAGTCACCTAACAACAAAGGTGTAGGTTATTTATCTGGGTCAGGTGGGCACAATGAAGTGAAATAAAGCCTTTTTCTTTATTAATAAAAAATTTGTATCATCTGGCAAACAGTGAATTATGATTAAAATAAAAATAGTAATGTAGGAACCAAATAATCCCCAAGAATTTTTATTTAAGATACCAAATATATTAATAAATGGTTCAAAAAAGAATGTTTAACAAAATTCTAAAATTGAAATTCCATTGTTAATAGAAACAGATGACCCAAAAAATGTTCTCATATTTACCAAAAAGTGCACCACTGTCTTTTACTTTATTATCTTTGATCGATCATCATTTCTACCATCCTCTTAGAAAAAAATATTGATAAATAAAAACAGTTAATCATTTTTACCCCCAAATATGCAAAAAAAGATCTCGTAGTCCCTCTTGAGTGACTTTGACCTTCCTTAAAGGCTGAGTAAAATCCCAACAACCTCATCTTAGAAGGTTATGTCACCTGAGAGGGAAAATTCTCTGCAATTTTAACATTTTGATCAAATCAGATCTTTAACCATCTGGATTCTTGTTTGGACAGAAAAAAGAAAAGGTTTGGTCTTTTAGAGAATGAGTCATACTGCAGCTGTTAATGTAAAAATTCAAATCAGTTTTCTGTACTTGAGACCTGAAGAAAGTCATCTTTCTGTTTTTATCCATTTGCCGTGATTACTGCATTTCTTTGGCTGTATTATTTTTTTTATACCACCTAGTTTTAAAATGCTGCTGTCAGGGTCTTAAAAAAGGTCAAAAAAGTTCTACCAACATTTTTTTTACTGTCTTCTAAGAAAAGCTATGTTTTAAACCTTGTTAACATGCGCATATGATGTTTTTATATTTATATGCTAAAAGACAAAGGCTATCATGGGTGAAATAAGCAATAAAAGTGATGCTAAAGCACTTTCACCTTGGAACTTTAGTGTATCAATGACAGTCTCACAATTATGGATTCAGATAGCCAGGGTTTCGTACCGTACCGAAGGCTCATGCAGTGTGGGACTACAGTGAAATGAGGGGTATCAGGGGAAAGCCAGGTGCAGCTACAAGGGATATTTGATAGGTTCTTAGCTGAGGAAGATGGAGATGAGGTTTATGACTCTCTAAGCATGCACATGCACTTGAACTTTTGGAGTGATTATGCAGAAAGTGTGAAGTTAATAACTTTTGTGGTATTTGAGTTTTGGGTAAATTGCAAGTCAGCACTGTCTGAGAAAATGGACAGTATTCGCCTTTGTGCAGTCATCCACTCCTCCGGTTCAAGGGTTTATCACCAGTGCTTAATTTGTAAATCATGAGGTCCTGAAACACAGAGGGAGTGCTGTTCCATCAGGTCACAGGGAAAGGAAAAGTCACATATGGATTAAAACTCCACAGTGCCTGGATGAACAGCTGGTTACTTGCTGCTAAAACTAAACAAAACTCAACTGAATGTGATCAAATCACAACCTTATTGATCAGATAACTCACATTCTCACTCAAAACTTGCAGGGGAAGGTGTGTCAACAGCTGTTTTAAGGTTTTTAGGCAGTTCTCTATCTCTTTGTCTTCATTCTCTTTTATTTCTTTCTCTCTTTCAACATCCCTTTACTTCACTGTTGTATCTCCTCAGTCTTTGAATGGCTACAATGGAGGAAAAAATTAAATTAGGGCTGAAACTTCTATTTAATACCACAAAAAGCAGGTATACTTAGAAAGTAAGTGTTATGTTCTGTCTGTCTTTCTCTGTTAATCAGTCTCATTCTCTCTGTTGCAGCACTATGAATAGTGCCTCACCTACTCACAAACCTCATATTTGATCCATATTAATTTCCCCATCTCAAACCACACGCGATCACGTGTTTAGCTGCGGGGCTTGCAGTGATTTTAACAGACATTTTGCCACTCTCCTCTCGTGGCAGATGGTCTGCAATGTTTCCCAATTCAAATAGCAGTGACTAAAATTATCTCACATGACATTTCACATAACTCAAACACCTCAAGCGTCACCTCAGGTTCCTTTCTCTTACTCTGTCTCGCTCTTTCTCACTACGAGAGTCGTCCATTTTTACAGTATGATGATGAAGCGAGGTGTCGAATCCAAACATGGCAGAAAGAGCCTTGAACATGACCCTGTTAATTTATTTCTATTAATATGAGAGTGGATACAGACACAGACTGAGATGGTGACAGTTTGACTGGAACTACTTACTATGTGTCCTTTTGAGGAGTAAAAGTAGTAAGTACAATGGTAAAAACTGAAGCTCGAGACCTCGACATTTCGTTCAAGTGCAGCACATGTTAATACTCCATTACTTTCCACCATTCTGTGAGAGATTTACTCCTCTTGTTACCTGGCTAAGTGCAGTCAAGCAGATGAGACGATAATTATGGACATGCAGGTCAGGACTGAGCAGAGAGCTGAGCGGTGTCTCGGTCGAACGCGACACATGAAAATACATTTTGTGACAAATATTCAGAGTTAAGAAAGCAGAAGAATGCATTGTCATTTATATTTATGACAAAAAACCAGCAGTGATGTATGCATGGCTAAACCAGGCACCAGGGGCAGAGTGGCCAAGTGGAACGCTGTTGTGAAAAGTAAAAAGCAACTGCATGCTGTTTTTTTTTTGTGTTTTTTATTTATTTCTGCCGTGCATTGCTTGGCTGACTCCTTAATAGATGTGTGTATGTGTGTGTTTATGTGCATGTGGGGTCATAAATTTGTCACATGCCATCTTTTTTTCTTCCTTCACTGTTTTTTTTGTGTTTCTTGGGTACATTCTGCTCTTCACACTGAATGTTGAGCTGACAGTGTTCTGTATAAATTTGTAAAAATGTGAACCTAAGAAGTGAGCAGTGTGCTGCTTTCAAGGCTCTGGTTGAAGAATCACTTTTTCAGGTTGAGCACACAGAGTCTGGAGGGAAAAAAAAAGAAGGTAAATACTTTGTGCTTTAAAGTTTGAAGTTAAAACATGTTGCTGTGCCTCTGTTAAACAATACCCGAGATACAAAAAGTGTGATCTCGTGTCAGTCATTGCATTTTATTCTATCAAGGCTAAATTTATCTTATTTGTACTTTTAGCACTTATCATGGATATCTCCTTAAGCATGAATTCCTTTATTTTTGTTAATTTATTTTTAATTTCTCGCAGAAAATTAGGCGTGGGTTGCACCAGATTCTAATAAATTTCAAAGTTAATGTGCAAAAGTTGTAAAACTCATACAAAAAAAGAAGAAAAAACACAAATACAAAAATTTAACTAAGGGTTGGATAATATGTGAATCCAGATTCAGAGAAAACCATGTCAGTTCAGTAGTTTCTACATATTTAGCCTAATTTTTTTCATATACCTTTTAAAAAATACAAAGCACCGGCTAGCAAATGACAGATGATTACTTATGAGCTGTTTGTTTTGTGTCTTTGGATATTTTTGACACTATGAAAACTTACCAAGACTGGAACCTGTTGCAAATAACATGAATGCAAGATGAGTACAGCTGCCTTTTTACATTAAGGTCTCTAATAAATGTAATAAATAAATGTATGGAGGATGGAAACTTGATACTAAATGAAATATATGTTGGTGAACTTCTCATTATGGTGTGAAAAAAAGTTTGTGTGATACTAATGTTTACCAGACGGTCACGGTGCTTTGTTGCACTGGATGTTGGATTGAGCCTCCAGGTGAGACGCATTTAGTCTCACAATGTGAAACTTGGGAGACTTTTAACAACCAATTTCACTTTGAATGGTTCATCAGTTAATTGAATAATTGTTGCAGCTCTACTTCTCGGACAATAAAACAGTGTTATAGCTCATATAAGTGGGTGGTGAAGGTTGGATCGATTGTGTGCTGTCTGCTCCTTTGTTACAGACATTTAACCTGTAATTCACCAAAGAAAGAGATTCATTTCCTCCAGGTGAGATTTGATGAACAGATTATTGTTAGTCTGTATTATCAGTTATTAATGAATGAGGTATTGTAAGTCATGCAGTTTCCTTTTGACACCCAATAAGCAACGAGCCATTCAAGCTTTTATATGAGGTTGCTATTGACTTTTGTGGCTTGCGGTCCTTTTTTTCCTCCCCTTAATTATTTACTCTGCCCTTTAGCCTCCTTTCATTGCCATTTATTCTGACTTTGTAGACAAAAAATGTGTTTATGAGGATGAGGAGGAGGATGCTCTGTATTTAAAGGAATATGAAGAAAACAATAAAGATGAGGGAGATAAAAAGAAACATCACCCTGGGGAAAAAATGTAAGGATGAAGAAGATAAGGATGCGTCACAAGGGAAGAGTTAAAAGAAGAATCTGCAACAACTGACTGCAATTACTGTGTCTTCTTGTCCGTAGCCTCCTAATTGAGAGTACAGAGGGAGGATGTAGATTAGAGGGGGAGGGCCTGGAGATGGTGCCTGTGGCTCTCCGGTCCTCAGAGAGAATCTCATCCAGGGAATTGCTCTGTTCATACAAAACAATAAGGTGTGGGGGGGTCCTCATTGTTCATCTCCGGGAGGGAGACACACAGAGGCGACGAGAGAGAAGGATGGAGTAAAACTTGAGTGAGGGAGGAGAGATAAGATGTGTGGAGGCATGTCGTTCTGCTCGGGAACAAGAACAGTTTAGATTTGCATGTGTCTCACTGTGTTTATACACTTTCTAAGGGTCATTTTTTACATTTTTAGCTATTTTTAGCTGTTGTATTTCAGCAATTTTATCCGTTCATTCATCCAATTAATCGTTTTTTAGTCCCAGTTACCTGCAGTTAGCTGATTTCTGCCTGGTAGCCTTGTAGCTTCTTTTGCTACGCTGTAACTTCTTGGCAGGAAATACTAGTAAATGCTGTAAAATATGCTTACTCTGTTTTCCTCCAAAAGGTGTTAATTCCTAAGTAGCTGTTAAAAATAGTGTTGTGTTTATATTTGCTAACAGCTGACATTTATATACGCCACATAAGAGGTGGTTTTGTATTTGTTTTTATCTCTTTCATAGATGTTATCAGTGAATAACTGCAGTATGGAAGCGAAATAATAACAAAATCTGAGCCGCCTGTTAGATGTTTCCTGCACATTTAAGAGAACTGTTTAAGACATAAACTGCATTTTTCAAAGCTGCACCTCTGGCTACTGCAGAATCGATAACTTGCATCCTTTCGAGCAAGTGTTTCCTGTCCAAGGAAAAGACACTTTACTGAGATCTGCACTCTGAACTAGTTCTCATGGAGTACAGTGGATGTTTGAGGTTGTACCTGCTGCCCGAAACATTAGAGGGAAGCAAAAGGGCAATTGGGATTTTTTGCAGCTTTTATTTCATAAGTGGGTCTTTATGCAATTTAGGCCAAAAAAAAGCATCTGTTATGAATTAATTCAGGTTCTTATGTCAATTAGAAACAAACTGAGTACTCAGCTGGTTGCTCGACTGGTAGAGTTACACAGTGTGCTTTAGTCAAGGATGGAAGTACAACAACCACACGGCCATCTGAAGCTGCAGTTTGTGTGACAGCATTCTGTTTCTTAATAGTTTTTTGAAGCGGAGGTCTGAGAAAAGAGTCAAAGTTTAGAAATACAGTAAGTAAGTTTCATAAGTGACCTTGCAAACAAGGTTTTGTGTTCTTGTTTGTTTGTTTGGCTGTGATAGTTGCAGTCTTTTCTTCATTTTTCACTTTTTTTCACTTTCTTTTTCCGTATGTTCAGCCATAAGTGACAAGAATCCTGATTTACACTCACTGAAAAGGGATAAATAGACTGCAAAAAAGTTATCTGAAAGATTTTCAGCCATTTTGGTTTTAAATATAAAACTCTGCAGTCCTCTTATCTAACCTTCACTGTGGATGTTTGAGAAAAATGTTTTGTGAAGTTCACCTTTGTTCAAGAAATAATATTCCAAGGACTTATTTTAAGTACTCTCCAAAACTCAGTGCACATTAAAGTTTCTGCAGTTTTGATGGGTTTTTTTTCTTTTAGGGCTGTCTCAAAGTTAACGGGATAATAACGAGTCAACACAGATTCCTTTTAACACCACTAATTTGTTTGATGCACGATTTACACACATGCATGTTCTGTGATTATGACCCTCGGCCTGCCTCATAGTTTGGGAAATCGGGACGCGACGGAGCAGAAACCTTGTGGATTGCATGCAAAAATAAACCTCCCTGAGCAGAAATGGATGAAGAAACGGGTCCTTTGAATGGCTGTTTTTGCTTCAAAGCCCTGATAGATGGTTCTCTAGACAAGATCAAAAGTTGTTTTCAATGTGAATTAAGTTACCACTGCAGAGGAAAGAAAAGATAAGATAAGATATTCCTTTTTATTCCCACAATGGGGAAATTTGCATTGTTGCAGCAGCAAGTGGACAGTAAAAGACAGAATGTAAAAATCAGCAATAAGAATAAAGAACAATAAATAATAAGTACAAAATAAGAACAAAAAATTGCACATTATTGACAAGGGTGACAGTATTAAGTGGTAATATTCAATTGCACTGGTGAAATTGTAATAATATACATGGATATTGCATATAAATGAAATTACACATGAAATACTAATAATATTATAGAGTATTGGACATTTAAGTGCAGTGTGTTCAGTTGTCCACACTACTACTACTGATATAATAATAGTAATAATAATAAGAAGAAGAAGAAGAAGAAGAGGAATAATGGTAAAAAAACCCCAATAATATTGTGTTAGTAACACTTAGTAATGTTACATTTAGGTCAATATGCCCACCTGTTGTTGCTAGCTGGGCTTGAGTTTGCCATGTTTTGCTTTCAGCATATGTTTTAACCCAAAGTAAATTAGAGCCATTTATTTTTACATTATCTCTGGTCACACACGATTAATGTGATGTTAGTGAGGAACCTCAATTAACACGACTTGATAGAGCACGTGGAGTGCATGAGCGTTTGAGAAGTATTTAACGTTAAAGAATGATTGCAGTTTTAACCCGACAGCAGCTGCTTAGGTGCTTGAGGGTTAATATTAATATTAATATCACTAAGAAGAAGTCACGGAAAATATCTGAAACCGTTGAAAAAACATGTAGCTAAAAAAGAAGAAATCTGAACATGAATGAGTCAATTTCACACCATTGCTTTTAATTTATGTAGACACTCCTCAGAGTCATTTGGTGTGTTTGTGTGTGTGTGTGTGTGTGTGTGTGTGTGTGTTCAGACTCTCAAAGTCTTAATTAGTCATCCATCATTGAAATGCTTCCCGTAACTCAGCCGATGTGAGAAACAACAAGTTAAGTGAAGAGCCGTTCCGGCGTGTGACGGTTTGCATGGACTTTGTCTTTCATCGATTCATACGCGTTTGCTTTTTGTGTTGGCAAGGACAAACACCTTCGATCTGTTGGACTGTACATCCTTGTGCTTGTGCAAGGAATTCGTTTTGTAACCCTGTAGATTTTTACCTTGAACACTGCAGCTGCAGTCAACCAATCCTCCGCCGCTCGGCCCCTCTGCGCCTCGCCTCCCTAATAGAACTGAATAGTAAGAGGAGGGATGACCCTCAGGGGCCAACTCTTTTTTTTTTATTGCAAGAAGATTGAGGAGATGTTGTGTGTGTGTGTGTGTGTGTGTGTGTGTGTGTGTGTGTGTGTGTGTGTGTGTGTGTGTGTGTGTGTGTGTG